>VWYP01024439.1:221479-304302 GCA_013400435.1 Pycnonotus jocosus
GGGCAGGAGGTGCCGGTGAGGAGGGCGCGGAGCCGCCCGCCCCCCGAGCAGCCCGCTCCTCGCCCGCGCCTCCGCGGCCGGCGGGGTTCGTGCCTTCCTTTGTTTTATTTAGGCTGTCCGTAAAAAGTTGTTATCGCCGCCACGCAAAAGGACACCTCTTCCCTTCCCCCCATCCCCTGTCGAGACCGCTGGGGTCTCAGACCCTGCCCGCATTGGCCCTTGCTTTGAGTCTCCCTGTAGCTGCTGCGTATTAAACCTGTCTACAGCTGCGAATCATCGCTCTCTCCAGCCTACTTACCCCGCTGCCCCTCGGAGTCCCTCACTCAAACTTTTCTGCCTTTTTTGATTTTATTTCCTCCCCCCGCCTCTCCTTGGTTTCTAAAGGACTCCCCTCCAACCTGTCTGTAGGTATGTTTGTGTAACCAGACACTGAGAGTAGCTGTCTGCCGAGGAATTAACTCGGCAACCCCCAAAGCTTAGTTTGCATTCAATAGAGGTGTTTGTTTTTCAGGTTTAAATCTCCAGACGGGTTGGAGAAGTCGCCGAAAAGGAACCACTTCGCAAATTTTGTTTCCTCCCTTGAAATCCCACTGGACGTGGAGCAGGTGGGGGATCGGGAGGGGAAACTTTTGGGGTGGAAAGGGGTGGTGGGATGGAGAGTGATCAGGGGCTGGGTGGTGTGGGAAGGTGGGGGAAAGCGCTTTAAAGTTGGGAGAGTGGAGCTGCACTTTCCCCCTTCCCCTGCTCAGCGGAGGATAGCTCAAGGCTCTTGCTCTCTTTCGTTAAAAATAAATACTACAGAAGTTGGCAAATTTTGTAGTTTTAGAGAAGTGGATTCTCTCCAGGATTAACGTAAAAAATGTTGATGTTTGAGGAACTGCTCTTGCTCAACCCGTAAATAAAGTGGAGATGTTGACAGTTTGTCTAGCCTCTGGTAAATGAGAACAAAAAAATATTTCATTTCTTGAAGGGCATCAATAATCGTGAGGGTGGGAGGGAGAGGAAGGAGTTTAACTATTAACCTTTATCTGGGCTCATAAATGAGTTGAAACTCATGTTTCTGAAGCTTCTTTTATGCATTTGCTTTCCTGTCTCCCCCTCTTCTTTCCTTCACTTGAGATGGTGAAAGGTAAATGAAAATAATGATGCCTGCATTAATTGGACAAGCAGGCGATTTTATGGCTCACCAGTAAAAAATAAATGCCACGGGAAAGTTGCTGTTTGCAGTGCAAGCGGTGGGAAAGTGGTCTGGAGGGCGGGGGGGCGGCAGAGGAGCGTGGCGTGGCTGCTGGTTGTGCTCTTACTTCAGGGGGTTTGGATTTGTGTTTCCAGATCTTCACTTGAAGACGGCGAAGGACAGTTTGTGGAAGGTAAGAGAGCCTCTTCCGCAGCACTTATATCCTGCCCACGTGTGCCGTGAGTACCTGGGTGTTTGCTCAGGCCCGCAGAGCCAGCACACCGTGCTGGGAAGTGATAAACAGGAGGCTGCCGAGTTGTTGTGGACGCGGTGTGCGTACTGGGAAGCGCTGGATTTTTTAGCAAAGAGATTAGGTGCTTTAGCACACTGAGATGCTTGTTAAGCTGATGAATTCCTCCCATCCAAAAACGGGATAGCCTTTCTTTTCTCAATCAGGGCATAGCTTAGGAAAACAGCAGATGAATAGTACAATGAAAAAGTTTCTATTCTGACTCTTTTCTGCAGTGGAAGTAGTACGCCTAACTTAACATGTAGGTTGTTTCCATTCAAGATGTTAGTATTTATTTTGGTATGAATTCGAGGTAAAATTATCCTGGTATCTTCTCAATTGCATCTTTTCCAAATGGGGCGTTATATTGTGGCATGATTCTTGCCAGAAGTTAAATAAAGTTACTCTTACTAGTTTTGAAGACAAACTATGTCCAGCCACCAGCAGTTTTCTGCTTCCTACAGGTTTAATGAAGGGAAAGCAAGAGATCCCGTGGAGGAGGCAAGGGTGGGAGAGATATGGGATCATAAAATTTGGCAGAGCAAGTGATTGAGTGTGGTGTCTTTGTTAGTTTGTCAGCTTCGCAGTTACAAGTAAAATATGCTTGTAAAATGCAAATTCAAGTAATTTTAAATGAAAATTGAAAAAATGCTTTCACCCTTTTTTTTTTCTTAGCCAGTCTTTCACTTATTTGTCATCGTTTTGTCATTCTCTTTTCTAGGAATCAAAAATACAAAGACTGAGTAATACTGTTTATTCTCATGAATTATTGTAGAAATCTGTACAGCACACTCAGTTTGGAGAGAGTTCCTCATCTCCCCCCTAAAATGAGTCCTTGTCAGCGACAAGTGTGTTGATATACGGATCTGAAGGACTTGGGCATGATGCCAGCTCAAGCAATTTAAATGACATGGTTAACAGTGTCTCTGCTGTCTTTATCACACAGTAGTTGTCTTTAATAAACTCAGTGACTTCCAAGTGATAATCACAGATGACAAATTAAGTGGAGTCCTACCTCTCATGTTCAGATGAATTCTCTTTTGCACCAACTGGTAAATATGAAATGCTAGTTCCAGATGGAGCGTAACAATTTGTAAAATATACCTCTCTTCTCTAAATATGTGATTTCTTTAAGACAAATAAGAGCCAAATAGATTATCTGAAAGTACTTTTAAACCTGAGGTGTTCTCATGGATTCTATTGCTAGCAGTATAATTTTTTAAAAGTTTTTCTGTAGTAATAAATGTACATGGGACACTGCATCCTTCAAATGAATCTTTATCAAACACTTCAAAAGAGGAAACAATTTTACATAAACTAAGTAAGCCAGTATAGCAAATACAACAAATTAAAACACTCAGTAACTCTTGTAAAGCATTTAGGATGGAAGTGAAAAAAAAAATTCCATCAATTTCAGTTTGAAATAACTAACCTTTAAAGAGCAGCAAATACAGTTTCAGAAGTATGCACACTGATAAACAGCTGTTTCACAGTGGGAATTTTAAAGCTCTCTGGTAATCACTTTTTTTGGACGCCTTGTCAAATTAAAAGATTACAGCATAATATGTAACTACATAAGAAGCAGCAGAGTGGTACAATTGACAGTTTAACTGCAAATTGCATGAATGATTGCTTACTTTATGACTTTTCTTCTATTTTCTTTTTTTCTTTTTTTCTTTTTTTGGAAAGGTTTGATCCTAAAAATATCATTGCCAGATCTCATTTTCCTGATTTTCAAACCTGCTAGATCTTGCCAATAGCTGTAGAAATGCTCATGTTCTCAGCAGCTGTTAAGAGTTTGCTAAAGCACCTAATAATAACAAGTTTTAAATCTTGTGACTGTGATGGAAACATAGTGCTGTGTGTTTAACTGTAAGTTTGGAAATGTTCTTCTTAATGGTCAAGACTGTGTTTTTGAAAATTAATACATGAATGCGAATTGTCATCACAGATCTTGTTTCTTGTGGCTTTGTTTGCAAAATTCATTCCTTTGAGACTAGTGAAAGCTAACAAGATATTACCTATGTCTTAAAAGTAAGAACAAATAAATAATAGTACTTTCCTAAAAGCCTTGTAGAAATGAAGAAGTCTAACAGATTTTTTTTTTTAACTTTGTGTCTCAAATAATATCACAGTCGCACCAAAAGTTATTAAAGTATTAGTTTTTGTCAAAGTGAATGACCCAACCTGAGGTAGTAATGAAACATTATCGTGAAAAACCTGTGGCCCAGAGAATGGGGCAAAAAAGGGAATGTGCCTTTATGTATAAATTTACTGTATAACAAATATGATAATTGGGGCTATCCTTGGCAGTATGGATCTGCTCTATTCATTAAAACTAAGTACATGTTGGTTCCAAGTAATCTTTGGAAAGACACTGCACCTTCTCGTCATCAAGTATTCCTAGAAATACTTCTTAATTGAGTTGATAGGTCGCTCCTCTTTTTGGATACTCTGAAATTATGGCAGTGGCTTTCTGATAGTCAGGATGTGAAGTTAAAAGTGATCTTCATTGTTAAGAACTATAACTTACTACCTTTTTTTTTTCCCCTGCAACCCTCCTCGAACCTGATAGCTTTTTCAGTTCCACAGCTGGCCCCATGTTCCACTTTTCTTTTTACTTGGAAGGCTGGGCAGAAGTCTTTTCAGGGTTTGCAGTTGTACTACTCTGTCTAGGGCTGGGTGTCCATTCTTGAAACCATATGGGTGTTACTCTTCCAGAAGTGTTGCTACCATTCCCAATTCCACTTTTATATTAAACCCAGTGCTAAGGATTTCTTCATTAATAATGAATGTATCACAGTAGAAACCACAGCGTGTACTTGAAAAATTACAAGCCTCAAAGGGTTGGGTTTTTCTGGGTGGGGTTTTTCGTTGGTTGGTTTGGATTTGTTTGGGTATTTTTGTAAAAACTAGGCACATTAAATGCACAGAAAAGTGTTCAGGTTCAGAAAGCTTTGCAAATGTAGTGCATCTGAAGCATTTCTCTATAAAATATCTTTGTCTTTTACCCTCTCTAGTTTGCCATGTTCATCACTTAAGACCTGAAATTACCAGCATGCATAATAAGCAGAGTCTTAGTGCTGTGAGGAATGCCACTGAAGTAATTGGAATAGTTTTTGGTAAAGCAGTGCCCTATGTTTGCAGAATGGACTAGCCCTTGTCTTTTGAGCTCTGCAGGGAAGGGAATTGTCTTCAAAGTATTTTCTGTAAAGTGCCTGGCATGTCTGTATATGCCAAAAATGGTAAATAATAACAAACAGTAGTTGACAATTTATGCAGACTTCTTTTTTTTTTAATTATTATTATGATTTTGGAATTCGCCTATAGGGTGCTTTCTAGCAGAAAGAAAAATGCCAGAGTGGCTTCCAGCTGGGGCAAGATGTGCTGTGATGGCAAGAGAAGCTTTTAATTGGAATAGAACACACAATTAATCGATAGTATCTTCTGTGAAGCTGTCGGGCCAAAACATCAACTGGCGTAAATCAGTGAATCTCCACTGAAGTCTGCAGAGGCACGACTGACTTATGCCAGATGATGTGAGTGTCCTTTTTGGCTTTAACAGTTTTCCTTTAATCTTCCTGCTGCTTAAACTTTTACTATGATCTGCCCACATTCCAGAAGCATGGAAGGACGATGGGATAATGTTTCCTTACTTTCCTCCTCCTTTCAAGCCTTTGGGGGCTTTTCTTTTTCGTGATGGTATTATTCATTATGCATATGCTTCAATTGTTATATATGCTCTAGCGTCCACTTCAAACCAGTGAAGATAGCTGCCCTTCTCAAAATCACACCTGTAATTATATTCTGAAAAATTCAGTCCTGTCTAGCTTGCCAGATGCAAGTATATTGCAAATAGCATCCAGATCATGGTGTATTTGTAATTAAAGGTTTCTAATACTGTTGTTAGTAACCCTCTTATTAACGATTTGTGTCACGCAACAAAGTTTTAAAACCTTGCCCCCCACATCTATTTCCCAGAACAATTTTATTTTGTCTGCTAAGGGTTGTAATAGCTTTAGTTACTAAACTGCGTCATCTGTACAAAATAATTGAAAACGCTGAGTTTGTCTCGTGCGGTGGGATGACTCCCATGATACTTGCACAGTAAAGAGGAGAAATAAATATTTTTTCGCTTTTTTACAAGCCAATAAATATTCTTGAAAGCAGTGTTAGTAAACAAATTCTTGTTAGACGTGAGAAATCCGATTGGAGATAGAAAACCTGATTGATTTTTGAATGTTAAAACTAAATCTTCTTTCCCATTGAAGTATAATGAATGCCATTTTTAGAATTTCAGCATAAGTATTTTTAACAAAACTTACTTAGTTAAGTAATGTAGAAAAGTAATCAAGTTTCTTAGATGCCTGCCCAAAACTGATGGTTTTGAAGAAGGATTTGAGACACTTGTGAGCACATGTGAGATTTGAAACAACAGAGAAATCATAAATCATAAAACACAGGGACACAGGCAAGTTCTGAGGAGAATATGAACTTGGCTAACCATACATTTTTTTCTCAAACTTCTCGTCCCATGTCCAGTTTTTCCCGATCTTTATAAACTAATAATATCTTCACTGAAAAAGAAAGTATTGAGAGAAAAATATTGTGCCCAGATGCTGTACTGCAGAAGGTAGTAGTGACACACAAATGTCTGATAGAGAGTGGAAATGACCATACTACTTTTCCTTTGAACTGGCTGGAAAGTTACTTTCCTCTTTCCACTTGTCAGTTCTTCCAGAGCCATAAAGGACTACAGTAACCAAACCTTTCACCAACGTTTTATGGAAGCAGAAAATATATGTAATGGCAACATTTCAAGTGACTCAATAGAGATACATAGAAAACTGATAATATATGCAATAATTTTAGTTTTTTACAGGCACTCAGACCTCTCTTTTCTTTTTGTTTGTAGTTAGGAAAACCTTTGGATGGGAATAGGGCTGGAAAAGGGCAAGAGTCGATGCCAAAAATGTAAAGCACATTTCAGAACTTGGCTTGATTTTATTTTCTATTAGTGATGCTGTCTTTGCAGAAAGTGAAAACATTCCAATGAAACTCTAAACTGGACTGAAAAGCTGTAAGAGTGAGCCATTTTCAAAAATGTACCTCTTCAGTATACTTCCATCTTGTATAAGAAGACATGTTTTCACTCTTGGTTTTGTATCTATTGTACTGTCAGAAACACTTTGCTGGTCTGAAATTAGTCCTGGTGGGACATCGGCTCCAGCTGAGATATGACAGTTCATAGCAGCTGAGTATCTGATAGAATTCTAAGTTAAGAACCTGATCCTGCTAATGTAACATTGGTAAATTTCATAGGTAGCACGTTTCAGTAAGGAAAATAAATTTCTAAACACTTACACTAGAATTTCTTAAAAATAGTAATTTATAAGATGCTTTCATATGAGAGGGAAGTCCTGTTATTTCACAGGTTTTGGTGGTTTTCTTAAACTTCTGTATGGTAATTACAAACTGCAGCTAGTGACAAAGAGTCAAATGTTGTAAACTTGCATCGTAGATTGTCATGTCTAAAGATGTTTTTAGGGTTGCAAATACTTCACTGGCATTTAATCTATAGCGAAAATAAAATCATTTCTCAGTTCAGATTTCTGTTGCATATTTTCAAGGGGTTTTTTTCCTCCCACTTTTTAAATAAAATTACAGAAGTATATAAAAGACAAGAGGTGAGTGTTGTGAAGTGATTTAGAGAAAGTAAAAAAAGAAAATAATTTTCTAAGTGAAAATCAATAATGCTAGAAATTATTGATTTTGTATAAGCTTTTTTCCTAGAGAGCAAAATACCCCCAAAAGTGTTTTTCTTCCTTCCAAAGTTTTATAAATATTTTAAAACAGTGGAAGAACTTTATATATTGTGTATTGCTTTTATCTTGTAGTAAGGGGTTTTTTAAGGCTAGATCTCTGAGGATTTTATATACCAACCCAAATGGTTCTATAATTCTGTATTAACTACAGACCCCTCCCGGCCACTCGCAAAAAGTCTGCGTGGTGCTGACTCATGTAAGATTTTGTTTATAAGTAATTTGAGTAATATAATGGACAGGCTACATTGGATAGCAGAACAGCGAGAAGTTTGTGGATCGGGAGTTTAATCCTTCCAGCCTCGCTCTGCAGTTGGTTTTGGGCAAGTTCAGTGTCCAGTTATAGGAATCTGCAGCGGGAGGGGAACACATGGGACAGTTCAGACAGAAAGCTGTTTGTGTGGGAATGTTTGCAAGATCAGAGCCTTGTACTGTAAGTTGGCTCTCATGATTTCAAAATGAAAGCATTTTAACTTAGGAGCTTAAAACTAGTTACTCTTAATTTAAATACACATTGCCAGAGTCCTGAAGTCTCCTAAGTGCTTTTCTGCTGTAACTTTGTATGGTGAGTTGTCTATTTGAGAATGAAATAATCTTTTGCAGCGAAATCTAAAAAAAAAATCTGATCAAAGCAATTGTTAGAAATTACACTATTTGATAAGATCATCTGCTGAAAATAAAGGGGGAAATGAGATCTGACAGAGGTAAAACCAGGTAAATAGCTTTCAGCTCTGCTTTTGTTATTCAAGAAGAAAGAGAAACAATAGGTGCTGTTTAGAGTCAGGAGCTGCCCTTCTAACCTCTGCTGCTCTTAAAATGCCTGAAGGTTATTGCATGGTTCATGGGGGCTTTTATGTTTGCAGTTCAACTTTTAATTTTCTAACAAAAGATGTGGTACCAGCCTGCTGATAAACACTGTACGGAACAATCAGAGACAAGAATGGAAAAATTCCCTCACACTTTTTTCCTCCATTCCAGTTACTGAAGTATACTGTCCTATTTTTAACAGAAGAAGAGCACTTCTTCTTATGCTAAACTGCCTAAGCTGGAGACTGATTTTTTAAAAGTAGGGATATTATGAGGATGGGATGTGCTTTTGCATTCAGTAACCCCAGCCCGAACAGATGATTTGTTGCATGCTGTTGTGGGAAGTGATCTGAACATCCACAGGGGCTGAATGTATTTCAGTAAGATTTTTAACTCCTGCTGCACTGGTAAAACAGACCTGAGTTTGCCTTAAATCCAGCATCAAAACTCCAGCTGCCTGACCCAGGAGTGTTCCCACTGAGTGAGAGAAGAATTCTGTGTGAGCTGTAAAGCAGTGCACAGTGTAAGTAATACAGAGAAACTCCAGTCAGTGCTCTGGCCCTGTCCCTGCAAGAGCTGCTTGAGTGTGTTGTCCTGGTCGTTGCCGCTGTTTGGAATACCGTGCTTGCTGTGATGCTTTGTACTCGGATACCAGTGCGATCAGAGAAGGGGTCAACTTCTGAAGGTATTGTTTTCAAGCACAGCTGAAAGTAATGGAATGTAACAGTTTTAGGAATGTACACCTGTGAGTATATAATAAGAGAGTATCTGTTTGTGTATTTTCACCGCTGACATTCAGATCAAAGGTCCCCTAGGTGGTGGTGGTGCAAGGAAAAGGGAAAGGGGCCACATGTCTCGGCAACTCTGACCTGTCGTCCTGTTTGTTGTTTGCAAGTTTTCACTAGAAAATCAGTCACGAGCCTGTTTTGGTGAGGTGACTTACTTGCTAATATGAGCATGCAGTTCAAAAAACTGGCAGTGATTAAAAGAAAAAATACTGTTGGCAAGTGCTGCCACTTAAATACCAAAACTAATGTCCAGTCTTGCATTGAGCTGCACTGGAATATTGTCACAAGTCCTTAAAAAAAACTCATTATGTTTTGGGGCAGAGACCTCTAGATGACCGATGCCAAAATGGCTGTCAAGTAAACTGAGAAAATCTTCAAGGCTTTACAAATACATTCCAGCTAAAACAAAAAGCCAAGGAGGCATCTGTCTCTTGCCCTTCATCTTGCTTAAAGCTAGAGGAAATCTATCCCAAATGGAGGAGAATCCTCCAGGCCCTGGAAGATGTTTAATAAATCATCAATTTTATCCTTCTCATTAAATGGCTTTTCTTTTCTCACATGGGCAAATTAAAAAGATGATTACACCTGGGAGAAACAATGACACCTGTTAAATCTTCCTCTGTTGCTGCACATGGTTCAAAAAAAATTAGATTTAATTTTAGATATGCAGAATAAGTAGAGTTATGCTTGGTTTCTTTTTATGCGGGTTATATGGATGTGTGCTGGTACATATTTGTGTCATAATAATGTATGCTATTGCTCCTGGCAGTAATTCTCATCTTCTTTAACTGAACTTGCTGAAAAACAAGCTTTAAAAAAAATTTATTAAGGTAGAGAGACTTTTACCATCAATTTTTTCACTTGCTTCTGTGACACATCTGACTTAGACGTATAACAAAAGTGTTTTACATGAGAGTCCTGATGTTCTTTTTTGTGTTGCTTCGGTGCTGGCACCTTGCTGGCTATGGGAAGTTTCAGGCAGAATTTTCCATTGACTCAAGGAAGACAGCAGCTACACTGTCAGAATTTGCATGTAAACCTGAATGTAGGTATGGCATGAAGGAAGCTGCTTATGATTTTGGGTGCATGTTTGGTAAGAAGAAGTAAGTCAGGGGTGTTGGGTAACTGTGGTCATCAAGAGCTTAGTTTAGTGTCTATTCTCAATGTGCACAAGACCTCTTGCAATCATTTTTTAACATGTTGTGGAAAGTTACCAGTACTTTGATGATACACATCTTCCTCTTTCCTGGTGGGCTCTGCAGCTCCAATTTGCTCTGGACGAATTCCTGAGGCACATGGTTTGCTTTCTGGACTCAGGCGTGGGAAATCTGTACCTTACATAATACAAATGTATAAATGATCAAGAGGGTTGTTTAGACAGTTTGATTTAAGATATTACTTCTGAGGTAGAGATTGAGTCCTTATTTTGCTTTACCCAGATTTAGTCCACAGAAAATCACAATCTGGGTATAATTTGCAAATGTTTTCTTTAGTTGCAAAGTTTTCACAGTGTGTTCTCCCAGTCGAAGGGTGGGGAAAATATGCAAGAAGGCCTGTGACAGAATTTTGCACAACCCTTGGCCACATGGTTTTGTTTTATTTTTGTCTTCTGTTGGCAGGCACTAAAGGGGGTGTTAATTCGTGGCCTGCTAATTTTGCTTAGGAGGTCTTTTCAGCCAGCAGCACAGAAAAAGGGTTGCCAGCCTTGCTGTTGCCTATGGCAGCTGTGGCACAAGAGCAGCGAGTGCTGCCCCGATTACAAGGCTGGACTATTGTAGTTCACTCTCAGTAAAGCCTTCAGCCCAGCTCCTCCTTTGCTTGCCCACTGCATCTTTGGAGAGCAGCAGTGTGCCTTCTTGTCGTCTGGTGATAATGCATCCTTGCTGTGTCACCCTCTGGTTTTTTGGGTTGTCAAGCTATGTGGAGTGGTGACTTAACTTGAAGGTGGTGGCTCTGCTGTATGCGTTTCAAAGCTACATGGTAGGACCTGGTTACCTTAAAGATTGCTTCCTGAACCTTCAGCCTGAAGAATGTTTGCCTTCAGAGGTAACCCCTTTAATTTTCCCACCATTATACTGACTATGAGCAGAGGTGGTGAGATGTTTACCTCCTGGACCCTGCCCCAAGCCTTCAGTTGTATCTTTGGTCTGTCTTCAGCCATTTGGCTAAAGTGGCATTGTTCCAGAAGGTGTAGGTCCACAACAGTTTGAACACTCTCTTTCCTTGCCATTTCCCTTGCTCTAGAGCTGGCTGACAGCTGATCCCATAAAAGCCACCATACAGACCCCAACATGCAGACTAAACCACAGAAAATCAAGAAGTTCTGCAGGCTTATCTCCCCAAACTGGCTTTTCACTGCCACCAGCAGCAAAGATGTGGTGGTGGGAGCAGAGAGCCTGGACAGGGGGGAATGTTAGCACAGCCCTAGCACCAACACAATTCAGTTACCTTTTGAGTATTGTGAAAATGCAGCTCTTTTCTATCACTGCAGTTATTTCTTAGCAGGAAAGCCTTTTAATTCCTTTATCACATGTCTCGACACATGAGACAGCAAGAGGAAAGCCTGAGACATGGTTAGGCATCACTATTAGAGAGGCTGGGGTAGATGTCTCCTAAATGTTGTCAAAATCCTTACTGTTGCCAGTGCTGAGAACTGGTTTGTAATGTCATGTTATTTTTCTTTATATTTCAAGATAATTTATCAGCATAGCAGATTGGGAAACTATACCACTTAAACCCAAGGAATAAGGGTGCAGTCTGGCTAGTTCTATGCATCTCTAGTTCCTGCTTTCTTATAAAAAACCTGATACCATAGCAGGCATTTTTGGCTCAGGAAAGGGGTCTATTTACAGTATTTACGTAAATATTTTTTTCTGGAGGAAATGCCAGTCACTGTGCTTCATACTTTAGGTGATTAGCCAGTGGGAGAAAATGAGTTTGTTGCTGTTTAGCTTGCTAAAAACAATGAAACACATTCTGCTTACGTTTTTGCCTTTCAAATATCAGGGATTTTTTTTTTTTCTTAAAACAAGGCTAAAGAACTAAATAGGAGCTGTCTGAGCCTGAAACTGGTAACGATAGATATTTTATAAAATTTATTTTCATATTTTGGTAATCAGATAGAATGTTGAATAAATCAAAACACCAAAACTTGAATGGGTTACATAACAAGAAAACAACTGAAATACAGCCCTGACAGTTGCTGAAGTTTTCATCTCTTGACATGTGAAATGTTAAAAGCCAGGAAAAATACCTAGTGAGACTGAGAGTTCAACAAGAGGAGGAAAGCAAAAAAGCTAAAGAAGAGAGAGACAAGTGGATTTTGATACAAAAATAAAGGCAGCAACAAGTGTAATACCTTCTGTCTTCAGAATAATGTTGACATTAATATAAACTCTATCCTTGGAGGGGTTTTGTCATGTTACAGTGATTCATAGGATAAAGTGATTTTTATATCTTTTTTGCTTATATTTAAGTGGGATTTCTCACAGACAAACAAAGTAACACACACTCAAAGACTCTTTCTGCCTCATTTAAACACCCCACCTTATCAAAACTCCATTTCCCTGAGTGATGGATCTTGGCTCTGGATGGGAGAATGAAGTATTCAATTACCTTATTTTCATGTGCTAATGAAGCAGAATGTGGCTTTAGGGGTTTTCTTTTCAGCAAGGTAGCCTGTTTGGTTATGCACATGCCGCCTTCTTATGTTTCCTTCCCGTGTCCCTGCCTACACTCGAGGGGTGCCCTTAATGGGCAAGAGGGGCTAATCCGTCTGCCTGACAGCGAGCCTTGGCCTTCTGCAGCCCAGCGGGAGCAGCCCTGGCCTCTTAATTAGCCGAGCCATCAAGCCAAACTGTTTGGCTCGGAATTATTTCTTTTGGCACTTCTTGCAGCAGCTTCATTTGCTGGGAATCCGTGACGGGTGGTTGTTTGGAGGGTTTTCCCCCTCAGTTTTTCTCTGCATCGCTGAGTGCTGATGTGATTGCTCAGCCAGCTCTGATAGCTCTGCCTGTCCTGGAATGGGAAATGCACAGCTTTTAAGGGTTTGCCATGGTTTGTGCAACTGAGTTTAAAAGTGAGGGTACATTTGTGACTGAGGGTCAGAGGGTAAAGGGTATTTTTTACAGCAGTGTTATGCTTCTGCTGATGTAGGAAAGGCAGCTCACACACTTCTCAGCACTGGCACATGCTCCTCTGGCATCCTCAGCTTTGCTTCCATGAGGGATACTGGTTGAAGGGGTAGGATGACTCGTGCCCTTGATGTACGAGTGCTTTTACTTGGATGAAATAGACTATAAGTGTTCAATGCTTTACACAATAGCTCCTTATAGCTCCTTATATAATAGCTCCTGCAGTTGCAGGTCCTTTTGGCACCATATCATGAAGATAAACACATTTGGGGTTTTTTTTCCTACCAACTGTATGCTAGGAATTACTGTGTCAATTCACCCCAATGGATGATGGAGAAAAATAGCCACACAGGAAATAGGAGTTACTCCCTGCCAGTTATGAAGATGAGGAATTGAAAAAAGGCAACAAAGTTTCCCTTACTTCTTCTCCCAAGGAATGGAATAAAAAAGCTTTGCAATGTACATTGAAACATATGCAAGTTTGGAATTTTTGTGTGTGTGGAGACTTCTGAAGAAAGCAAAGAATGACTTAAATGGTTGTGGTAGGTGTAAGAATAGTCACCTTCAATCCTCCCAGTAGGTAAAAGGAGGAAGTGTAGTAGACACTGAGGATTTTGTAAGGTGCACCATGCTGCTTGGCATTCTGGTTTCTCCTGAAGAGGGAAAGTGTGGAAACAAAAATTGGACATGTTTTTTGCTATGCTATTTCACAAAGATACGAAAGTTAAAGGTTTAGTGGTTTGGTCTGGTCAATAATTACAGGTGAAAAAGTTAGGTGGTGAAGGATAACAGTCCTCAGCTCTTGAATCCTATTTAAATGGATCTTCAAAAAAAATAATATTCCAAGCAGTTTGTGTTAAAGGCAGAGAGATCAAGAAGCAGCCCTGGCCAGTAGTTTGAACTTTTGTATGTTAAGGCTGCTGGGGGAAGATGGCTGGAAGAATGTGCAAGAAAATGAGGTAACCTGACAACACACAGTGTCTGAAGTGCATCACAAGCCAGGTTTGATCAATGCAGTGACATTACCAGTTCCTTTTCATGGAGGTGAGGCCAATATCATGTTCTGCTGTAGCTGGTCAATATGGCTTTCGTGCAAACATCCCAGCCAGTGCTGCTCCCAGGAAATTCACCTCCTGCTAAGGAAATTCCCTGCATGCTTTCTCTCCCTCCAGCCTTCCTCTGCTTGGAGGGGAATTTCCATGCCTCTCCCTTATCTCTTGCCTATCCTATCTCCAAAGTGTGCTGGGGAAAAACAAGGCGTATTTGGAGCTCTGCAGAGTACTAGCTGCCTTTGGCAACCAGAGATGTATACTGTGGTCTGGCCAAAGTCACAGCAGCTCTTTCATCCCTCAAATTTGGCGAAGCAGCTCGGTACTCTTCAGCTAGAGCTGTGTAAAGGAGGTTTTCATGACAAATAACTTTGCCAATACGTGCTGTTGTGGAAAGCACAGCAATTAACTTGGTTGGTTATGAATTCAGTTTGTTGTTCTGGTTAAGAGTTGGAGAGTTTTCAGCTGAAACTTTTTTAAGCTTTTAACATCTCTAATCATTCTCAAAGCATGGCATCTCAGAGTGTCCTTTTTGAAATAAAACTTTTATTTTTAAAAATACTCAGATTTTCTTTGGGAACGCTTGAGGCTTTTTTGCTTCACACTGCATAACATTATTCATTCATCCAAAACCAAAACTTTGACAACATGCAGAAAAACCCCCACCTCCTGCCTTCTTAACTGGTTTTGAGACAATTCTCCTCCTTCCCTCCACTTCCTTTCCTGTGTCACTCTCTTGGATCTGAGTAGAGTGTTTGGTATCTCAGTGTGGCTTGAATTTACTGAAGCAAACTTTCCAGAGTTTTGGAAAAAATAAAGGGAAGCAGTGTAGCAGAATGTCACTTGAAAAAGCAAACTTATTAATAGTGCTGCACTTGACAAGAGCAGATACTGTGCATTCAGAGCTGGTAGCAAATAAAAATTAGTAATAAACTACATGCCTGCTTTGCAAAACTGTATTTCTTAGAATCAAAATAAGTTTTTTACTTGTTTAGTTACGCTAGGTTTCAGCTTGTTTCCCATGTGTTTCTCAGCTGAAAACATCCCACTAAAGTTACACCTTTTAGCTCACTTTCTAATTCTCATACCTCAGTACCGTGCTGAACCATTGAAGCTGGAAACAGTGCATGGGTCTTTGTTTCCATGAACATGCTTATTACTAAATTCTTTAGAAATTGGTAAGCTGGCATGTTTTGGAAAACTCCTGTTAGAAAAAAACCTAGATTTTTTCACTGCTTTCCATTTTAGATTTATGATGACAGGAAATTAAAAAAACCCAAAAACATTTTATGGTGGTAGAGGTAATACCTTCTACAATATTTTATATTGGGAAATATTCTGAGTTTGTTTTACAGTCATGTGTCTTGCACTGTGATATAGCTTTGTGTATTTATATATACATAATTCTTGGGCATGAATCCTTTTAATGGGAAGCAGTTATCTTATTGAATTTCATCTCACTTAGGAGAGAACTGTGAAAGTTGTATGATCATGCAGTGTACCTTTTGTATATAATAGATATCTACAGCCTAACCACCAAATTTGGAGTGCTGAATTGCAGTATTCAGTGCCTAACAGTTCATAAGACAGCTGTATGATTACTTCAGAGATTCACAGATTAGCAGTCCTCCTCCTGCCTGGTTATATTTAGTATAAAATTTATCTCTCCTAAGAAATATAAAGCCAACAGTGTCAAAATCCAAGCAGAACCAGGACAAATTGATAGTGCAAAAATAGCAAAAGTCATCTCAAGACTAGAGAAGCCTTCCCGGTGAACTGATTACAAGTCTAAGATTAGCATTTAGACAATGTTGCTTCTTGCATATCCATAAACCCATGCAGATGTAGGGGACCGTGGAGTTCCAGTGTGGCAGGGTAGGCAGACAGTGTCCTGGGGAAACTGAAAGCACTTACAGCTAAACCCTTATCACTGCATTAAGTTCAGCCTGCTGACTATCATGCATAAGTAATCATAGAGCCACACTTAGGCTGTCGTGTGTTTGATTTCACTTCAGCTTCTGTGTAACCTTAAGGACCCGAGCAAGTGAAGCCATGACAGTAGTCTGCTCTTGAGGTGACCAGAATATGGTAAATGTCAGAAATCCACATCTGAAATAAGAGGTCACACACTCTTTACCAAGCGCAGACGAAGAAAAAAGGCTCTTTGATGTGGCTCTAGTGTAGTATCAGCTTTGTCTGTAACAAGACCTTTGCGCCTCGAACTTGGTTTGTGTATAAAAGGCTGTACTGTTGGGTGGAAGGGCTGGTACAGGCTTATCCTTCCTGTTCTCTCCACCCCCACCCACCTTCTGCACCCCTCCAGTGATCTCTGTTTTGGCTGGCTTGAGTCTCAACCAGCTAGTCCTCATCCTAGCCCAATCACCTAAACCCCCCAGATAATCCCATTCTAGTGCATAAACCAGAGCAGCCATAACAGCAGTAAACAATTGCATAGCAGCTGCTTATTGCAGACATACCCCCACTGGAGAGGCCCATGGACATCAAATACTGCTGCCCAGAGAGCAGCACCTCAGGTGCTCAGGTGGAGCACCAAGGGATGCCTTGGTGTCTCCCTCTGGTTCCCAGCACACGTAGCCATTTCCATACCAACAGAGTTTAAGACTTTGCTGAATGTGTACCCCAAATATTAGCATTGCCCTTCACCCCCACTGCTGCTCATACCTCTTTCTGTACCTGGGGCAAGACCTGCACAGAACATAAGCAGCCCTCTTTCATGCCTTTCTCTTTCACAGTCCTCATTTGCCCTGGCATTTTCTCACTGTAAAGGAGTTCCTTTTGATACACCTGATCTGACAGCTTAAGACAAGACAGTGCCCCTCTTTGAGTCATAATTATTGACAAATTAGACTCCTGTCCTTGGATATGTGAGAATAAATCTTCCAATGCTGTATTGCAGGCAATGGATGTGGTAGGAAAATGGTAGAGGATGACATAACTAAGTGGAGCATGTTACCTGCCTTTCTACTGTACTTTTCTCACACTGCCACTGTCTTTGTAGTACCTTTAAGTTTTGTAAAAAATGGATTAGGTATTCTGTTAGGTAAGAAGCATCCTTCCCATCACATTGCTGTAATTAACCTGTTACATGGATTGTTGGTCCTCATTCTTCAGCCAGGAAATGGTGTTGGCTGGTTTGATGAGAAATCCTCAGCTCCTGCATAGGTACTGCACATAGCCAGTCAGGGATGCATATGATCAGGGTGTGCACTTCCTCCAGAATTCAAGCTGTCCATGAAGATGGCAGAAGGGGGATTTTGCAGTTGGTTAAGGACTTGATTTTTGGAAGTTAAAGGGGTCTCACACATTATCGCAGCAGAATAGTCGCTGTTGTGGTGCATGCACTGGCATGTTTTCTCAGTGCAGGGGCAGAAGAGTTGCCCTAAGGACTCTGCCTTCCCTGGCCCTCACTGCACCAGGAAGATGGAGCAGGGCAAAATAAGGCATAAAGTTTGTACTGGAAAAACACTTTCAAAGCCTGGGCTTCCAGTTAGGTTGTAATGGCATTTCAGCTGCCGAGTTACTAATGCATGGCACAGGTGAACTGGTAGTAATAGCTGTTTCTGCTGTCCCACTTCCTACTTTTGCATCCCAGAAAATGCTGATATTCCCAACTCTGCCTTCACTGGAGAATAAAAATTGTTAGTGACTGGCTATGTAGTGTAACTACTAGTATGGCTGTGGTTGGTGAAAATGAATATATTTGGACTTGAGGAAGGAGCCAGAGCACCAAGGTGCCTGTTACGCTTTTGGTGTGGGAGTACAAGACTGAGAAGCCATGAGTGAGGTGTGCCTAGTGTCCCCTAGTGTCCCCTCCTCCCATCCCATGGACTTATGGGACAGGGCCTGTAAGGCCTGTTCTCACCTTTTATTAACCTTATTTTTCACAACATACGCAGAGTATTTACCAGGCCATAAAGAATACAGTATGAGGAGTTGCCATAAGTAATTGCAGGTGCCAGAATGAAAAAAGCTTTGTGAAGCTTCTTTTTTCCAAAGACTTTGTGAAGCTGGTGATAGTGTATTTAGAGGGGAGTGAGTTGCTTTGGATTTAGATGTTTACATACTACCTTACAAAACTCAGTGCAGTGCTTGAGCTCCCAGTGTTAAGGAGCGAAAATTCCGCTCTTTCAGGACAGTCTTCAGACAGGGGTGTGTGAGTCAGAGCTGCCAACTCACAGTGTCCATGTTGCCCAGACTCCATCCCTGTGCGTGGCTGTGAGCAGAGGAACACAGCCCTCCCCCGTCATTTGCTCAGCAAGTGGAGAGAGAAGATGCCAGTGGGAAAGGCAGCCAGTGTCGTTCTTGCTCTGGCATCTGGGCAGCAGGTGTGCTCCCAGTGACTGCCTGCCTGCAGCTGGGGCTCTGGGCTGTTACAGATGCTGAAACAGCACGGGCAGAGAGGCTTCAGAAAGCATTCCCTTCATTTGCGTCCTCCAGACTCCACCTATCCCTGACAAAGTCCGTATTATGGAAAACAGGGCTGTTTGTCAGGTCTCAGGTGTTACTTGCCAGCCAAGTAGCTGGGTTTTCACAGATATTCCTCAGCAACAGGTAGTGTTTATATATGTTTATATTTAAATAAGGCCATTAAGGCCATTATTAATTGTAAAGGAGGTATTAAAGCAGGGTTATATCTCCTATTCAAATTCATCTACCATGTAATCCATTATTTTCAATTATATGGTTTAATACCTTTGTGTGGTAAGGCATTAGCTGCATCACATGTTCATGCTGAAAATCACTTTGGTCAGTTCTAGATCTGCTGTATGAGTGCTCCAGATCACAGTTGACATGAAGGACTGCCTCTGTAGGTATTGTCCCGGGAATTGCTCCTCCATGCATCAGAAATCTGGCTTTTCTCTTACCTAGGTCAGGAACAGAAGAGCTGATAAAGTCGCTCATCGCTGTTAGCCATGAAACAGCCATGACCTTGTTTGTTTTCAGCTAATTTTCGAATGAGGAAAGCATTGGCATTTCTTTCCTCTCCTTTTAGATTGATGGGTGGAAGCAGTCCTTGGGATTTGGCTATTTTCAAAACAAAATATTTGACCTGAAAGGTAATATTTATAGCAGGCAGCTAATAGAAAGCATACTTGCCCTCTCTCCGTGTATGTGTGTATGCGCGCTTTGGGTTCCCTCCTGGGCCTGACCTCTGCTGCACTCAATGCAGCTTCATTGACTTCACCTTCTATTCCCTTCTCCTGATAAATGAACCACTGGAAGCAGCGGGGCTCGGTATGCAGGGGAAGCAGGGTGCAGGAAGTTCATGGCAGTCCCGTGCCATTCTGATCCTCTGCAAATGTCCCTTCCTGCCGGAGTGATGGATGGTGTGGCGCTTCTGCGTCAGTCACTTGTGAACTCTGAAGGTCACCCGGGACAGCGTATTCTGCCTTTGGAAAGAGACCCTGCAGGGATGTTGATTTAGTGACATCTAGCAAGGACTGACCCTGTCAGTCAGTGCACTAATGCTGGGAGTGGAGAATGGTGTTAGCACTGGGTCACTGGATCTAAAGCAGGAGGAAATGGTAGCTGGTCTCTATAAAAGCTCTCCTCTAGGCTGCTGACTGGACCTAGCAGGTGGGAAGGAGCTATTTTGGAAAAGATGTCTGGCTGAAGGAGCAACTGCAGTCACAGCTCTCTTGCAGCAGCAAGTGCTTTGCATCTAAGTGAGGACTGGGGAGTCCTCATCTGCTTGCAAACAGGTGCTTTCTGGTTTTTTTCAAGGTAAAAATATCAGAGGGGCAGTAGGTCTCTACAGAGCTTAAAAATGTCCATGTCATTAGAAATCGTGCCTGCAGTTTTTTGGGCTCCTGGTTCTTGTGAAACTTGGATTTGAACAAATTAAATTTTCTCATGTTTGGACCCCTGTGGATGTCAGTAAATCCATCATTGTTCAGTGAGGATTTGCTGTGATGAGGTGTGGCTCGGTGGGATTCAAGGTGAGCACAGGACAGGCAGTGAGGTGCCTATGCCATTAAAATGAGTAATGAGCAGAAGCAAACCAGTTGCAAAAGCAGCATTTGGAGTGAGGTGGGAAGAACCTTGACTGAACCAAACACAGTTCTGGTCTCCCTTTTCAGCCTCTACCTGAGATGCAGTGCTGGTGGCCCGTTTACCATTGAGGCATTTGTTATACTCTAGTCTGGCCATAGCTGCAGACTTCACCACATATTTGAAAACACATCCTATTTTTTCCAGTCGAAATTGCTGATCCACCAAGCAGTGACTTCACAACAGCTGGAGACCCAGCACAAAAATCTTGCATTCCATGAACATCGCCAAGTTCCAGATTTTGGTTCAGCCGTTGTGAGTTCAGAAATAGAGACCATACTCTAAGCAAGTTGGAATTTCAGTGAATTTCAGCTGACTATTTATTAAGCTCTATTTAGACTGGGCTGTGATGAGGGTGGATTGCAAAGCTACAGCCTGCGATCAACACTCAGCAGGAGGTTATTTAGATTAAATACCAACTGTCTTGGAATGGTGGGAAAAGTTTCAGACAAAAGTTTTATTTACTGGATTTTTGGACAAAGCTGTGGGATTGCAGTAATATTTTAGGAATTCTGCTGGACAGATAGAGCTCCTTCTTGAAGAAATGTTCTTTTTGCATTGGAGTGTTCTTGAATTCAGCTACTCCCTTACGTATCCTCTGATGAATAAATACAGTTCCTATCCAATTTGCTCCCCTCCTTTATCTCCTTACTGTGAGAATGTAATCATCCTTTTGCTTTCCTTCAGTCTACTTTTTTTTTTTTTTTCTGTCAAGAGGAAAACAAGACAAGGGAGAAGCATTTTGGGGGAGGGGGTGGGTGGAGGGATAAGCATCACAATTTTCTCATTTTTCTTGAGATTTTTCTCCATTTTCCCACTTTACTTTTCCATTTTTCATGCTGCACTTCCTTCTCACCTTTCCTTTTCCTGTGTTCTCTCTAAAGGGTGGGCTCACTCCTCCCTTCTCATCTACTCTTTTATTTTTGAAAATAAGAATCATGACTGATTGTTTTTTCCTCTCACCATTTATCTACTTGTCCACACCTGTTTCTTTCACTTTGGTTTCCTTCAAGTTTCAGCACGCATCTTCTCTTGTTCTGCTATTTGCTTTTCGTTTCTCCTCTGTGATTATGCCAGATCCCCTGGTCCCCCCTCTCCTCCTTTCCAAGCTGCCAGCCCTAGGCTTGCTTCCTCCTGCCCAGCCCCAGAAGAGGACTTTGCAGCCTGGCCGAGTAGCTCCTGCTGCTGTTGCAGTGCCAGGGACACTCGTGCCTTTCCTCTTCTCCCAGCACAGTGGCATTCCATTTGAGCATCAATGTGATTTGCATTGTTTTATTTTGGGGTCAGCCCTTTTGAAAACTAATGCATGTAGGAAACACCATAATGACTGTGTTGCAATGTTAGGTTTGAACTGCATAAAAGAGGGTCCACTGACTTACTTTCAGAATGAGTGCATAGTGTATAAAAATCACAGAGAGGAAAAATGATGCTCATGCAGTTAATGTCCCTGTAAACAGAATGAGTGATTATGTAAACAAATGTGGCAAGCAACTCCCTGAAATTAAGAAAAATGCATGTTTCCTGTAATACTGGTTCATGTTTATACAGGGTGTCTTGTCTTTTTTCTGGCTCCATAGAGTGAGCAATACAAAATACTGGAAATTATAGTTAGACTATTAAAGGTCTCCAGCTTTTCTCACTTATGCAAGTAAGTGAGATTTCCTGTTTCTCATTTTCACCTGACTGCCATGATGGAGGTATTTGGTACAATTGTTAATTTTATCTAAAAGTTATTTCTTCTTTTTTTTTTCCTCTCTGAGGCTTTCTCAACTGCCACAAAATTTTCCTGAAATTAATTTTACTAATTAGTGTACTCCTCTTGCCTCAGTTAGTTTTCTTTGTGTTGGGGCTTGGAGATTCCATGTGAGACAATGACTACCAAAAGGATGAGTGAAACTACATAGTCCTGGTCACACAGCAGTGGGAAACAGATCACAAAGGGCCTTGGTTGTGATGGGCTAGAAGCAGGTACCCTCAAAAAACTACAGTCACAGGTGTGCACTGTACATCATCAGGGAACTCACTGGAAGGTGGAGGACTTGCAGGCACCAGCTCTTCAAAGAGTCAAATGCTAGGGCAAAACAAACTGGCCCCATGGCCAGTGCTTAGCAGATGGATTGGAGGGAGATACAAAGACTGAAATATTTTGTCTCTAGAGGTGCAGTCTGAAAAGCTGATGTGTGAAGCTGTTGCTGTGTTAGGCAAAGAAAATGATGAAGACTTTGTACAATGGAGGCACTTTACATTACTAATTTAAGCAAAATTCAGCAATACCAAAATTATAAACTTCCTTAAAATAAAACTGAAAATACTGAGAGCCTTTGATCAGATTCTACTCAAGCTCAAATTGAAACTCTTATTTGATTTTCCAATGTCGCAGTGAAACCAAACACTCATTAAATCAGTAACAGTATTTAATGTCCTTAAGTAGTCTGCAGAAGTTTTTGTTTTCAGAAAATAATTTCACCAAAGTTATGTTTGTCATCTGAATTTTGCTAAGTAGGTTAATCAAACTGTAATTTAGTATCTGAACCACAAACACCTTGCAAAGCTCTCTGGTTTCGGGTCTTACATACTATTTATTCTATTTCCATCCTGCCTAGCATAGAAATAATACTTTAAAGGTTATAGCTTTTAACCAGAAACCGTAGGTGAACAATCTCAAGACACATAGCACACTTCAGAAAGGTGTCTCCTGCAGCCCCTTGTAGTGCTTTGACACAGAATATTTCTTCCTGCTCCTGTCTCATACAAGCTTTTGGGGACACTCCCATACGTAGCCATTTTCATCTTTGCATCCTGATGATGAAGAAACTGAAAATACCCTTTCTATTTAGTTCAAAAATATGTCAATAGACATTGGGAAGTTAGTTTTATTAAAAGGGACAAATTGAGTGAGCAAAAAAAAAAAAAAAAAGCTTCAAAGGTCCTCAGCTTGCNTCACAGGTCCTCAGCTTGCACAGCACTCCAGTACCACAAGAGGTGGAAGTGCAAAATCGGTATCAGTGAGCTTCTCATGAGTTGTTTTCTGCAGGGTAGAGAGAGTCACTGATCCTTAGCTGGTGTGCATGGACTTACACAGCTTCCTCTTTCCAAGGTAGTTCCTTGCAGAAGCTGTGATCAAATTTCAAACCTTCTCAAACAGTGCTAGATTACAGTGATTTAGGAATGATACCTGGTGTTGACCGAGCAGTAGCCACCACAGGAATGTGAACCATGGCAGCTCTGGCTTCTAAACACTTAAATCCCTGTTTTCAGGATGTCCCTTCAGAAGTGCATTTGGTGCATCTCTGTTTGAAAATGTTTAAATAAAACTTCAAAGTAGTTTGGGACTTTTTCTCACAAGCTCTGTGAGCACTCCTCCAAGTGTCCCATCAGAATTCTCAATGAGGAAGGTTCCTTTAGCATGTGTGCTCTTCTACGGTTATAACATCTCTGTGTTCCAGAGAATGTAGCATAAAGCTATAATTAATGTGATTATTAAAGCAGACAGGCAGCATCTCAAAATTCAAGTACACAGTTGCTAAAATGATTGCACATCAGCAATAAAAAAATCTTATACAATGAATTTATTTGTCTTTTGATAATCTAAAGAGAAACATGCTTGTTCTTCATATAAACAAGCAACTATAGTTACCTTCCTATTTTGGATTTCATCAGTATGTCACACAGTTTATTTTCCAAAAACTAATAAAACAGATCAGAAAAATTCTTTCAAACTCATTAAATAAACCCTAATATATATAATTTAAAATGTGGCTTCACTGTTTCTACAAGCTGCTTGCATGCCATGTTGTACTACTGGTCTAGCATCTCCTAGATGAGGAAAAAGTGATGAATAAAAAAGCTGCAGTTTTCCCCAGTGTAGGGGTGACTGCCCAAGCAGAGATTTCTAACAGTCCAAAGAGAATTCCTGAGAAGGGATAGGACAACTGTGGTAGCAGTGTACAGCTGGTCTGTAGCTGGACAAAATGAATCTGATCATAACAAATCCAGTTTGGCTAACCTGGCTTGGTAGCTTGTAAGTCTAAATAATAACTCTTCTAATTGAATGCAGGGTTCCCAAATCACAGCTTAATAGCAATTCCCAGGAGGATATATTACACCTCAGGTGAAAATAAAATATCAAAATTTTGGTTTATGTGAGTTTCTGCAAATAATGTATTCAGGTTGTGTCTGTGTCCTCTCTTACAAATTTGGTCCTATGTTCTGACTCTTAAAAAATGGCAGAATTGAAATTGGGAAAAGTACAACTTGATGAATTGGGATCATGGATTTTATTTTCACTCATGAAATTTTAAGACAAGATCATGAATTAATGTATATTTTTAAGCCATCACCAATTTCATAGCACATACAGCACATACAAGTGTCACACAAAATTGACATATAGCTTATCAATTGCAACATTATCAGGAAGATGTTGTGTGGACCTGAGTTTGCTCGGTGCACTCACTGTAGCTCTGAACAACAGCCTTCAATATTAAGGTCGTAAAAATAAGAAGATACACATTTCTCTGTCACTGTTAATTTGATACTGAACTGTGATAGATTTATGAAAAAAGCTATGTGTGAAAATCATTATTTCTAGAAAAGGTACTGCAGGAAATCCTGTGGGGTTAGCACACTTAGGACAGAAGGAAAAACTATTAAGTTCCATTGCATATATAAAGCTCTTCTCTTCTCTTCTCTTCTCTTCTCTTCTCTTCTCTTCTCTTCTCTTCTCTTCTCTTCTCTTCTCTTCTCTTCTTCCCATCTAGATGAATATATTTTGTTTAGCTGACAGGAGATGTAAGTAAGGCTCCAGTACTGCAAACCCTCAGTAGGATTACCCATGGCAGCAAAGTATACTCATTTGTCAAGCAATTTAGAGAGATAGTAGGATTCATAACCGAATATTTTGTTTGTTTACTTGCTCATATTGGGCTTGTTTATTTTGGGCTGATTTTAGGTTGGCTGTGTGCAGAGGCCATCAAGCCATGTTTTGAGGCAGTTCTGCTTTGTTACATTTGGAAAAAAAATGGTTTGTATTATGGTTTTCCCTCAAATTATTAGCAGGAACAAATGGTGTTTGATTTATCTTGCTTTTCATTTGCATAATGATTAATGATAGGGCAGTGCCTGAATTAGCTTGGAAATCACACAACTGTTTTTATTTGACCTGATTTCTGCATTCAGATAAGTTTCCTTTTCCTGCATGTAAATATCCATAGAAACATGTTGAAAATTTCAAGTCTCACCTAGTTACTCACTTTGTTGTGGCTACTGCTATCTTTATGAGTTTGATTCTCAAACGCTTCTGTACCAATATCCCACTTGATGGCTTGTTAACACACATTGTTCAGATAAAACCTCTTCCCTTTCATCTGATTTAATGTAACACTCTTCTTGGAGAATCACGGAAATAAGAGATAGAAAAGTAAACTTGTGCAAAATTTTCACTTGTGTAAGATTGCTCCCCAATTCCTGACTCTCATCCAATGTTTATTGATTGCCAGTTGTCTGTTAGTTAATAGATGGCCCGACACCACACCTTATTTAGGTAGAAGGCCTTCTCTGGCTCTGAAGCTCAGGCAGTTAGTCATGTTGTCATCATCCACAGAACACTGTTTTTCCTATGGAAAGACTGGTAGCTGCACTGTTTATAAGCTGCCTACTAAGAAGGCGTAAAACCCCATACGGTTCTGACTGTTCCTCTACATGGAAAGTACAAAATAATTTAAGAACTGTGTTTCTCTTTTTTACTCAGGCAATGTTCCGAGTAAGATTTCAGCAGAATTGCTTTTGTGATGCAGCAAAAAAACCCCCCAAACCTGTCCAAGGACTTTACTGTCTGTTCTCTTTCTCTGTCGTTCTCTTTTTACATCTTGCAAACAGACATTGCTGTTACCCAAATTAACCTCTTCTGAGTTTTTCTTTTTTCCCCTTGTGTTTGGATCAGGCTTCTCTCTGGGTGGGGCGAAAAGTGAACTCTCCTAACATACAGTACAAATTAGGTCTTTTTAAAAACAAAGACTTCTCTTAAGAATAGCTGTATTTTATTTCTGACAAAAGAAGGGAAAACACAAGTGTGCTCAGTAAATCAAGAAGTCAAATGTGTGTAATCTGATGCCAAGTGTAAACATGTATGGACTTTACAAGGCTTGCCGACACTAGATGTTCTGATTTTCTTTCATTTGAAAAAGTGCTTTTGAGTATTCACAGTAGTGCTTGCAAGAGGCAGTCAAATCGCAAAGTGAATAAGAGCAGGTCTATGGAACAGCTTTTTGCTGAATCGAAACACTTTTAGATTTTTTTATGAACACACTATTTTCTGATTGGAGTAGCTAATGTAAATGTGGTAGATCTAGCTAGCTGCATATGCAGTGGGACTTTTTGGCCTGGGTTTTTGGCAGAAAGTTTGTTAAGTGAATACTATAAAAAGCTGCTAAAGAGTCAAAATATAGTCCCTCACGTACTAGCAAAACAGTTTGATTTCAGTGGAGGTTAAATACATAATTGCCTCAGGATATTGGGCATAAAGACCACCTGAATATCTTCCAGCACTTGAAGGGCCTGAATACCTTTCTATGTCCACTGAAGGAAAAAAGGAGTGCAGAAGTTAGTGCTTTAATTAATGAACATGTTGTCATGTCTTCACTGCTGTTCTATCAGGCTGCTGCTGTAACAAATCATGGTATTACTCCATCTGTGCAGAAGTACTGCTGTAAAACGAAAATTTTCAGGCTGCTCAACATTTGTACTGAATGTTTCAAGCTGTGTTAATTATATATCTGTAAGCACTCTGGTACTAGTGTTAGTTGGGTAGATCGCAGAGGTCTTCCAAGATTTTTTTCACATAATTTTAATATTAACAGTATTTTTGTAGCTGGATATTTATTTTAAACATATCACAAGGGTTTCCAAGCTCTAAAAAAAATTCTATTTGCAGCTAGTGAGTGGGACTTCCGTTCTTCAGCCATATCTCTAATTACACCCCATGACTGGGAGAATATGTGTTTAATTTTTGCTTCTTCATGCTTTAGAGCAGTTAACAGATTGCTTTGTGGGGAAGCAAAAGTAATGAGTTTAGCCCTCTACATTTCTCCTGAGGATAGTGAGGCATGTGGTGGTCTTTATTTCTAGTCAAGAGAGAGATACTGATGAAAATGCAGTTTTTCAATGCTGAGAGACAGCGTGCCCCAGAGCGGATGCTCTGAACCTCCCAGCACACAGGGAAAGTGGAAGATCAGGAAGATGCTACATCACCTTTCTTCCTCCCCTCCCTCACTTGGTGTTGGCTGAGGACTTGTTAAGCTACCATGTGAGCTCCAGCAACTGTAGGACTGCTCCAGCCTAAGACGTTCAGTACTTCTGAAAAATTTGGCACCAGAAGCCGGCTGGAGGAGTGCATGACTTGCAGCTCTGGAGAAGTAGGGTGCCCAGGGAGGGGTAGTGGTAGTTTGGGATCACTGCACTAAGCCAATGCCCCTAATGTGGGCATTCCCTACACAGGCCTGCAGGCAGAAAGGACAGCAAAGTGCTTGGTTCACCCCACCTGGGAGTCACCCTGTGGCAGGCAAACTCCCACCTCCCCTCTCTGGACATGTGAAACAAATGTAGTGCTAGCCAAGTCCCCAGCCCTAAAAATCTCTCAGTGAGACTAATTCCCTCTCTGTAACCATACAATAGGTTGTGGTTGCTCCTCAGGAAAGACTGACAGGAAGGGAAGGGACAGTGTGCTGCCACTTTTTCTGCCTATGACAGCAAACCTGAGGGACACCTTCCAAAGAAGGGTCTAGAAATGCCCAGATGGATTCATACAATGCTTTTCATTCCCTCCCATCCTCTGCCAAGCTTTTTCCATGTAAAATAAGAGAACTGGCTCCTCAAAGTCACTTGGATTAATATAAACTCTCGAAAGTGTCACGTAGCCCTTGGAATAATTCCAAAAAAATCCCAGCTTATTTGGAAAAACTGTTCCTTGAAAGAAATGCACAAACATTGGTCTCAATCCAAAGCCATGAAGTCAACAGAGAGACTCTCATTACAGAGGGCTTTGGATCTGACTGACCCACTGGTGGCTATGACCGGAACAATGGTCTGTTACAATAAATAATTTTTGGATCCATGTTTTCCTAATGCCTGCGAAGTTTTTGTAAGAGTAGAAAGAAAAGAGCAACCTTCCAGTGAAATCTCCTTCTCTTTTCCTAGCTCTTTGAAACTATAGTTTATGACTCTTTTTGTTCTATTTCGAATGCAATACTTTCTCTCTTTTTACAAAATTAGAGATATATGTAACCATTTAGAATGAAGGGTGAATTAGCCATGCCAGGGACTTGCTTTTCATTTCCTTTTCAGTTTGTTTTTCTTAACTGCTCAGTTCTTTTGATTATCTGAATCCATAGGTCATCACAGGTAGATTAAATACCCCTCAGACAGAAGAAGAGAGAGAGAAGAGCAGGGACTCAAAAAAATTCAAATATAGTCCCAATATTCTCTATCTTGAGTTGTTTGATGTGCTTTTGCATAGCAGAAGCTTGAAACTGCATATTTGCTAGTGTCATTTGCTTTGCATTCATTTGTTTTTGTCATTTGGATTTGGGTTTTTTTTACCGTTAACAGCAAGCACTGTGCACTTGATTTGTCAGAAAACCACAGCCTTCACTGCTAAATGCAGTGGAGAGCAAAACATTAGTCAAGAGGTTGGAGAAAGGAGTTTATTATGTCTTAGGGTATTATGACAAAGTATTTTGCCTACAAAAAAAGCCAAGAAAAATTTTAAATCAGTTCAGAGAATATGGGAGGTTTAGATTATCACCTGTAATACCATGAAACTCTAGCTTTCAAGAACTGTAAGTCAGTCATCAAATTGCCTTAAAAATCACAGGTTATGAAAATAGAATTTTGAGTTCTGGGCTTGGTGCTAATGGATTTCAGTTTCAGGCTTTTCTTTGTCACCAAGACTAGACACCTAATTTCTTTCTTTCACGACACAGCTGAGCTTCCCACAAAATCACTTTTTGTTTTAAATGCAAGGCTTTAAGAAAAGCGTATCATGTAAGATTGACAGAGCTCACAGCACTGGTCTTACATGAAGTACAAGCTGATGGTAGATAAGCAGGTTTTCCAAACTTACTCTAATAAATACATTCTGTTCCTCACCTCCTCAGATACATACCATCTTACCATCCTTAAATACAGTTCTCATAAACACCTAAAGGAGCACTTGCTGCCCTTAACTGTGCAGAATGGTCTCCACTGTGCCTGCAGTGGCACAGAGTCTCCATTTCCGAGGTCAGATTGGCAGCTGCGGGTGCTGTCCTCTTCTCTCCTTTGCACTGGGAAAGGAGAAAGCAGGGGGCAAGAGGGTGCAAAGTGGCCCTGTCTGTCTCTCTAATTAGCAATCTTAATTATTTGCCTTTTCCCAGAAGCCTTGCAGATGGTGGAGAGGTGACAGTGGTAATAGGTTTTCCTATTGCCAAGTCTGGAAATTTAATAGATAGTCAAATTTTTCATGGGTAGTAGTACGTCTGAGAAATTGATGCACTGGCAGAGAAGAAGCACTGGATGCTCTAGTAGTCTTCACTGTCTGACCTGCTGAGATTAAAAGTATGGCTGTACATCTTGAAGTGTTTCGGAGTGATGAATCAAAGTGCGCTACTCTTTTAGACTCACAGTGAAGACATGAATGTTCTGGAAACAGGACCACACTCACAAATAAGCTCTAAAGACTTCTATCTTGATCCAAACTTTGGGACTTGTGATAGCAGGATCTCACAAATGGGCTCTGCCTGCTCATACTGGAGGAACTAAGAAGACAGAAGAGAAAATGTGACCCATATTTCTGCCCTTAATTTTGAAAACAGATGACTATTTCAAGGAGGAAGGAGTTATAGCTGGGGTTGGGATATCTGAGATGGGATTGTCTTACTGATTCCCAAGTGAAGGAGGTTTGGCAGCCCTGTGGAAGACACACAGAAGTGATCTGAATTGTGGTGCCACACACTCCCTCATCCCTCAGTTTTTAAAACTGCAGTAGGACAGTAGCACAGCCATATGCAAAGGAGACATACTAATTCTTGATTTTGCTCATTAATACATTTTAACAGCTTCTTTTTCTGAGTACATGAGACAGGATGATCAAAAAGTCCCCAAGGTAGGGACTGATGTGTGCGAATCAAAAAGCTTCTTAGTACCCTTTGACTGAGAAAATCCATACTTGGCCCCACTTGTGTAAGTTACTGCCTCTGGTTTGGGAAAAAAAAACCAAACCAAAACATTTGAAGCACTGTGCTTTGGTTTGGTTGGTTCTGCCTTATTTTTGGGTTCTGGGGTTTTTAAAAAAAATTTTGGTGGGTGTTTACACTTTTGGCAAGGCCCTTGTAATGCTGAATGTCCGGAGTCTACATGCTGTCATACACAAAAGTTTGTGGTTTCTTTAATACCCTGCATTCCTGAAAATGCATAATTATTCGCTTTCTGACTGCATAATGGAATAGTATTTTGTGTATGTGTGTGTGTGTGTCTGTGTGTGTGTACATATATATGTGTGTGTGTAGATGTCTTCACTTACAGTAAATAGGGAAGACCTAAGAAGGATAAACAGAGAGTCAAAGTGAATCTCAGAGGAGATAAGTGGTGAAAATGGGTAAACAGTATACTCCACTTCTGTGGGAAAACATGGAGGAGCTAAACCACAAACAGGAGAGAAAACAGCCAAATCTAAACAAGGAATTCAGCAGCAAGCTGCGGCAAATGTGATTTTAAAGAACAGAGTGTTCACAACAGACATGCGTCACTGCTGAAGATGAAGTACGTGAGCCCTGCTTTCCTGCTTCCCCATCCCGTTACCTCCACAGAAAGCTCAGCCTCTCCTGTCCACCCTATTCGTTCGGTAGTGGGCTTCATACGGTTGATTCAGTTCTCATTAAACTGATTTACTGGGCTCACTGGCTCTGCTCAGCTTCAGTTTATTCCTACTTTGTTTAAAATTCGGGAAGTGCTGGGGGAGGGGACAGGACACTAATGGCCGTTCTCGTGTAAGTGGAGTGGTAGCTGATTTATTGCAAAGGTTATAAAGGAAAAGTATTAAGTGTGTTCCATTCTACTTGGCAAAGCCATCCTGCACAATGTCCAACAAAACCCTGAGAGCGCTGGTTTGTACTGAAAAAAAAAGGGGGAAAAAAAAAAGAAGGAGGGGTGTGCGTGTATGTGGAAGGGGGATGCTCCACCAAGATGTGCTCTTCTTCTTTGAGCGCATTAATTAAGACTCTAAATCACAAGCAACATGAAACAACTGTATTTGATGGGACATGGACAGTTCTGGAGTTCTGCTGTGCTTGCGCCATCAGTTTGAATACCTACACTGAAACACTAATGGGAGAGCAAACTTCAAAGAGAAATTCTGGCACGAAGAAGCAGTCTGCAGGATCATTACATGGATAAAGTTGTAAAATAGACTCCTCAGTGCAAACTGGGAAGGAGGTGGAATGAAAGTTTGAAAGGTTTATAGGAATTCAGGTTTGTTTTCCTTTCGTGCACAAAGTCAGTCCCACATTAATTTGGTCAAATAAGCTTGTATATTAGTGTTTTGAATAAGAGGGGGGTTAGGAGGGTGACAGTAGAAAAAAAATTCTACTTGAATAATGAAAAACTCTGTTAATATCCTTTAAGGCTAATTTTCCTTTTCTAATTAGTAATTGAGGGAATTCTTTTGTCATGTCAAAAGTAGTGGTGGGTCACATTCCCCATATTTATATAATTTAAAGCCTAAATTTGTTACAATCACATAGTTTTATCTTCAGCAGAACATCTGTAGTAGAAATTCACCCAGTAATTCCTGCACAGTTGTCATATCCTAAATGAATGTGCTGAAGCTTAAGAAGCCGTTTAATCTTATTTTAAAGGTATTAAGTAATGCAGACAACCCCTTGTGTCAAGTTGTTCACTTTATTATTTATTTGAAATAAAATTTAATCTTTAAAATTTATTTATTAATTTTGTAATCTAGTTAACAGTTTCTTGCTGTTGTGTCTCTACTGGGCTGCAGTAGCGTGGCTTTAGTGTAGTTGAGATGATTTTCATCCATTGTGGCATACATAGTCCATTTGTTCCTCATTTTCCTTTGGTGTAAAGGACTGGGTACAAGTAACATTTTGATGAAAAATGGTCTATCCTTAATAGTTAATTCACAAGCAATTTATTTCACAGCACAACATTTTTATGTAATTATAAGTGGACTTCTGTCCAACTACTTGTCCAGAATTCCTCAAAATTTTTGGTTTGCCAGATGTGGTTTGAGATGCAGTTAATAACGTAGTGGATTCCAGAATTGCTGGTGAGGTTAATTTTCCTTCTTGTAGAATATGATACTGTAGTAGAGATTTTCTCTTTAGATGCGTGAGATGGAAAAAAATTTGTAGAGAATAACTTTAGAAAAAAAAATCTGGAGTTTTTTATATATTCAGGAATCAGGAGCCCTGTTTGCAGCAATAGCTTCCATGCTCACCACAAAACTGCCTCTTCCACTGACCTATTAATTTTGTGAAGGATAACCCTCTGATGTTATGATACTATTTTGGAGACTATTCATTAATATAGATACATTATTTCTATATTTGCATGTAGTATAAATGCCTATGCAATAAGCAAGGAAAAGGAATTTGACGTATTACAGGAATGTGCATGCTGGAGGGTTTATGGAATGAGAATTTGAGTGCCTTAAACCAAAGGTAGGGTTCAGTCATTGGACTTGTCATAACTTGCAGAAAGAGACAAATTACCTGTATGCTACTTAGGTTGTAAAGGAAAGTACTTCATGTTATGCACAGTGTATCCACTTGCCGCTGTGCTGGTACTTCAAAACAGTGCCTCTCCTTTCCCTAACGATAGAAAAAAACCATATTAACTTTCTGTGACATTCAAGACTGCATCTTTTTTCTTCATTGAGAAGCAGGATTGTGCTGGCTTAGCCTGCAGTGCCTTTTAGAGGCACTCAGATGGTCTTGGACACAAATAAATGTATGCTGTTTGCCAAGAAGTGTTGCACCATAGCATGGTCATGTGTTTGGAAAGCCTTATGCTTGCATGTCCAAATGTAAATAAAGGGTGCACAGTCTTGAACTGTACCTGTACTGGAAAAAAAAAAGTTATGTCAGAAACTCTGGGATAACAGTAGATTCCTCTTTATTCTCCACTGTTCTATATCAACAAAAAAACCCAAACAAACAAAAACCAAAACAAAAAAGCAAACCAAACCAAACCAAAACAGAAAAAAAAAAAAGCATAAATGAACTCTGTGTTAATAATTCCTTTTTAAGAAAGAGATTTCAATGTTATTATAGAATTTCATACAAGAGGCACATTCTCAACTTGCCACTGATTTCCATGGACCTAAACCAGTGCTTCTTACACCCAGCCAGAGTTGGATGCATTCAGTTATTCAGTTGCTAAGGATATTGTGTGCAGCCACCAGACAAAAGTCTACTTTCCTTATTCCATTGTCTTTTGGGCACTGCTGTGGCTGAATTAGGTAGGCTGTGACTAAATAGGTGGTCACAGGAAAACCATGCATTAAAAACTTTTGACCTGAAATGATTGGCAGATGTGAAGGATCTGTCCCAGGTTCTTTAGAACAAGCACATTATAACCTTGGTTCCCTGGTTGCCCTGGTGTATGTATTCCTATGAATTCGTGGATCATCTGGGAAGACTATCCAGCTCAGAGTTTAATTTTCATCCATAGATATTTTCTATGGGAAACAGTAAAACATTTCTGAATGAGAGCTGATAAAGTGAATCAGAACCAAAGGAGGTGCTTTTCCATTCCTTTTTGATCCAGTGTGTTCCTGGGAAATACACTCCATGCAAATGAGGTCCATGAAGTTACCAGCCAAATGAAACACCAGCTAGTGCTGTGTAAATTAATGGGATTTCTGCCCATGCTGGCTGAATCTGTGATAGCAGCACAGCTGAGCAAATGCCCTTCAGCACCATTTGTTGCCAAAGTGGTTGCTGTTGCACAGTCTGTGCATCCAGGTAAGCATGCTTTGGGTCTCGTCTTGTGGCAGGTACATTTGGAAGAGAGAATATCCAAATTAAATTTCATGGCTGACATTTGCCTCCAGCATTGAGCAGTAAGCGGGGGTGGCATGTTTTTCACCCATCTTCACATGCCAGAGTTTGAGTCAGTTTGCTCAGAGCTTCCTTTACTGTCTGTGGAGAAAACCAGCCAGCATTTACAACACATTTATCAATCTCTTTCAGACATCAGCAACTGAGAAGTTTACATTTAGTCAGATGGAACTGACACTTAACACCAGGCTTTGAAGTGTGTTGAGATAGATGTCTGATGATGCAGATGGATACACAGTGGGTATGTAAAAAAAATGGTGGAGATCACTCCAGGCTGTTCTTTTTTCCCTGAGGAAACAAAACACCTTTAACAATCAGTCTCTGAGCTGCTGGGCTGGTGATGCTGCCCTACTGGGCACAGGAGCCTTAGGTGCTGGATATCTACACTGCACTGCTGGGGAGGGTTGCTGTCAGCTGTGGCCTGACTCATCCAGCACTCTTTTGGACAATACCTGGACACAGTTGGGGTGTTAAAGATAGACCAGCTGTCGTTGCTATTGCCTAGGTGACTTGCATGCAGTCCTGTGAAGGAGTCTGAGTGGTGCCGGTAGGTGTGACATAGGCCCTCCTGGGTGAGTCTGTAGTGCCATAGAATGGTTGCAGCCATGTCTGTAGCATTTATGTCCCTGCTCCTTGTTTATTAAATCACGGCCACAGTGTTCCCTGGGTCAGAGCTGTTTGTCATCCTAAGTTAAAACTTGTGGAAGAGTTCCCAGACAGGGTAGTTTAAAGCCAGAGTAGTTCCTTGGTGCCTTTTGCTCACTGCTGTACAAATCCTTGTGTCTTTATCCCTGGAGAAGACTGGGGTGGGGGAAGGTAAGTATGTCAGCAGGTAGAAAGGGAGGTGGCAGCAACTACTTTAAACCAGCATTGCTGCCAGAAACTTCTTCATCAAATGACCCCCTGTCGATTTCACCTGCCAATCCATGGTCGTTTGAATAGTTGAGTATATTGGCTTCAGGGAGCCCCAGAACAAAGACTTTTCTTAAAAAACTCAGACCTTACTCAGATAGAACTCCCACTCCTGCCCCAGGGAGTTTTGCATGACGAAGGATTACAGGATGGTGTCTGGGCTTTGTTGTGTGTACTGCCTGTAGCTGCTTTTTAGGTCTGTGGATGAATAAAGGCTGTGCCCGTTTACAAGAAAACTTGATTTCCGTTTGCTCCTGCTCCGTTTGCTAAAAGCTTTATCATCCTCCTTTTAAGCTAGAGATGGGGCTTTTGAGGAACTTACAAGTGAGGAGGAAGGGCACCCACCCGAAGGAGGTGCCTTGGGAGAATGTGGAGAAGATCTTCGAAGATCTTAGCAGGCAGGCAAGCGGCATCTGAGATTTTTAAGTTGCCCACACTCTTCCCAACGTGGGTCCCAAGGTTTCCAAGGTGAGGAGTTGCTCAGTCCTGGCAGGACTGCTGTTAAGCCCGAGCTCAGCTCTTGAGTCTGTTCAGTATTTGGGGATCCTGAGGTGTTTTTTTCTCCTCCTCTTGTGTGACAGGTATGCTGCATCATGCCTTTAGTTTCTCTGATTCTGCGATTACTCATTGTTATTTCGTGTGAGTAAAGCCAGCTGGTGTTACAATACCTTCCTCGTCAGCACGTCTTGCAGTTTCTGTTTCCTTGGATGAGACAGGAAAGCAGTCACTTCAGGGCCGAAGAACTGGGCCTCATTTCATCAGCTGGAAGGTGACTAGTTAAAATCTAACTAGCAGTCTCACACCCAGTGCCTGGCAGGAACAGTCTCTGAAGACTATTAAGAAAATAAAAATTCCCTGCTCTGTCATATAATGGAAATGAGTATACTTCAACAGCCATCCCCTCTAATCTGTTAGCCAGCCCTTAGCAGCTTACCAAGCCTGTATTTAACCTATTTCCCTAATGGCAATTAAGAAATGTTTTCATTTCCCAGGGAGAGGATTGCCAGTGAAATCCTCCTCTCCCCTCCAATCCCCATCCTGTGTCTCCCTTCTCTCTCCTCTTCCCCACACCCCAGCTCCTTCTTCCTTAGCCCAAGGCATCCAAAGCATTCCCCGTGTGTTTGGGTAGCATGCAGTGAGGAAGAAATGATTAAGCAGCTGAATGTTTGAAATCCAGCTAAATGCACCGATTATTATCTGCTTAGGGCTTTCTTATCTTGAACTGTGTGGTGCTTAATGGCAGGCCCATTGTTTTCAGCTCAAAGGTATTAATGAAGGAATCAGGGCAGCAGGCTGATGTCATAGGTGGCCGAAAGGTGACTTGTGCGCTGATTTCTCTTACTCCACCCCTTCACAAGACCCTTCCAACTAGTTCAGAAGAAGGGTTAGTATTTTTAGAGTGGAGGGGAAAAAAAAAAAAAAAAAAAGCAGCAAGCAGCCGAGGTTGCATTTGTGTGTCTGGTACAAGGAATGCAGGGGCTCCTAAATATCCTGCTTGAAAGATGTACTCTCTGAGCTTCTGCTCTACTTTCTCACTTCATAAAGACTCCGAGCTGTTGGCGGGTCTCAGCGTGAGAGCAGCCAGCCGACCCTTGTTCACACCTGCCCTAGGCACTGACCAGCAGACCACACTTGATGTCCTGACCTATATCCAAGGTGAGGTTTCCACTTAGTGTTTTCCACGGGAAGGAAGAGCTATGTAAGTAGCTGCCACCAAGGATGGCTCCTTGAGGAGGATGAAGCCCTCAAGACGATGCACAATTTAAGGAAGTGCTTTTGTTATCAGCTGTACTTTTTGTCACTCTTCCGAGCTAAATCCTTTTCTCTTTTTTTTTTCAAATGTACATAGTTATTAGATGCAAAGTGGTGTATGTTGTGTGAAGAGAGACTCTTCTCTCTGAGGTGAGGTATCTTTAGTGTATTCAGTTTTCTATTACACAACACAAGCAGGGAAAGAGGTAAAGATTTGGAATATATTAGATTTCATTGTCATTGTTTGTATTTTAATCATACACTGTTATTTTTGTAATTCTTTTTGTGACAGAATTAATTTGGTATTCCTTCCTTTTTTGTCATCAACATGAAAAAAACGCTTCTTTCTTTGATTTAAATTATTGCTCTACATGGTAGTACTTTGCCATCACAATAAAATGCTAAAAAAAGGCTTAGATTTCTTCAAGGGTTTTTTTTTATGGACTCACCTAAGAATTCGAGGAAAGGCTGATTTGTGGAACTTTTGTGATTTTGAAGACAATAAAAGAAAACCAGCTTTTAAGTAGTGATGTCATGAGGTAGCAGGTAAAGTGTTCTTGTGTCCAAACATATCCAAGCAGGTCTCAAACTAGAATAAAAAACAGTGCACTTTATTTTTTCATTTTAATGAGACAATTTTTTGGTGCATGATATATAAGTTAATCAGAGTCTTTGTAATTGCGGTTTTAATGTCTTTGCTGGCATAGGATTCATAAGATAGGATTTCTCTCTTACCTAAACAAATGAGTGAAGAGCTTAATCCTTTCATATTTTTGATTGGGTTTGTTTGTTTTTCTCAATTTCACTTTAGTTGTGGTTTGATGAACAAGCAGTAGTTTTCACTGTTCAGTGGAGTACTTTGTGCCTGCTGAAGGAGCTATCTAAATAGTCGACTAGCAAAGACTAGAAAGTCAAAAGAGAAAGCAGAGGAGAAAGAGTGGAATACCCATACATGGATCAAAGCCAGCTGCTGTCTTGAATAAGATTTACTTAACAGGAAACCATCAAACACAAAAATGCTCCCTTCAATTTTTTTTTTTTTTTTTCCCAGGGAGAGAAAGAACTGCACAGCACTAGATTGACTTTGGAGAGGGTTGGTTTTTGGGTGTTTTTTTGTTTGTTTGTTTTTGGTTTGGGTTTTTTTGTTTGTTTTTTTTTTTTAATTTTGACGTATTAGTTCATGGTTGGGATTGGTTTGTGTAGGGTGTTTTTAGTTTGTTTGAGTTTTTTTGCGAGTGGGAGAGTTGAGTGAACTGACTGGCACTTCCAGTCCTGTCCTCTCCCATCCCCTCCTGTCCCCCTCCCTGTTTCTGTAGGTTCAGCAGTAAAAACCTATTGAAATGTGAGATTACCAAACTGAAGCAATCAGTCTGAAATGATTAAGGAAGATGACTATTCTTTTCTTCAGATGACCAAAAGTCATCTTGTCCGGAGCTCCTTATCTTCAAGGTGCTATTTCACAACAGTTTCTGTCTTTCTAAGTATGTATTTCCTGTTAAAATCTGAAGACTTTACATTGTAGGTAAGCTTGTATGTACAATCTATCACCAGCAGTTTAAAAATTTGGTGTCTGTCTTTCTTTTGAAATTATGTTGAATTTTTTTAAAGGAAAAAGTGTTTATTTATTTCTTCAGTAATTTAGGAGATTATGTGTCAAGCCCAGGGTGAAATTTTGTTTGCTGAACTTATCTTAAACCTCAGGAGGGGAGGAAGGTTCTGTTTAAAGGTCAAAGCATTTCAATATTTCAATTCAGTATACTTTTTACCTTTAAAGTTTTCCCTTACCCCATCCAGATCTCAGGGCTTAGAAGATTTTTAGATGCCTACACGTGTTCATCTTGTATTGAAATTTTTGAAATAGCTCTCCATTAAATGCCAGAATAATTAAATATTCACGTGCATATTATTATCATCTACTGTGCACCAACACTTCTCTGGCGAGAAATTCAGTGTTTGAGGTTGGAGGAGAATGCTGGAGCTGACAAAATTCAGATGCTAATGATAATTAATTTATGTAGTGGCAAAGATAGGTGCAGTGCCAGGTGCTTTACAGGGAGATAAGATCTGGTTTCTGCTTCAGTGAGTTTACAATCTGAGGCCCCGGGTTTGCAAATACTTATGCACATGAGTTATGCCACCGAGTGCAGTGACACTACTCATGCATGTGAAGTTACTCACCTGTAGTGAGCTGTCTGTGTACAGTTTCAGCTGCATGAGCTTTTCAGTTGATTGTGCTGTGAGTCAGTAATTGTTCAGGCTGATAATTGAAGTTGTTTAATAAGGTCTGCCAGTCAGAAATTGAAGAAAAAATACAGGAGTCACCTTTCCTCAAGGGAATTGAAAACTCAGGTTTTCCTGGGAAGTTTTTCAGGAAGCAAACAGTCCATGTTAGATCTGGCATTTTCACATCACACCGGCTTAAGTTATGTCTATTTGCGTACAAATCACAGAGGAGGAAAAAAAAAATCACCAGCTAATTGGAAGGGAAAAGTGTTATCCCCTTTCCTCATTTGTCGTGATGCTGATCTTGGGGCCACGGTAAGAGTGTTTCCAGTGAAATTACTTTCAAGTCTGGGAAAAAGCAATCAGCAGAGGCCTTGGTAGCTGTAAATTTGTGGCAGCAGTCCCTAATTCATCTTGTAATTCTATGACAGGCTCTGAATTGCCCGTATTTGGCCAGGGATCACCTCAGTGGACAGTTAATGAAAGAGCAGAGGGAACTTGAAGGTCAGTCACACTGAATTCTTTTTTCTTCCTGGCTATGTCTTTTTTATTGCATCCTATCTTTCTTTGTATAATTTATTAAAGAAAACCTTTTTTTGTTTGTTTCTGGCAAAGGCAAATCTACACTTCTTTGTTTATCTGCCCTTTTTCCTCGAAGCATTTATAAAACAGCCTAAAATGCCTCAAAATAGATGGTTCTGTAGAAATTGCTTGACAGAATTACACTTAAGCCAATTTCTATTTCTTATCTGAGTGTGGTCATGAGAATAAAACAGCAACAGATGCTACAACCAGGTATGTTTTTTAGAATGGAATTTGTACTCTGACATGTGAATCTAATCTCAGTACAATGAGAAGACTTTAGTTATTGGCTCATGCTCAGAATAAATGAGTTTGAACTTCAGAAAGCCACGAGACTAATTAAATTAATACCAGAAAATGCATTTGGAGTCAGACTAACCAGCAGATAAGCTGTAATAGCATTTGTTTGTTGAAACACTGTAGTAAATGGGGGCTGACTTATCAGAACACAAGATTTTTTTGTGACATGTATAGCATTACAGACATGTTGAAAAAAAAAAACAAAAAAAAAAAGGAGTCATGGATTAAAAATTACAATGACCTTTGCTTTTTCTTCTTCCCTCTTTCTTATTTTATAAGATAATTTCCTGTCATCACTGTTTTCTTCTTTTCAGAATCTTTTCTTTCTTTGGAGGACATCAGTCTTGTCTTTTATCTCATTCAGTCTGTCTCTCAGAGTACCTGCCTTGTGTCTTAATCTTCTCTCTCTAGCTTGTGCCTCAAGTTTTTGCCTCCTTTTTCCGTCCTTTTCATGGTGTTGTTTTTTATCTCTCCTCTATTTTGACTTCCATTCCAAATACATTATCTTCCCACCTCAGTTCCCTTCCCCTGTTCAGCCTTTGTCAGAAAAAAATTCGTAGGGCTCACCATCATTTGACCCTTCCAGATAAAGTATTTTGAATGACCACTCTGGCTTCAGGGAAAAAGGAAGTGTTGGTGGATGAAGTAGTGTTTTTTTCAGTACCTGAGCTCCATTCAGTCACAACAAGATCACTGCTACTTCTTCTTAGGTTGAATTCAGAATGCTTTGCACTTCTTGGGAAGCTTCATTTGCTATTAAACTAAACCTACAAAGTAGGGAGAAATTAGAGATTTTTTTAAAAAAAGTAGGTAGAGAAGTCTGCTTTCTGCCTGCTGTATGAGGGAAAATCAAAAAAATATTTAGAGATGAGTTTGTTTTTCAAAGTACATTCAATCTAAACCAGTGGTAAGAATTAACTGCATTTTGATGGCTATCATGTAGTCAAGGATGCCCTTACTGTAAGTAGAGTACAGTGAGTTTTTCTATTTGTGAACTTGGGATTCCATGTCACTTTTTAATAGGCTTCTGCAGCACACGAGCTTTTGACTGCCTGTGATACAGCAGAGGTCATTACCAGCTGCAGGACCTGCTAGCTTGGCTGTGCCTGTCTTGGCTGGTGGGATGTCTCTTGTGGACATTGTGACTCCAGCCACTTGTCATTTACCAGCACCAGAGGATTTCTAGTCCCAAGGCATTTGTGGATCCCAGGCAAGCAGATCACAGATGTGCTGTGGAAAGCAAGGTGATGCCTTCTACCTGGGTCATGCTGTTGCATCTCTACAGATAAAAGGGGGGTTTGTCCATACATAACCCTTTGAAAATGATGCCAATACAATCTTAGTCAAGTCTAGTGGAACAAAAATGGTCTTGGTTCTTGCACAAGCCAATGCAGGGAACAAAGTGGCCTCTCACATTTTTAGTAACATCTCATTTCTACTCATGCTGAGTTTCCATTATTTGTACTAGAAGCTGCTCTGTGAAGGTTGATTGGAAGTGATCGGGATTGTTTTGTATCTCAATTTTGCATATTTCTGTTTAAATCAGATTAAGTCATCGTATTTGAAATGCTGAATTTGGCAGAAACAAAGTTGGTTGAAGGAGGACATGAACATCTTCTCTTTGTGTGTAGAAGGCTATTGTTAATTTAATATAACAGGGTGTCAAAACGCATCATATGCTAAGTGTTTATAAAGTGCTTTTATTAATGGTGTAAAAAATCCAATAACAACCCAAGAAACTTCTCATTATGAGAGGAGAAAACATTAGTGCTTCTCCTGACAGTGTTCCTTTTCATCGGGGATTCCTCTGTGGAGCACTAATCAAGTCCATTCAGAAAGATCTTAATTAATTTAATTAAAATCTGTCAGATCAAACTGATTAGCCTGACATCCAGCCTGGCAGGAGGAGGCTGGTACATGCCTTGTGAGCGTGTTGAGGTGGGCTTGCTGCTTGCAGTCAGAGATGTGTGGCTGCTATGGGGATCAAAGCCGTCTTTCATTGTCATCAGAATAAAGGTTATGGCTCCCCCAGGCAAGTGATCCAGTTTCTTTTTGTTAGAAAATATTTTATACCTCCACAGCCCCAGCAGCTCAGCTGTCAGGGGACAGTAAGTAGCTGGTCCTGTGTGTGTGGTGCAGGGGAGCACCAGGTGACCTTTCCTACCCTCCTGACAATGGGAATACAGATTAGACATTTCTCGTCCCTTCGCCATCCTCTGTCTCAGCTGTTGGGCATGGATAGGAGAGAGAGGCCATGGTGACGAGGGTGACTGCATTTTGATGCTGAGCATGGGTGTTGCTGCAGCAGAGCCTTCCAAGGAGTGGTGTGTCCACACGGGGCATCTTCCTTCTGCTGCCACCTCCCACTGAACTGAGGTGGGAGCTGAGAAACTGCACTCTCTGCTATCTGCCTGTGCTTGCCCAAAATATGAGGAACTACCTCAGCCATGTAAGCTTCCTAATTCTGCAGCTGCTGATAATGGTGTGTGGTTTCTATGGCAAACATCAGGACAGCCAGTGCCAATCTGTGTCTCTAGGTCTTTCCACTTCCCCTACCCCACACATGTACTTCCAGAGTACCTCTCATCTTCAAAGATTTTAATAAACACTTTTATCCATCATTATAGTGGGATGGATCCATCAAAAGGGTAATGGCTAGTAAATACCCTATTTTTCAGGCCCCAACCCTGCAGGCGCTTAGGCATATGTTTTAGCTTTATGTGCCATAATTCAGCCTTCAGTGGAACCATTCACAGTACGTGAAGTTAAGCATATGTGTAAGTTAGGAATTGTAAAGATTAAATAGCATTCCTGTTAGCTGGAAATCAAAAGGTAGATGAAAACAGGGACTCCAACTACAGAGGAAATGCAGTTCCTGAAGGAAGAGCAGCAGCTGACATGAAAGACTTGCCAACAGAAGACCTGTCAGTGACACGTGTTTGGTCTTTATTTGTGAGAGGGACTCTGCTTCTGGCAAAATGCCAACGGGTCAGTTTCTCCAAGAGTGGAACTCATCTGGAGCATTGAGTTCCATTTGCGTGGGCATACACCTAGTGAAATCATCTTTCTGCAGTTTAGAAGCACGTATCCCATTTAAGTACTTGGGCTTCACCAGACTTTTTGCCAGGAAATGACAGATTGTTGGAAGAAATAGGACGTAAGTCTCATTTGCAGATGCTTTTCCTGACTTACACCTTCCCAGTACTTTCTGGCAATGTCAGATGAATTGATACCAATATCATTGAAACAGGCAAGATAACTTTCATTTGATCAGTGATCCTGCAATAAAAGGGTATGTTTGGTCTGTTTGGTCCTTACAGCTGGAGGAAGATGCTTTAGGGAATGATTCGTGGGGATAAGGATAGGGCAGACAAATAGGTAGAAACAAGCCACTAGCCATTTTTTTTTTTAAATAAAATTGTAATAATCTTTTGCCTTCTCTGCTATCTAAACCTCAGCTTAGATATTTAGATGCATTTTTCCCTTCCTGACAAGGGCTTCTTTGATCCTGATCTTGTATTATGTCCACACTGGCCCAAGGATCCACCCATGATGAGACCTTGTAGCAGGAAAATGTATTACATAGTGTAGGTGTAATAAATATTGTCTCTGTTGATGGAGACTAAACTCAGGCCATTCTTCTAATGGAGTACCAGTGTCTATCTTTTTTTCTCTTCATTGTTTTTACTATGCAGTCCGTCCCTGGCATCTTCCCAACTTCTCCATTGATTTTCTCTTAATGCAAAACTGAATTCTATTCAACTGTGCTATTTATTACATTGGATTCTGCTCTAATTTTTTTTTTCCTAAATATGAGGAAACTAACTTGAAAAACTTCAAGATTCCAGTCATGGAACTGAGACTGAGTGGTAGGTTCAACATGTTGCCCTAAGGCATATTTGTAGATAAAAATGGGCAACAAGAAGGAAATTTTGAAGGTATATTTTTAATAAGATTTTATAAAATTGGTCTCTTCCAATGCAGCAGCTGTATTCACCGCTAGTAGTACTACTTGAATCAAAGTGAGTTTTATTTTTTCTTCGTCTTTTGCAGTCAGCTAACCTAATATTTTGAGGAAATAACACTGGACATTATTGATCTATTTTTTTCTTTTCTTCCTGGCTCCTAGGTCACAGTTTAGGCCCTAGTTCAGCAAAGTACTTAAGAAGAGGCTTATCTTTAAGCACATGTTCAAGTCTCAGCAGAGTAAATGAGAATTAAGCAAATACTTAAGTACTTTACTGAATAGGGATAGAATTAAGCACGTAGTTGAATGTTTTGCTGAATCAGGGCCTTAAAATTAAAAATTAATCTTATTTGTGCTATGAAGATTGGAAAGCTACGCGCTAGATTTGGATCTTGAATTAATATAAACCAGGAACAGGGTAGCACCAACTGTCACAAGGAGAGGGGTGTATAGGTGTAAAAAGGGGGTTGTTAAAATTGCTGGGGTTGTTAAAATCGTGCGTGGGTAGGACATAGGAGAGATGTGCATTTTGTTCCTGTGTCTGTTTCAGGCTAAATTACTGGAGACTGAAATTCCTTTGTGTTTCAGTCCTGGTGCTGGTGAACCCTGGCATGCATAAAAAGTTCTATGTTAATAGCTGCCATGCTAAGTCTGAAGTTGCAGGAGAAGGGGCTTAATCTTTCTAAGCCTCAAAACACACTCTGTTTGTCCTGTGAAGTGAAGGTAATGCCACTTCCCTTCTTTCCAGCTCTTACAGCTGGTGAGGTTTCTTTCTGCATGGTATCTTCATGCCTGGCACAGTGCTCTTGCTTGTGCCTTCTGAAAGGCTTTGTAATAAAAGTCCATAATGATGAATCCTGTGCTTTGGGCTTGACAAAATTATTAGTGTGACATGACAGAGTATTGTTGCAGGTGAAATTTTTGTCAAGATTTAGGTTGATACAAAATAATGGCAGCACTAAGTAGTTTTCTGACCAGCATAATTAACTTATGAGACTCTAGGAAAAAAATATTTGAAGAAGTGTTGTAACATTCCACTATTTTTTAAGACAGCTGGTGTTTTCAGCCTGTAGAGTTGACCATGTTATGGATGTATGTAGGGGAACATTTGCGTGGACTGGTTTTAGGAATTTCTGTTAAATCTGAAAACCTCTAGAGTTTTTAGTGCCTGTCAATTCCTTCTGAGCAGTTTTTGGCACTGGCAATAAACACTTGAGTGGTTGAAGTGAAGTATTTGACAACCATCTTTTCTACGAGCATGGAATGTGTGCCTGGAGCTGCCTCAGTGCTGGTCATGATGTTCTGTGTTGGTGTTACCCTGTAGCGATGCTCAGAGAAGACTGATTGACCCAAGTGCTTCTCTTCAACTAAACTTCACATAGGGATAGCTCAGCAAATGGAAGCAGTGAGTGTAATACGATCTGCATGGGTGCTAGCTAATGGTTAACTGGCTCTGCTGAACCTGTGTTCCTTAAACGAACACTATCAGTGTGGGATGAGTGGTCTTACTCCTGCAGACAACCTACTTCAGGTTGGAGACTAAAGCTTTACTCTTAGGAGTAGAAGAAAGCAGGAGGGCTTTCACTGCCTGCTCAAACAGAGAAGGGAAGGGAAGGAAGGCATCATGTTACTAGAGATGCTGTTTTCAAATCAAAATAGGAGGGATGAGGGTAGCAAGATTTTTGAGTATGTTCTGAAGTGTGTAGGGTGGCTGACCTCAGCTCAGCTGTTATTTTGATTTTTTTAACTGACCGTGGTCCGAACAGGTGCTTGACACAGTGTGAAGCTTCTCGGCATAGCTGGCGTTAACTTTGTGCTAAGACTTTGAGAAAGGGGAGAGAAACAGGCAAGATCATGCTTTATGCAGGAGGTTACAGTGTGGAGATACTCTGTAAGGAGAATGAAGGGGCAAGATAGTGCTGAAACTTTGAGCTCTCTGTGCGAGGCAGAAAATTAATAGATAAGGTGAGTCAAAACTGTGGATCTTGCATGTTGATCTTTGAAATCTTTGTGGAAACTGCTTGTTATTAGGCATATGGGATAACCATCTTGTTTTCTGAAATTTCATAGAGGCATAAATCTGCATTTTGTGTATGTGAGAGACCTCTCACCCAAGCACAGTTCTCGCAATGATAGCCTTGTATGATCATCTCTATTAATCATCTTGGCTTATAAAATGGGTTGAGTTAGTATATTAAATCTGAACTGTTTAAAAAATGATGATTCTAGATGAGTTGTAATAGTGTGGGTTTGTTTAGGGTTTTGTTTTTGTTTTTTTTTTAATGGCAAATGCAAATTCTTCTCTATGCATTTGAAATATGTGAACTAGGGTTTTTTTGTGGATAAATTATTTATTCCTACAGGTAGAAATCCAGAACTCAGCATTGAAGGCTTTAAAAGCATATCTAGAGCAAAACTAGTGGGTTTCACTTTTTCAGTTATGGGCAGAGTAAGTAGGTATTTAATTTTTTTGATTCTGACTAGTTGGAGATACATTAAATACATCAGAAATTATCTCTTTGTGGTTATTTTTTGAGACTGACTTTTCCTCCCTTGATGAATGAAGTTATTCACATCTAAAACCAAGCTAGCTTTATATAAAGTGATGGATTTTTATCTGTATAGCATCTATTGCTACAATAGAAGCCTCTGTTCAGAACAGAAGTTTACAATTTGATGCATTTAAAGTATTATTTTTTACCAGATAAAAATTCTTTGTTAAAATATTGTTGGGCACTCAGTTCCCTCTTCATTTAGGTTACCCTTGCACTGGTGTAAGTAGACTTAATTCAATTGAGCTCCCTATGACTTAGAGCATTACACATTTGACAAGAAACAAAATTATGAGAGACTTAAAAGACAACTCATTTTTTTCTAGTTTTGTGATATTGTATAACAGTATACTTCATTTGACTTTGGTTGCACAAAAGCTCTGTCAACTAAATTAATTGCAAATGTCCATTCCTAGTTAGCATGACATGAAAGTCTCTGGCATCCAGAATTATTATTTTAAGCATCTTGCATTCACAAAATAAAATACATACCTGTCTTTTTAAAAAATTTAATATTTTAAAATTACTATCAAAGAACAAAACAATTTGTTATTTTGTTTAAATAATTTTCTCTTGACAAAGTGTGGTTTGATATAATTGAATTGCTTTCTAATACAGAATGAAAGAAAGATTAAAATATTTTAAACAGAGCAATAAAATATTGACAGGCATTAAAATATTAACGTGGAACAAGAGTCAGCTTTTGAACTCCAGGTTTGTTAAACAAAAAAGCATTAGCTTTTTTTTTGCTGGGAAACTCCTCTTTTAAGTGCAGCAAAGTTATAAATTTTTATCTCCTTAGTACCTTCGTGGCTTAAAGTGACAAAGTCCAAAAAGTTTCAGGGGGGTTTTTTTGGTGTTGTTGTTTGTTTCGTTTCACTAACATCCATTTTACGGAGACTTTATGAGTTCCTGTGCATCCTCCAAATATTGACACTGCTGGGGCTGGATGGAAAGTTCAGACCAAATCTTGAACCTCCTCTTGTTGGTTCTACAGACTGTCTGGAGTCCAAAGGTTACGAACTGCTTGTAAACTATCTCCAGAATAAAAGCCTGTGTGCCAGGACATCAGTGCTGGTATTGTGTCCTCTATTCTTTTCCTAATTTGCAGTTTCTCCCTACCCTGCCCCCGTGGATTGTCAATGGCCTGAATTGTTTCAGTCTGTTTAATTCAGCGAGGCTGTGCTAATCGGTGTCGCCTGAAAGCCTGTCCTGAGACCTCGAGACTTCAGAGATGTTAATTCGCTTAGTATTACGAAACTAAAAGGGAAAAGAAAAGGAAAGGGAAGAAAAAAAAAAAAAAAAAAAAAAAAAAAAAAAAAAAAAAAGAGGAAAAACAAGAAAACAGAAAACCACGAGAGTAGTTCTACATTGTCCACTCTAGAGGCACAGACGTTAAACCCTTGGATTCTGCAATAGTCAGTACACAATTTTCAACGGAACAGTTTTTAATACACACCAATTTAACAGAACTATTTTCTTTAACAATAAGCATTCAAATTGCTCTGTACAAGATTGTCCCAGTGAGTAGAAATCAACAGAAGTCTTCTTGTGAACCCGAATTTAAAGAGTTTGCTTTGCTTAGCTGTGCAAGATGTGCATGTTAAATCATTTATTTATCAGACCATTTATGCCTTGAAACCTGAGGCGGGAACAACGCTGAGCCTACAGCTTTCCCAGAGCTGATGTGGACCCGTCTGGTACCTGGAGAAAAATCTAAAAGAGCTTGAGTTACTGCTGAGGCTTTCCAAGTGGCTCAGTGGGAGACCACAGTACTCAGGGGAGCAATCCCAGGAGCCACCAAATTCAGACAGGAGCATCCTGAATTTAGTTCAATCACTTGTGCATTTTTGCAAAGTGGAGGATAGGGCATAGTTCAACCACATCCTTCCCCAATAAACAGAATTGCCCTGTGTGTTCTTTGGATATCCTTTGAGGATCCAGGTTCAACCTCTCAGGGAGAAGTGTAAAACATAGTAGATTTCTTCAATGTTATTAAAAATTTTGTTGTAAATGAACATTTCTGCCTAGAGCCATTTTCCAAATAAATACTTTTAGTAGAGAGATGGGGAGCAACCACTTACAGATTTCCTCAGGCAAGCACTGTATGTATCTTTACTCCCAACTGTGACAAATTTACCTTGGGTTTAGTTCATTAAGAAAATTTCATCAGGGAAATGCAATTTGTCCTCACTGTCTAAACATAACACATAGTACTTATCTCCTTTGTCTAGATGTTTTTCAGCTATGAAATTCCTGTTAAATGGATCTTATTAATACAAACATTTTTAAAAGCCACACATTCTTTTCCACTCCATCACTGCATGGTTTTCAGTTGGTAATAGAATATGTACTATCACAGTGATTAAAATCCCAGTGAAGGCAACTTAACATGAGTCTTTAACTATTAATTGATCCTCAGTGATCAGCTTTAACTTGTTGCTTTAATCAGGAGAAATAATTATTCTTTTTTTGTAAAACAGCCTTTGCCAAAAACTTGGCTTTTTATCAGGACTTTTTAATGCTGTTGTGGCCTCTGCCTCATGAATATTATCTAAATGCTGTTCACAGCCAGCAGTAATCTTAATGATAAATCATTTTGCAATGTTTCAAATGTTCTTAACTCTTAGTGAGATAATTCCAAATTCAGTGTGTTAAATATTTTCAAGAAATAGGCTTGCTGACTTTTAATCTGCAGGTCTGTTTTGTGCCACTTGCAGTTTCCAGGTACTCGGTATCTCTTGTGCTGCGTAACCCGTTTCGCGTGCACGCCTATCTTATCTGGCGGCAGGTGAGATCCTGTAATTTGTGGAGCTTCTTATCGAAATGCAGAAAACTGATGTGGAAAGAATGGCAACCAAGCTGTATTTTGCCCTCGTGGTATTAATTTTGTTTCTAAAAAGAGTGTCACTGAATGAATAATCTCCAGAGCTGTTAAAACGTGGCAGGTTGCATGGTTCAAAGCCAAGCCCTGCAGGGCCGAGCTGCGTGGGGCACCAGTGCCCTCCACTCCCCAGGAGCCCAGTGTCCCCCATGCTCACCAGGATCTGAATGTCCAGTGATGCAAGAGTTTGCTAATAAAACAGTTCACAGAAGTGTTTGGGGCAGAACCTGTGGACATTTAACCAATTCAACAATTTATTGCTGTAATTGAAGGGGTTAGCTGGTGTTTATTAACTAGCCTTACTGTCACGTTCCAATGGCTGGACTAACCCTTGGTCCCTGATTTGTTTTCAAGAGTCCCACTGGTGGTGTTGGCGCTGCAGTGTCACTCTTAAGGCTGCCACTTCAAGGCCACATCTTCACTTATCGGCCTTTTGCAAATTCAGCCACATTACTGGATTTTTTTTTTCCTTGCTGGAGCAAGTGTTTTATTACAAAGTGCTGTTGCTTTAGAGCAAAACCAAGATTTTATCTTAGACAAAAAATAAGTTTCGATTATTAAGAAATTTCAGCAAACCGCTTCTGGCTTGAAAATGCTTTCTGGCTTTGTAATCTCAGCATAGCACTAGTTTATTTTCCTTTTATGTTTATGGTCACCTCTGCCGTCTCTATCATCATTAAAGCGGGTTTGGGGCTGGATAAAGGCGTCATTGCAGTGGCGTGCAGCAGGGCTTCCAGTCAAACCGCTGAGGCACGCGCAGTTTGGGACACAAATCTATTGAAGGGAACAATGAGTCCTGATGGTGATAAGAGGCTGCTTCTCCCCCCTACCCATGAAAGCTTCTATAACTAGAACTAATTGGCCGTTCTTAAAGTGCAATTAGCAGGGATATTAATCTAGGCCTGACAGGTGTGAAAATGTGTTTCTTTGAGTCCATTCAATAGACACCCCATCTGATCACCCGTAGGAGGGGTCTGAAGGAATTGTACCTATAAACTTGCAAGCCTTCAGTTTGTTGGAACCGAACAGCCCACTTTTAATAATCACATTTGAATCAGATGACATTAACTCAACAGAAATGGATGGAAGGAATTTCACTTAATACTGACGTAATAGTTGGTATCACCTCCATCATCGGGAAAGGAAATGACTGCTTCTACCTTCATTTGGGTACATGAAGAAAAGAGAAGTTTTTTTAAAAAGATGTATTTTAATGAGAAAGTTAGGACTGATGCATTAAAGATAATTGGGAGTCCTCTCTCGGTTTGCCTCTTGTGCAGTTTGATAATCTCCATTTGCAATGTTTGCTGCTTTCCTCATTTAATTGTTCTTCATCCCAATAGGCACAGCATAGAGCAGAGACTTTAAAAGGTGTTACCAACAAGTTTGACATTATCATCAGCTCAGCAGCTTTTGAATAGTAATAATGTAGCTGTTTAAGTCCATTTGGGGATGGAGTTTCAGGACTCAGGATGGATACAGCACTACTAGTTCAGCTTTGCTACAGCTGGTGTACAAGGGCACAGCTCAGTGGAGCTGCACTGGTCTGTGCATGTCCAAAGAGCCTTAATTTAACCAGCAGACTTACTGTGGGATGCTGAAAGGGTTCCAGCTGAATCTGCAGATGGCTGCTTATGCTAGTGGGCTTCAGGCTTGGAACTAAATGAGGAAATTTGTATTTCCCGTTTTAATTAAAAGGGGTATTCACAATCTAAGACTAAAAGACAAAAGCCTACCCCAAAGACATGCATCTGTTTTACATAAGATAAATGCATTATAAGAGTGAGAAATTGCTTGAAGGTCATCTTGATCCTGAGAACAGTGTAAGTCCATGGGCATGCACATACATGTATACTGCTCAGTCAGCTAGAATTTTTTCCAAAGATGGAAAACTTATTATGTATGGTCTGCTCTGAAAAAAATACCTGCATAATGCTTTACTAATTCACTCTTCTGGAAGTATCTGAATGTCTTAGACCACTGTGATATTTCTTAGAAATACCTTGGAAGACTTGTTAGAAAAGATGAGTCTAAGTCTTCTCAGTAACTCAGCACAGTCTTCTGATAGAAAAGGCAACTTCATGAAAAAAAATTCTTCTACTAAAGTATGAGACCCATCTTACCAAGGCTGGCTTTCTTTTTTTTTTTTTTTTTTTTTTTTTTGTCTCACTGCTGTGATGGAAAACCCCTCTTAGACTAAAGAACTTCTTGTCTGAGTTTGCTTGGGAGAGTTTTGTTCTTCAGGAAAATCTTTAGCGGAAAAATCTCAAGAAATAGCTCCTTGTTGTTTACTTCATGACATGCTGAGCACAACCACATCCTTTCCCCAACCTTGGCAAAACCAGAAAGAAAGAAATATCATGCTTGCGTAATGAAACAAGTTCAGCAGCCTTCAGGAGTATGAGCAGTGATTGAGGTAGCCTTAGAAACTGTGAGGATGTTCCTGAACCTGAATTTGTGTGCCTTTCTGAGCTGTAAAGCGTATTATCTTAGCTGTTAATGTATCGGCATTGCTCTCTTGATGGCACAGTACCTCTCAGGACTCTACAGTTTCCCACAGCCAGTGGGGCTTGGAGTTGGCTCTGCAGGCTTTGTAACAGAGCATGCTGCATGGTTAGACATGCTCTCTTGCATCTTTTCTGAGAAAGGCTCTGCATTTTCTAACCTAATGCAATAAAAAATGATCTTGATTCAACACACATGACCAGCATAGGAAACAACACTCTGTTTCTGGAGCAATAGTGAGGTTTGTGATTCCTTGGAACCCATTGCCCTTCCTCCTGGTTTAGGAGGGCAAGGCAGTCTTTTTCTTGATTACCCTAAATAGTGCAAAACATCCAAGGGGAAGGAGGGTCTTGTGATTGAGACAAAGGGCTGTGATTCAGGACTCATGGGTTCAGCTCCTATTCCTTCTCTCTGCTTTCAGTTAAACCTTGGGGAAGTCATTAGATCTCTTCCTCTTACACAAAGTCCCAGACTCCTTCTGTCTTTTCCATTGAGCTAAGAGGTTCTTGTCACCAGGCTGCACATTTGTATGCCTTCCTCACCACTGTTATCCACTAATGCAAGCTGCCTTCTCATATTTGGGGAGGAAAGTTGAGGTATTACAGTTTTGGGGGCTATTCTTAGAATAGTGAACATGAGCCTATGCCCAAATCTGCTCCCTTTTCATCTCCCACGCTAATTCTCTCCCCTCACAACATCTCCATTTCTCTCCTGTTCCTCCCGAACCATGGAGAAGTGGAGAGGAAGAGAAGAGATAGCTTTCCCCCACCTTACTGCAGAACTGGAATGTATTATTATCTCTCTTCTCTTAACCAGACATGGCAACAAGATTACTCAAATTCATGTCAACTGAATACAAGTTACGCAGTTTTGCAAGTTGATGACTAAAATTATTGGAATTACCCAGAGCTAAATGGTTTGTTATAACAGGAAATTGGAAAATCTCTTGGTGTTTGCACCATTGTTTGTCGTGGAAGTGTTAAGTCCTGCTGTTTCATGTCTTCACCCTTTTTATAGACAAAAAGGGTACACAATGAAGAGGTTTGTTCATACTTGCTTAAATTCAAATGGTTTGGACAGTTATTTTCTTTATACCTCAGTTATATTTTCATTCCTATTCAGAGTTTTCATTAGCAAGTTATTTTGTGGTTACCCAGAGTGGCACTTAGTAACTGCATTGCGATATTTCTCTCTTAGATTTCTAAACTGTAATAATGCAGTAAACCCTGCTTATGCTCAAGAAATACCTGAGAAAAAAATGCAGTGATTAAAAGAATACCAAAATAACAAGTGATGTGTTATTTATTAATGGAAAGTTGCAGCTCTTAGCTTCATGGCTGGTAAGAAACAAGAGAATAATAGCTACCAACGTCCCAAGTTTGAAAAGTCAGAGGAAATGGCAGCAAGAAAAAGCAAATGAAGATGGATGAGATCCCAGGAGGGTGAAGGGAGATTGAAGGGAGTCCTCCATGCTGGACAGGGCTGAGGGGCTGACTCCTAGGTCACCTCAGCTGCTGCTTTTTGGAGTGCTGTTTTGAAAGGGCGCTGTTTGGGAGAAGTGCTTCCTGGCTGCCACCGCTGCACACCACTTGCAGATGCTGCCTGTGGGTCAGTGAGAGGTCACCTCTAGTTAACTCAACACCCTCAGTGAGGAGAAAGCTCTTGGGATAAACTTTCTTACTATCACTGTCTAACCAGCACTGAGAGAACTTGCAGATGGCTTAACTTGCTCTTTTGCCTTGTCCTGAAGTAGTTTTCATGGCATCATTAGCACTGCCAGCTATTCTCTCTCCACTTGTCCAGTATAGCAGGTTCAGCAGCGCCAGTTTCTACAGCCTGGTGGTAGGGTTTTCTCCTGGCAAGTCCCCCTCCCTGTGCCAGGGCCAAGCTGCCCTCCAGTGCCTCACCAGCGCCTTGGCGAAGCTGCCAAGGACCAAGAGAGACCTCGGGATCTGCAGAGGGAACAGCATCCCATGCACACTTGGATGCCCCAGAGCACGTGTGGGTGTCTCCCAGGCTTGTTGTGTGTGGCAGGACATGGCTCCTGGTACCACAGAACCTAAACCAGGGCACCCACAGCTCCATGGTTCCGTGCCAAAGGGAAGAGGCAGCTCTTGCACCTCTGCCTGTAGTTGAACGTTGTCAGTGATGACATCAAGGGAGACATCAGGAGGGGATGGACTGAATGTGAAGGTGGGTGGTGTTTGCTTATGAAATGTAAAGTCCAAGTATGTTCAGCAAACTGCCTCAAGTCCTGTAGCTCCAGAAGGAGAGCAGTTGTATTTAAATAATTGTGTTCTGAAAAAGATCAAAGATGCAAATAAATGACACAAGTTGTGCAGGAGCCCACTTTACATAGAGATACATGAGAAATCAAAGTATTTTACATTGCTCCCACATTTTTAGTTCTGACAGCAGCCACAGAGCCCTGCTCACAGGTGAGTCTGGGTGCAGGCGCTCCCTGGTTGTTACTTCCCTGGTGGGGCTTTCTCAAATATCCATGCAGATTTGGGGCAAAAGTCTGGAAACAGTAAAAGGCTGAGGCAAGAGGATTGAAGTTTGAAAAACCTCTTCAGATTTCAGACTGTTCTGTTCTCGTCCATAAAGGAATTTAGTAGGCATATATTTTATGTGTGTGGGTACATCAGTAGATGCATAAAAATACGTATGTCTGTTTTCAATAAAAGAGTTCCATGATCTAAACATCTTCCAGATAACATCTTAAAAATCTTAGGCTTCATATTTTCTCAAACAAGCTTGTTCAGGGAAACGAAAGAGAGTGCTTGACAAGATTATGGTGTTGCTTCTATACATATCCTTTATTCTTGTGGCTAAAAGGAAATTACAATGTGTTGTTAAGTCAAAGCGTGGTCTGTGGAGCTGAACCAAAAAACCTTTAAATGGACTAAAATTCCCCTTCTGATAAAAGGGAAAACTACACAGCAAGAGAGACAGGATATCTTTAATTTAAATAGTGGGTTTAGGTATATTAATTTGAGTTCAAAGCATCTTTCAAAGGGTATGATGCCCACATTTTTAATTTTACCTAATACTGAGCATCTGGTGTGGACTGGTTTGTGGTACTGAGAGCAAAAGGAAATACATTACTCATAGATGAAAGGAGTGAGGGGGAATCACTGTCCTGACTAAAAATAGCCTTTTTTCCACCAGTTAATATCAGCTGGAGGTTTTATTAAATAGTAATTGTCTAGAAAAAGACAATAATTGAGTGTGACTGTTTCCTTTCAGGGGCCAGGCCCAGGTGGTGAAAGTTAAGTATTGTCCTTCAGATAAGGTCCTGAAAGCAGTTTTCCTGAATGTCCACTGAGCCCTTCTGCAAAATGTCCTTTCTGGGTGCTGAGCTGCAGACAGACAAAATCCAGGCCTTTTTGTGGGGCAGCAGCAGTTTTCAGGGATGTAGCACCAGAGGATTTTATGGCTGCATTGCAAATACAAAGCTGGCTCACCTCTTTGGCTGGAACTCTAACCCAGAGGCGCAGAGATCACAAGAGACAAATGTCTTGAATTAAGAAATGGGGTTGACATCTATAAAAGTCAGAGCACATCTAGTAGGCAACATGTGTAATAAGACTATAATATTATATCTAATAGGGAGATTGGAAAGCTGTCTGAAAAAATGCAGCTTCTGTTCAGATCTGCACATTCAAAAAACAAAATACATCAGTTTAATGGGGATTTTGTTCCTGCACCCCCCCTTCCCCTTTATTTACTAATCTGAATCCCTATGCTTTTTTCCTAAAAATCAGTCTGTTTTTTTCAGTACAGTGTTAGTGACAATCTTGGTAACAACTTTGCATATCTTTATTGCAGTCCATAGTGAAAAAATGTGTATTTCTGTGAGGTTAACAATATTCCCCTCTTTATTTCTATAAGGCTATTCTCTTCAAGTGACACTTTTATGCATCATAATGTTAACACTTACCATTTGTCTGAGGCTTTACGTATCATGAATATCTAAACATTATTTAATTAACCTTTGCAAGTGTCCAGTGAGTCAGAGAACCCTGAGATAGAGCCAGACAGGAAGTGCTTTTTCTGCCCTCCAGAAATTTTCAAATTGCTACTTATTCTGAGTTGAATGGACTCAAAACTTGGGGGGGGTTCATGGAGGAAAAGTGGAGGATGAGAGAGCGTGAGAGACACATTTGTTTGCTGCAAAATGGCCAAAAGTTCCCGAGTGCTCCCTGGGGAAGGGGAAAGCTGCCATTTCAGCCCTTTGTCCTGCATGGTGAAGTTTTGGAACTTCAGCCTTACGCCTCCACATGCAGAATTAGGACTGTAATGGGTGAACCAGAGTCAGGCCAGCTCTGCTGGGTGGTCTGCAGACAAGCACTGGGAGAAAAGGTCACTGTGGCCTTCTAGCAAGAGCAGCTCCTGAAAGCTTTGCTGGCTGTAGCTTGGACTGTCTTCTCTTTTGCATTCCGTGTAAGTGGTTTCACTGTGGGGTGAAGCTGAGCTCTTACCCAGACAGAGACACCACTTACTCAGAAAGTAGCACATATGTTCTACCAGGAAGCCTGGGTTTTGGCCATTCAGCATTTCCCAGGGGAAGCTGACCCCTTGGGTCAGTAAGGGTAGTTGCTTCAAAGGCAACAGAAATTGATACCATATTCAGTCTGAGAATTCAGGCATCTTGATTCTATGTTTTAAACCACTGGACCACGCTTTTTCTGAAATAGGTAGGAATATTTGCATTTTTATCTAGGGAAACTGAGGCACGGAAAGGGTCTGAGGTTTGCCAGAAGCCACATACTAGGCCTGTGGAAGAGCTAAGAACAAAACCCAGGTTTCCTGATACCAGCACGAATGATTCAGCCACAGCACACTGTGAGGGCAGGACAGGAAGGACCAAAGAGATAAAAAATTAATTTCTTCTGAAAGTGAAAATTGTTGCTTCAGATAGTGTTTTCCATTATACCCAGATCATTACTACATCCCTATAATCTAATTTTTCTTTACCATTTGGGTTTAACAGTGAATATTGCATTGAATATTCACCTACCCTGGAAACTCCTGGCCTTCTGCTAACCACAGATTGGTGGGCTAAAATGAGAGACTGCCCATTGAGAATATAATCCTGGTCTGCAGGGGGCACAGAGATTTCACCTCTGGGAAGCAGCCAGTGGTTTACAATTACCCATGCCTGAAGCTCCACGTTTTTACCAGTGCTTGAAGCTCCACGTTTAGGTACAGCATGCCACTCTGGAAGTTAACATGAACCTTAAAGAGGGGGACAGGGGCCTTTAGCTGGTGAGAAGAGTGATGGCTTTGCTTGTGGCAGCTTTAAATATGTAGAAAATACGCACGAAATTTTAAAGGGTATGTTACCCACAAGCTCAGGAAAGCAGATATTTTCATGTCTCCCTTCATTTAAAATACAGCAGAAACCCAGTATAATTCTGTTCACATTTATCAATGTATTTTCACAGAAAAAAAATAGGGTCAATAAGTCCTCTGAAAAGAGGCTAAAATGAAGGAAGATAGAGTTCATCACTTCCATATTTTGAGCCTGTGACTTCCAAAATCAAAGGCTTGGTAATCCTAATGGATTGACTTCCAAATTTCCTTGGATTTGTATTTCTGGACTTGTCTCTCTCCAGGGCTTAGCTGGATCCCTGCAGCTAGATTTTTAGGTTTATATGGTGTAATTCCACTTAGTCCAGCTGTAAACTTGTGGTGGCTGAATTAATACATTACAAGGGGAAAAAAGGGAAAAAGAAAAGAGTACACCTACAAACCCCCTGGCTTGTATATCAAATCCTGAGGGGGAAAAACTGGGCATTTCAATTAGTTGGTTGTGTGGCCTGATTGAAGAGCAGCCCCATGGCTAACAAAGCTTTGTCTGTAGTATCAGCTTGCTCCTCATCCACCAGGACAAATAGAGTGGTTGGTCATTAACGGGCTAGCCATCGGGTAGGGGTTTTGTTCTTAAATGGGGGCTTTGTCTTATCCCTGCTGTTTAAGCCCTCTCCAAGCACTCCTCACCTGTCATATCTGTCATACATTTAATTCATCACGCTCTCTGGTCAAAAGCTACACTGATAGTATCAAAAGAAGAGGAGGGGGCTTCTTATAACTTTAGCGATCAAAGGAGATTACAAAGCAAATAAGATTTTAATGAAGACGGCAGGTTTGGAAAGGAGAATTTACTGCACTGCGAATCGCTAACACATAAATGTTTTATCTGTGTAGTACTTGAGAGTGGAATCCCAGGCTATTACAGAAGGAAGGATGGATACATGTGTTGGTTCATGGTTTTAATTAAAAACACTGAGGGAGGAGACTGGGGCAGGGAGGGGGGGGAAGAGCTCTTTTATTTCACTTTAAAGGTCATATTTTTATTCTGTTTAATATGATAAGCAGACTGTGTTTAAACACAAGTTTATTTTAATAGTGACAAATACATGAAGCAATTTGCCACTGAATTGCTATTGTCAGGCCAATGCTCTCTGTTATTTGACCTAAGTTTCAAAATATCAATCACAATACTGAAACACACTTGCCCTCACTGTATATAGTAAAGAGGTAAAGCAGGCAAGGCAGTTTCCAGTCATAGTCACGGAAATCCACACGTTCCTGAGCTCATACATGATGGGGGCCAGAGCTACAGAAATGCACCTTTTGTGTCAGTGGGTGTTTTACAGGAAGGCAGCCCTGTGCCCGTGGTGTGGGAGAAACTGCCTGCCTTCCCTTACAGGGAAGCCTTCCCTTCCTGAGAAGCACATGCTGCTGTGTGGCACTTTGTCATGGAATGCGAGCCTGAAGCATACACATCTTAATTCACAGAATATTCTGGATTGGAACAGACCCACAATGATCATCTCCTTGGTGAATGGCCTGTATCCCATATCCTTGGCATTATTAGCACCATGCTCTAACCAACTGAGTTACTCTCAGTGGCTCATTCACTATTACCTTTTATTAAACTTGCAGTCTTTCCATAGATGAATTTTCCCATTTGGGACTCTCAGTCCAGAGTATATGCTCTGTTTTGTGATAAGGTGGAAACAACTGATGGGGAATTATCTGTTGCAGTTCCTAATGCTACCTAGTGTACAGTATAAAAATTCTGCATGGCCAGTCATCTGGAGATTCAGTTAGCAGCAAAGACACTCCACTGGAAACATAAAGGTTTTGGACCAGATAATCTTGACACATGAAAGAGAACCAGGGGATCAGGCTCAGCCAGTGTGGATTTATGAAAGGCAGGTGATGTTTGACTAACCTGGTATCCTTATGACCACATGACCCGCTTAGGGCATGAGGGAAAGGCTATAGATGTTGTCTACCTGGACTTCAGTAAAACCTTTGATACTGTCTCCCACAGCAATCTCCTGGCTGTCCATGGCTTGGACAGGGGCACTCCTCACTGAGTAAAAACCTGTCTGGATGGCCAGGCCCAGAGAAAGGTGGTGAATGGAGTTACATCCAGCTGGTCACCAGCAGCGTTCCCCAGGGTTCAGTACTGGGGCCAGATTTGTTTAATCTCTTTATCAACTACCTGGACAAGGGTTTTAAGTTCACCCTCAGTCAGTTCACAGATGACACCAAGATGGGCAGGAGTGCTGATCTGCTGGAGGGTAGGAAGGCTCTCCAGGGTGATCTGAACAGGATAGGCTGGATCAATGGACCAAAGCTAATTGTATGAGGTCCAACAAGGTGAAATGCTGGCTCCTGCAGTTGGTTCACAGGAACCTCATTGTACCACTGCAGGCTGAGGGAAGAGTGTTTGGGAAGCTGCCCAGCAGAAAAGGACCTGAGGTTGCCAGTTGACCGTGGCTGAACGTGAGCCAGCCTGTGCCCAGGTGGCCAAGAAACCCAGTGGCATCCTGTCCTGGATCAGCAGCAGTGTGGTCAGCAGGACCTGGCCAGTGACCAGAACCCAGTACTAAGCACTGGTGAGGTTGTACCTCAAAACACTGTGTCCAGCTCTGGGCCCCCCCACTACAAGAAAGGCATTGAGGTGCCAGAGCGAGTCCAGAGAAAGGCAGCAAACCTGGTGAAGGATCTGGAGCAAAAGTCTTGAGAGAAGAAGCTGAGGGAGCTGGAGTAGTTTAGCCTGGAGAAAAGGAGTCTCAGTGAGGACTTTGTTGTTCTCTATGACAAGAGGAAACAGCCTCTGGCATGAAGGGCAGTTCTGATTAGATATATTAGGAAAAATTTCTTCACTGGAAGGGTTGTCAAGCAGTGAAACAGGCTGCCTGGAGAAGTGGTGGAGCGACCATGCTAGGAGGAGGTATTTAAAAGCCATGTAGCTGTGGCACTTAGAAACACGGCTTAGCCATGGACTTGGCAGTGCTGGACTCGACAGTGCTGGACTCATGGTTGGAATGATCATTTATGTCTATATATCTAGGGTCTTTTGTTACTGAAACAATTCTATGAATTTATAAAGCAGTGTTTTGGGCACTGGCTGGCATCTGTGCAGTGTACAGAGCCAAAACTGCCCTGTTTAGCAGCAGAACCAGGCAGCTTTCCTTTGCAGTTTTCTTTTGTGATGAAAAGAAAGCCTTTGCGATTGCTGAAGCCTTTGATAAAAGAAGGGGTAGTTTGTATTATTAGCACGGATGTTAACATCTTTACTTCAAAGATGGGGGGAAGTGGCTGCCTAGCTTTCTTTAAATTGAATTAAAACGTGGGGTCCAGGAAGGAGTTCACAAAACCATGTCTGAACTTGTCAGCCTTTACGGGTTTAGGTGGAAAACTCCAGTTCTCACTTTCCGCTGAGTAATACTGAGAGCTCATTATTTGTGTGGTTTTCAACCTGGCTATGAATTATGAATGATTTACTTAAGAAGTGATAAACTATGGGTCTGCCCTTAAGCTAAGAGGAGGTCCCTTCAGCTGAGGTGTTTTACATTCAGCAAGGAGATGGTCCTCAGCACCCTTCTGATGTTGGACTTAATATCTTGTATTTTCATCTGAGGGCTGGTATCCATCCCTTAAGTTGCTTTTCTGCAGCCCACAGGATCTCCTGATATGCAAGGCCCAATGAACTAGTTTTACTGAAAGAGAGATGAAACTTCTCATGTGATCTGTCATCTGGTAGCATGAATTAGCTGAACCGAAGTCAGACCCAGATTTTTTTGCTAGTGAAGATGGGATAAAGATACAGCCAGTACTGTAGTTCAGAAACTCTGCTTGAATCTTGCTTTGAGTAAGTATGTCAGCAAGTAGCTTCTATACTGATTTGTTTTAATTGATAGCAATAAAAACTGTGAGTGAATAGGGCTGTGTTTATCTGATACTATGATGAGACAGTACATCAGAGGCAGCTGCAGCAGGGCTCTCCAGTGCTCACACCAGCTGGGTGAATGAGTGTTAGTGGCACTGGGAGTCGACCTGCAAGACTCTGCCCTGTAAACAGGGTTGGCATATACCAGACACAAACATTTGCATTTACTGTTGGTTTAAGGAGCTCCGTGCTTTTATTCATCTGGAAACTGTGGGGGTTTTTTCCTTTTCTTTTTTTTTTTTTTCCTTGCCCTAGGTTAAAGTGGCAGAGGCTGACTTAAAACATAGCCTTTCCCTTCACAAACTAGAAATTCTGAGAAGGTGCTCAAGTTACTTGAGGTATAGACCAACCACCTCTACTAACAAGTTCTGGTTATAGATCTTAATAGGTTTTTGCAAGACCAAAGTACTTAGGTAAAGAAATGTTTTTTAAAATAACATAAGTCCACATGACAGCATATAAAAGTCAGATGACAGAGCAATTCATGGGTTATTGTTACCAAACTAACCTTTCAAATGAGCTCCTAAAATGATCTGTGGTTGGAGTTTCACTTGTGGAATTTACTTTTAAGTCACTTTCTCCAAGTTTAAATCTGTCTACAGAAAACTTCAAAAACTTTCTGTTGTTGTTTTTAGGAAAAGAGAGGGGGAAAAAATTAGCATGCTCTTTTTTTTTCTGTGTTAAAGCAAATGCTTTTTAAATGTATCAACCCGTACCTGACTGGAATTTTTAAAAAACCCGAAAACCTTCAGAAACTGGGCATCGTTTTTCTTCGACAGCACAAAAGCCACCGTGCCAACATTTAGAACTGCAACACATCAACCGCTCTTATAGCTCATACTTTATTCTCTGCATCAAAGCTCTGGTGGGGGGGAGTAAAAACAGAGAGTGAGAGAGCGAAAGAGTCAAGCTCTTCAGAGCCTCTAATGACGCGTGCCAAACACGTGGAAGGTAAATCCCCTAATTCAGTCTATTCTTTCAGCATTCCCTGGCGGGCGGCCAAGCTAAATATTTCTGCTGGATAAAAAATGCACCCTCCTATGCGGCACTTTCTTAACAGGATGGCTCTCCAGCTTTAGCGGAGGGGGCTTCTCTGGGGGAAAGCCAACATGTGTGTTCTCTTATCTATTTATTTATTTTATTAAAAAGGGGCTTTATGGGCTGTGATTGGATTAACTTAGTGAACCCTGGAGGAAGAGGAAAAACAAATTGGGAAGCTGGTTTAGCACCCCCACCTTTTTGTCATCTTCTTTTGGGATTTCCTGGCTGGCTGCCACCTTGAGCCTGTTGAATGTTCTTTAGATCAATCAATTAAAAAGGCTTTAATATTTGGGTGATTGGAACGCAACATATGGGCTGCTGGTGCGGATGTCATGTGGTGCGTGGAGTTAATTGAAATGATTAATAGAGGTGTTAGTTTCTTCAAGACTAATTGAAGAAAGAATATAATTGGAAGCATAGACTAACCATTATTGTTGACTTTTTTTTTAACATATTGCATCCTTTAAACACTTGTTCATGTTTATAAACATGCAGATGGACTTTGTTTAGATGTCTTCAATGTGGTGATTTGCAAAATCACATAAATTCTACAAAAGTCAAATTTATTTTTATGCAAATTAATCGGAAAAAAATTTCCCTGTGCCTTGCTTGTTTTCAGTAACCACTGTGTACACTGAATTTCTGGTACTTTTACTTCCTTGCCAGACTTAAACCAATTGATTCATCTTCATCATTATCTGTGGGGTCAGAGCATCCATCCACAGAAACTGATCAGGAACCTCTGTTAGTGCCCTCTCTCTCTGCACAGTGAGTTGTGACAGCACAGTGCAAATGTGCCAGGTATTTTAGGGAATAGCATCACTATTGTACTGCCCCACACCTTGTCAGCTTGACCATATTTTAAAGGGGTAAATATATAGATGACTGTCAGCATCCTGGATTTGACAGTCAGAAAGAAATGTCAAATTAGAGAAATTCAGAAGATTTAACTGACATCAGCTCTTTTGGCCTCTTTACCTTCTCTAAGAATAATAACTTTTTTTCAGGAGTAGTAGCCTGGGAATTTCTTACTAAAATTTCTAAGTTATTATGAACTACAAAATGAAAGCAATGCACTGGCTGCAGAGGACATCTGGCAGCAAGGAGAGGGTATGAAGGATGTGTCTCTCAAAGCCATGCTGCAGCACAGCTCTAGCCAGCACTCAGGGCAGAAATGGGGAAACAGAAAACATGACAATCTCTGGTCTGTAGTCAGTGAGCACGGGCTGGCTGCCCGAGCACTGCGCGAGGAGGAGCAGCATCGCGTCCTGCTTGCTGCTGCGCTGTGGTTACAAGTGCCGTAGCAAACTTTCAGATGGGGATTTCTTAAAACTGAAGACAATGGCTTAAATGACTTACGAATCTGCTAGAGGGCAAGTGTTCACTGGTGGAAGAAGAAAATCAGGCAAGATGGCAATGAAGTGTTGATCTAAAAGGTAAATCAGTTTGGATTTAGGACAGATAAACTACATTTGAAAGTGCATTTTTTTCTCACCAGCTTTCTTTTTGCCTGCTTTTTGCAATGCTTATGCATAATTTTAATGTTCTGGAAAAGAACTGTCTTCCTGGAAGGGACATACATATTTTCTCTATTTGTTTTCCTTTGCACATGTGGTGCGGCTTATGCATTTGTGTATTTTTTTCAGTAGTCAGAAAGTTTATTCTGCAGCCCAGAATAAACTGAGCAGAGAAATGATAGATAAGTTTATTGGGGGTTTGTTGTTGGCTTAGAAGAAAAATGTATAGGATGGTTTTAATATTTTAGAGTCTTCCCACACAGATTTCCAGTGATGCTTTGAAGGCAACTGTGCGTCTGCAAAGGCTTTGAGCCTCCCCGGAAGATGTGGCCTGTCTTGCGTACAGATCTGAGCAAAGCGTTTGTAGAAAGGAAGTGGCTGTCCTGTACTGGGGGCTGAGAGGAAGGGAAGACATTAGGTCTGATTGCAAGCTTCCCTTACTCCCCGTTGCCTGATTTGTGTGCACGGAGTGTAAATAGTTTTAAATGAGAGGGAAGTGCTGAGACAGACTGGTGAAAATTTATTCTTTCCAAAAAATTTTTCTACTATTATTATTTAGTGATGAGATTAGTCATTTAAGGATCTGGTTTTATTACAGCAAGCTACTGCAATTGCACAGTCACTTGTTTACTTTTCTGATCTTAACAGTGATGAAAAATAGGAGTCTTAGCATTCCATTGCCTGCATTGCCCATTGAGATTTAGTACAAGAAAAGGAGAAAATTTTATAAACTTACTGGAATAGGAGCATCCTCTCTGTCTCTATCAAACCTTGCCATGTTGTGTAAGTAATAAGATTCTAGTGCATTGGTCTGGGTCACTGAAAGAGGAACAGCAGACCAAGGAAAAAGGATTTAAATCTATGCACGTGCTTTGTATGTGGCTTGTGTCTGATGGCAGTATTCTCATTCTCATACAAAAGAGAGTTTTAAATAACATGCCCCTAAAATAAATCTCAGGGAATGATACCTAGTGCCCTGCTAGCATCACCTATTGCTAAGACAGACAATTTGCATTAGAAGATCTCACTTTAAGGCTCTCATAAATCTACCAAATTCTCAACGTGTGCCTCAGGTGTTTCTTGCATTTTCTTCTTCTATGGATGCATTTTCCCCCAAAATCTATTCTGTCATTTCCAAGAGTTTGGTTATGACAAAAATTGTATTGCTAACATTAGGAGTGTGATGACTTTTCTGTTGAAAAGTGATCTCCACCATGACAGCCCCCATTTTTTGGAGCAAAGGTTGAATGACAGGTTCAGTGGCTTGGGGAAGGGCAGTGTATGTGGCAGGGGAGGGTGGTGACTGTCATTGTCTGGGATGGTCAAATGCCATCCCCTCTGCCAGGAGCACTTCCCGGTTCATGGATCTCTACATGTGCTTCTTTTGCATAGGGTCTCTGTCAGAGCAAGACCAAAACATGCTCTGGTAATGTCCCCGCCTCTATCTGACTCCCACACCCAGGAGAATTGCTCTTGAGCTAGAAGCCAGCCTAGAGGATTGGCAGAGCAGCCCTCCCAGGAGGTGCAGGAGGGCATCAGGGCTCTCTTCAAAGGACAAACACTCTTGGGTCTAGAATGGAACACCAGAACTGAGAGCAGAGGGGTGCATGTTCAGCACATGCTCATTGCAAACTGTCCTGAGGCCAGAGAGTCATCAGAAGGAATGGTTTTTAAAAGCCTATGGACAAGAGCTGAACCTAGAGGGGATTATGAAGGAGGAGAGACTATGGCTGGAGATCAGCAGTGTCAGGGAAGAGGGAAACTGAGAGTAAGGTTAGTACAAGACCAAGGGATTTATCTTCATGGGTTATTGTAGACAAAGAGAAGCAAGCTCGGTGTTAAAAGCGGGCAGGATGTAAGCCAGCTCTGATCCAAAAGCTGCCTGCCTGCATTAGCACAGTGCTAAGCCCAAGCTAATATATCCGGCTTCTCACCAGGGCTTATTAGCTCGGGCTCAGTGCCACACTAACATAGTCACAGGAGTTCCAGTTGGCCTGACACCATGTCTGCTCAACGTGTGAAATGAGCTCAGGGCTACGTGCCTGCACAGGAGCACCAGGAGATGCTGCAGACTTGACTGCACCACACAGATGAGGAGGCTGTGGAGGCCAGGCAGGTCAGCAGGAAGGGGCACTTGGAGATGGAGAGCATGTCATGTTTGCCTAAAGTAGGACAGGAAAGAAGTGCAGTGCAGATGAGGAACCAGGAGGGACTGAAACTGGCTCGATGAGAAGACTTGGCGCACAGGAGCAGCCTGGGTGTGGGAGTGGTAGATGTGAGTGACTGGAAAGGGAAACTGCAAGAGGGGTCAGGAGGAACAAGCTGAGGACTTGCTGGGCAAGGAAACCAATCAGAAGTCTGAGTCGAGCACTGGAAGAGGAAGAACACACTCCACACCACACCTGGCATGAAATCAAGATGCCCGAAAGCAGTCATTCCTCTGCTGCCAGCCTATCACCTGATGAAACCTGATGAACAGAAGTGTCCTATCCCTTACAGTGCTTGTGCTGACATTGCCAAAAACAACCATATGGTTGCTGTGAGCCAGATCTGCTTGTGTTCCTGCAGAGGTCTGCTTGTGGCAGATCAGAATACCTCAGCTCTGTTCTTGATCTGTGTAGGCATCAGAGTAGTGCCAGGTCATGAGATCTCTGCTTTTTTCTATTTGCAGTTTCAAAAATCACCATAAAAACTGTAAAAAAACATGCATAAAATTGCAAATTCAAGTTCTCCAGAGTTAAGGGTTGTTTGCCTAACTCCTATTTGATCCTCTTATGCATTATGATACAGTCTTTAATTACTCATTTAATTACTGTTAACTGGCTACTTGCCTCATTCAGGCATAAGACAAGCTTGCTAGGGGAGATGAATTGGGGTGGTGTAATAAAGTGTTATCTTTAAGACACCTCTTCCCGCCATCTCATTTGCTGCTGCGCAAGGAAGTAAGATGGCCATGGTGGGAAGAAATCCTGCTCTCCTCAGAGCAGGTGAGCTCTACTCTGAAGAACTATGTATTATTCCTACCTGTGATTACGAATAAGATTCAGGCCAATTCACCTCAGCAAAGCCTTTTGTGGGTGGGCAATAATTTTGACACCTCGTTGGGTGCCTGATGTGAAGCCCTGCAAAACACAGAGCCATCACAGATGCCAGGAAGAGAAACACTTTGAACATATAAAATAATGCACTGTGCTGAGTAAATCAGCTGCTCTGCATCCCAAAAGTGATGTATGCTTTTGATGTTAATGTCATTGTGTCTCCATACCCCTTCTGCAGAGCGAGAATAGCAATAATACCTTCATCAACATATGGGGGAGGTATTGTGAAAATCAGATTAGTCATTATTTGATGTTTGTGAAGCGTTCAAGTGCTGCTGTTCTGATGAGCAAAATGGAAAAATACAAGACAAAATTGGTTGTCTTCATTTGAACGGTCTGTGGTTAAAGTAAGGCCCTGGGCCTTTCAAGGAGAAAGGAGAGAGAAAAAAGTCTGGAAAAAAAGGCTCTTCTAGTCAGCATTCTTCTTTCTAAACCCGAATGAGGTGGAGAAAAAGATGGTGCATCCTTATGCCAAGACTGCAGAACTGAGTTTCTGTACACAGTCTTAGATCTCCTGGCATCTCCTACCAATTGAAAGAATGCCTGAGTTTACACCATAATAGGTCTCCATTTACTGACATTTTGGAGCGTTTGTCTCACTGCAAAGCTTGGGGTTTTTTATGTGAGTCTGTTGTCTTGCAAATCTGATGGTTGGCTGTAGGTTTTTACAGAACTTTGACTCAGCTTCAGGGAAGGAGGAATGAAGAAGCAGAAGAGTGAACTTCTGGAAGCTGAAACCCTCCTTTCCCTGGGTTTGAGCAATCCGTGCTGTTATGAAATCTTTTGAAATCTCATTTGCTGATGTCTTTCTGACCCCCCAAATTATTCTTGTGTAAATGTTGACACCCAGCAGAGATGAAATCATTGACTTGGAGAAACATAACTAGCTTATCAGAAACTGTGGGATTCCAACAATATATTAGCAACACCAGCCTTCTTTTTTATTTATTTTTTTTACTTTTAAAAAAAATTGTTTGTGGTTAGTTGGCAGATGGTATTGTGAATCAGACTGTACGTAACTGAGGGAACAGAATGGTTTTTTCAGTTCACATGAACCCAAATCCCTGTCACGTATCAAACCGGTTTTGTTTTTGAGTCTTCTTTGTGCTTATGATTTTTAAATGTTTACTCATTTCATGTTGATAGTTTTAATTACAAACTCACACGGTGTATAAGCAGAACAAGAATAGATATGTTTTCCAACTGAATTCAGGCTGTCTGTAAATTTTCTCTGCATGTCGTACCCACAGCTCTCTGAAATCAAAGAACATCAAAGTTTCTCCACTGACCACCTGAAATCAGTTAGTCCTCAATTGGTTCTTTTTAACTATGTGATTTGCTTGCTGAAGGAAAGTGATTTAAAAATGGACAGACAAACCATCAGAAAAATGTTGAGGCTTTGGTCTCCTGTGTCATGCCATTAGACACCAGGCAGGGCAAAAAGGAACAATTGCAATCCGTTTATTCATGGACAACTGTAAAGCCAGAAGATGCGTTAAAACTGGATTTTACACCTTGGATGTTTAGACTCACAAATTAGCTCCATAAATAAAAATCTTTCTAAGGAGTTTACTCTGCATAGGAGAAGGGAGCTGCCTTCTAGCAAATTAGGAAAAAAAAAATCAGTATAGTCTTGTTCTTTCAAAAGCATTTATTTTGAGTTCTGCTGTTCAGATGTGAGTTTTGGTGGTTTATGTTTTAAATTAAAGGTGTGGCTGAATGTTCATTACCCCTGTGATAAAAGCAGCAGAAATAGGTGCAAAATGGCCCTTGTGCAATGCTGTAATTTACCTTTATTTTAAACTGGCTTACACATCTTAATACATTATGACAATCAGAATTATCAGGCCACCAGGCGGAGAGGAGTTTGTTTTGTTAATTGCTCTTGTTAAGCCTAATTACAGAACGGGGTGGAGTGGATGTGAGGGGAGGGAGGAATCTGCTAGCAAGAGGAAATTCTAAAATCCTCGGAGCAGTTCCAGGCAGTGTATGTTGGGGAGCAAGAGTGCGGGTGTGGAGTGCATGAGCATGCGTGTGTGTGTGTAAGAGTGCGAGAGCGAATGACAGACTCTCCATATGGACTAAAATCCTGAGATGCATAAGCTGGAGGTGGGGAACCTGTGCTGTGTGGACACATGAAGGTACAGCTGAACAAAGAACTATGCTGTAGTTTTCTTTATGAACTAACTCCTTTTTTTTGGAGGGGGATGGGAGGGGGCGGGAGATGCAGATTACTTAGTTCGCTGTTAATCTTTGAGGTTTGCGTTAGATCGAGCGTTTAAATGGTTTGCCGATATGCTGCACTCTTCATTGATACTACAGGTTGCCACATAGCTGTGGGTTGGTATCCTAAAGCCCTTTGCAATGTTTTCCTTCTTCCCCGTGATTGTAGCAGAGATGTGCCGTGCACAGACTCTGTTATTTGTTTATACTTTCCAATGGAAAGCACACATCCAAAGAGCCCTTCTGCCCTGCATTATTCCAGTTTGTTTATGTGCCCCACATTACGCTGTTGGCGAATTACTGTGCCTGACCTGCATTGTCAGCCCCCTCTATTGCCTCGGGAGCCTCCGGCACAGAAGTTTCTGATAAGGCAGTTTTGAACAAGCCAGACGCCAAGTGAATGATTCTATAACAAATCTGTGCTCTTCTCCGGGGTATGTTACCTGACTTGTTTGCTGCCAAGGTGGTTTTATTGGTTTGGCTACTGGGTGGAGGGAGGAGACTAGAACAGCACACGAGTCACGCTTTTGTTTTGCTTAATTATAATGTACACTTTTAATAGAACGTTTTCGTGCCATGAATTAAATGTCATTGCAATCCTGCACAAGAAGAAAAATGCTACTGCTGTTGTAGCTGACAGCTGAGTGGTTAGATGGCCAGCGTGAGTCTGAGGCTCAGAAGCCTTTTCTTTGCTGGCTAGAGATACTGCTGGGTAAATGTGTTTACTTTTTCCGTAGTATTTATACTAGTTAATGTGTCGCACTAGATAAATCTACTTCCTGAGTCCATCTTTCAGCTTGCTCTCTTCCCTCCCGATTGACAAATGGTTTGAGTTTGACACCGTTTTATCAGTTGAGCCCCTGCTGGGTGCTGCATGCCTGCTTGTTCCTGCTTTATCGTGAAAAGTGAATTATCTGCAATATTTTGCTACCATCTAACTAGCAGTTGGCAGGCTTTTCTATATGAACTGATTTAGATTTCAGCAAGGGGAGGCTGTTGTGTTTCTCTGCAAAGCCGTGTTGTTGCTCTCCAGGAAAACAAAAGATCCCGGAGCTTTCTGCACCGCAATCTGCTGCTGTCCCACTTTCAAGGAGGTGTTTTGTTTGTTGCGGCAGCTTCCTATCTTAAAATGATAAATTGAGCGGACATGTGTGCTGTTTTAAACTGCTGTCTCCAGGGCTTTGTGTTCACTTAGGATAAAATACATTCGTTTGTGGTGGGCTCTGGTGTGATTTAAACTTGGTTTAAAGATTACAGAGCAAAAGGGAAAGCATCAACATCTTCAGCAGTGGTAGTTTGATGAGGAATAGCTGTCAAAAGAAGAACTCTACTGACTTAACCTCAAGTGGGTTGCAAATGCATTAGGGATTCATTAATATTAATAGTAGAATAGACATTTCCTGCTTTCGTTTGACATCTTCCAAGCTCTTTTTTTTTTTTTTTAAGAGCAACTTGAAGTGCAGTTTTAACACTTATTCAAGTTACTACAAGGATGATAAGCTAAAGTTAAACAGAAGGAGACCTCTGAGTGTGTGGGGTTGGTCTCTAGGAGTCCTGGAATTTGGTGCTGTGCTTTAGAGAAAGATTGTGGTAAACTCTCTGTTGAGACTTTCAAGGCAGTTTGCAAAATGGGTCCGTTAGGTGTGACTGCACCCAGAATAAACTGTTGTCACAAGAAATTGTTCTATGAGGGTGACAGAAAGGTCACTTTCAAAATGACGCATAAAGGGTAATAACTGCGTAGATTTCTAAGGTGGGCACAGTAGTGGCTTGTTCATAAGTTTAGGGGTGGGAATAAAAAATCCAAACCCTTCCTGAGTCTCCAAATACTCTGTGAGGTTGGCTGAACAGTTCAGTTTGGAAAAGAAATAGATCCAAAGTAATTTTTACTTGCTTTCAGTCTTCTGAATCACATGATGCACATTTTCATGTTTCTGCTCCATCACCAGCAGGCTTCCAAGATGTATTCAATGGAGAAAAAAAAAAAATGACAAAACCACCAAATATCTGTGAGACATAAAATAAACCCAAGAATTTTGTTAGGACCAGGAGGGAACATGTAATAGAAAAATTGATCATCTCTATTACATGTTCCCTCCTCGTCCTAACAGCATCCTCCATATCACAATTTCACCCACTGAGCCCTTTAAGTAAAAGAACTTGTCACCGTGGAATGAGGCAGGGGCTTGCTTTTTATAGAAAACACAGCTAAGAGTCCCAGTTCATAAAATATCAAAAGAAAACAGGTAAGCCCCCTCAAAGCACCTAGTCTGACAAGCGTAGTGATGCAGCAGCTACAAATGCAGAAGTGCACATGAGTTTGGCAGCTCTTACTGATAGGGCAATTTGAATTGTCAGTGTGCGTCTGCTCTACTTGTTGAGCCTAATGAAAAGTACAGTTTAATCACTGGTGTGCCAAATTGACCATGATTAGCTGTTATTGCAGATTAGTGCATTGTCTGGGGCTCCAGAATTATTGATCCGGGTGCTGTGCTCTGGTGTTTTCTGTGCCCTCTATCGTAACCTCTTCTTAATGCTTAGGGCAGAAAAGCAGGAAAGGAGAGTAGGAGGGAAGAAGTCCAGATGGGAAGAAAACAGGTCCTGAAAAGACCACATAGGAACTAGGTCAGGTACTCTGGAGATTAAAGAAGCATGCTTCATCCCTGGACGCAGGAGGCAGGGACAAGTAGCATACAATTACGAGGAATTAGAACGGCAACAAGTAGTGCAGATTTATCAGCTTTAATTGTCTATTGTCAGGACAGAGCCCTTCTTGTAGATCAGGCGCTGCCAATGCTTTAATACCTCTAATGGACTCTCTATTGTGGGATTATCTCTCCTAAGGACAATGTATTTCTTAAAACTAGTTGTTTTGGGAGAGGGAGAAAAAAAAAAAGAAAGAAAAAAAGAGAAGAAGTAGCTGCAGCCTTCCGTTGTTTTGGGTTTTTTTTCCCCTCTCTGGTTTGTCACATTTGCAGGAAGTAGCTGAGAGCCCTGTGTTGCTCTTCTGTCAGCAGCACTATTCCTTCAGGGGAACTGATAGATACCTATTGAACATTAACCCCCTTTGCTCCACCTTCCCCAACGAGCTCCTCCAGAAACAATAGCTGGTTGATAAAGAGCAGATAAGCAAGGACACCCGGCTTAAAAATCTCTCTGCTATCTTTATTTTAAAAGCTTTCCTGGGTTTTGCAAAGTAAACATTACAACATTTAAAGAAGGATAAGGTGTCAACTATTTAATGAGAAGTTGTGTTTAATAGCAGAGGAATTCTTCCCTCCCCCAGCCAACACACAGGTATGAAAAGACTGTTATTTCACCACCCTGGGGTAGGAGAGGTGGAGAAATGACAACTGTACTCTTAGAAACTTAAAAAGTGGTCCTACAGACCAACCCTTCCAGATTCCCCAATCAACTCTAAACATACAGTCACTATTTTGAAACCTTTGGTCCTCAATGCACGGTAGTCACATTGCTGGATCTGTGATAATCTGTGGGTAAATATTTTCATTTCCACCACATGCACTTTGTCATGGTGTGTAGCTGTTGTTTTTGTTAATCTGTTTTGAAATGTGCTCTGTGGCCAGCTCTTTGTCTGAGAAAAGTGGCATAGTTCCACCCATGGATCTTGCCCTCCTTCTGCTGTGTTCATCAGCTCCAGGAGATTGGGCAGCCTGGAGAGTGTCTGACATGAAAACTGAGTCGTGCAGGAACACAGACTGAAGTTTCATCATTGTTCACATCACTGTGTCTTACCAGGCAGGTTGAGGAGAGAATACCCTAGAAAGTGTCATGACTGCCAAGCTGGGAAGAGACATGAAAGTTGAAATAGTACAATTAATTCTGAGGTGACTTCATTATTTCAGCTTGTTGTGAGCTTCTTTTGGGGCTGGTGTCTGAAGTATTGACAGGAGTGAGCCTTCTAATATATACATACCATCTCATCCCTCCTCCATGACAATCTGGAAATCAGCCTGTTTTAAATGAAAATTTCCCAAAGCACATTCTTTTTTTTTCAGTCCTCTTGTCACCAGTAAGGTTGGAAAGTAGTTAAAGCAGTTGGAATGAGTTGGCCAGTTGTCATTCATTTTTCCTCAGACTCAGTTAAAATGGAAAGAATATTCAAAACTCCAGGACTGGGATGTGAAAGGCTGAATTTGTACTCATATTTTCTTGTCCAGTATAAACCTGCGTTGGTAGAAACATGCAAAGACAATAAAAGAGTTCTTGTATGGGCTCTTGAGTGTCATTTCTATCTCTCCCAAGACCACCATTGCTCAGAAGTGTGTTGGGAAGGCTGATGGTAGCCAAGAAGGGAACATCTGTGATCCACCTTCTCACAAAGCCTTCTTGCCCTCCTGATAGCAGGCCCAGACAGCTTTGAGTCCTTCTTCTCAAACTCGAGCCTCAACAAGAGGAAAAGACTGAAGCTTAGTTCTTGTTTCTGTGCACTGTGAGAATGTTTTTATTCCATTGGAGGAGAATTGTTTTGGCTTATTCACACGTCATCTGAGCAGTATTTTAATAAGGCTTAGTGGGAAACAAAAAGGGATATGGTATTTTAGTTTGACTCCTTTTTTCTCTTTTTAAGGAAAATTTCTCGAGAGGATAAAACAACAGAAAACAAAAGTGATGTTAAGGCTTACAGTAGGCAGTAGCTGAGAGTGCAGCCAGAAGATCTGCTCTTGGTATTGCATAGCTGAGACAAAAATAAATGTTTGGCATTTGGAAGTGCTACGAGGCAATGACCAGGGTGTTCTGTAATTAAAGGCAGTCCCTGAAAGCTGCATGTGTTAATTCAAAAGCCTCCTGGCTATAGCACACACCACCCCAAATGCCCTTGCAAAAAGCTTCTTGTAGATTCAAGTGTAATTTTAATTTCTCTCCTTGTAGGCAATACCAGCTGAAGTTGTCTAGGGCATACAAAGGCTCTGAGATCATATCTGAAGCCCACAGGCAGGTTTGCAAAGGTCAGGCCAGTCTGAAGAGAAGACGGCTTCTCTTTTACAATGAAGCGTAACTTTTGCTGTTGCACAGTCTGTAAAGGATCTCTCTCTTTTTCCCTTGAATCTGACAGCAACCATGTTTTCAAAAATGTGGCCCCAAAACATGAGTGCATATCAGAACTTGAAAGCAAGTTCTTCTTAGAGTTTGATTTCTCAGTTGGCTTTTAAAAGATGTGCAGTCGTGCAACTACATCATGTACCTTCTCCAATAATGACCACAACTGGTCCCCAAATGTTTACCAGCACAAGGATGCCTACATGCAGGAAGTGGGAAATGGGGGTGGGTCTGGTAGTTACTCTTGATGTGGTCAATCTGCCACTGACCTTGTTTGGGGAAGGGGAGGATGTGAAAATGAGACTCTCCTTTAATCTCTCGTGTGCATTTTATCTCCCCTCCAACTTTTTAAAGAAATTTCATCTATTAGAGCCAGCTCCCTTCCCTCCTTCTTCCCCTTACAATTACAGCAGGCGCAGGGAGAACAGCAGCAGTGGCAGCTGAGGCTGAGTTGCACAGGCTTGTTGTTGAGCTGAAGTGGTGATAGCATCAAAGGAAATGGATGGGGATTTCTGAGATCAGAGCTGTTAGGGCCATTCATGATTTGTTGGCAGGCTGAAAGCTGCTGCAGAGAGAGCTGCCTGAGAAATGCTGATTAATACAGTAATTGAGGTTTTCTATGAGCGAGAAGGAAAATATTAAAATATGACTAAAAATGTTCTTTTTGAAATGAACAACATTTTGAGATTGCACATTCCAGACAATAGCAGCTACTGGTACAAACGATTTCTATAAAAGAGCAGAAAACTTCTGGTTGAACACGGCGTCTTTTTATGTTTCTCTCTTAAGGAGGAAGGTCAGAAGGTCAGTCTATATATTTCTTTAATGGCAGAGTTTCCTCTGTGATTCTTACTTTAGTACACATTCTTAACAATTTGTTTCTGTCTCTTTTTCTTGATAAACTTAATTTTATTCCAGATCAGGCACTGTTATGCTGGATCTGCACATCAGCAAAACCCTTCTCCTGAACTAAGGTAGTTCTGGGCTCGGCTTCACTGAGACACCTGGAGCTAATTTCAGGATAGCCTCAGAGTGTGCCACAGAGTTATTTGAAGTCCATAGGCTTCACAAGGCTGTACTCACCTCCCCAGGCTCCAGGGATAGAGCCGCACTGACCTGGGATATTGGCATCCTCCTGATGAATATTTCACTTCATCTGATGTGATCTAATCTAATCTCTGCTTCCTCTTGTTTTCCAGCCCAAAAGCATTCTCAGTTCCTTGAAAAGCAGATTTGCTTTTTTTCCCCTGCTCTCCTTCACATTAAGAAGATCAATCCCTGAAGGAAACACATCAACCCTTTCTTCTTGTCTCTCTACCCCCCCCCCCCCCCCCCCCTTTTCTTTTTTTTTTCTTTTTTTTTTCTTTTTTTTTGTTTTTCTTGCAAGCTAACAGGGAAGTGAAAAGCTCTGAAACAGCTGCCTCTCGGAGTGAGACTATTTTTCGGTAAAATAATCACCTTCAGTATGACTACATTGTTTTTCTGTTCTATGCAGTGTGACTCAGCATCAGTTAATTAACCCAATCAAGTAGGCCGGATTTCTCTCCTTTAATGAATGGTTCTTCCTACTTCAGAGGCTTCCTAGACCTCATTTTGGATGTGCCTCGGTTTTACAGGGTATATCCAATTACATTTCTATCCCTCAGCCGCAGTGCTCGGGCCACCTCTCCTGTGGAATTACGCTGTGGTGGCAGTTCAGCCAGGACACTCACTTGCCAGCAGTTGCCCTACTTAGGTCTGCTGCCACGAGCCCCGCCGCGTTAGCGCACACGGAAGGTCTTTACACAGATGTGCTATTCTCAGCCTCGCAGGCCCAAAATGGCAAGTAATCCTTTCCACACGTCCTTTTATCAGTGGGAGGAGGAGCAGGTTAAGGGAAAGGGGTTTGTGTATGCCTGTCAGAGAGACAGACAGGCACCCGATTGCATAAACCTGCTTCCCGCCCCCTCCCCTTCTCCCTTTTTCCTGTGAAGAAATACGTAACTCCGAGATCGCCCTAGAATATAAGTGCATGTCTGTTTAGAAGAAGAATGTGAAACTAGCTGCCACGTAAAGTGCCAGGCAAGTGACGAGAATTATGCTTGCAGACGTGTGAGAAGGAAAAGCAGTAGAGTTGCCTCACAGTGAAGCAGCCAGCATTTGCACTGGGCTGTGGATGGCTATAAATGGAATTGTGCATCACCGTTCCTCTGAGCCCGAGGACGCCTTGCTGAAGAGACAGGACCACTGAAGGAAGTAAGGCATCTGGTTGTTTTGTAATGAGAAGCAGGAATGCTCTTAATAATAAACAAACAGGACATTGTATGCCATCATCACAGGATGTCCTTCCTTCAGCCAGCATGCTGACTTGGATCGGAGGAAAAAAAACTGGGTGCCGGGATCTGCTGATTGTTCTACCAATCCTCTTTCCATCTCGGTAGTGTGTTCCTGGATGGCCGCTCGCACATTGTCCCGTGCGAGATCCGTGCTCGTTTTCTTTCCTCGCTGGGACAGGGGCATCGGGTTTGGAAACGCTGGCTGCTGCTGTGAGCTTTCCTAGTGTTACCAAGGGAAAGGGGGAAGCTTTTGTTTAAAGGAAGAAACAGAAAGGTTTTTCCCAGTTCCTCTTACAGGCACTGATTAGAGACTCGGGAAAGGGATAAAACTGTGAAACTCCCAAATTTGTTATCTCAAGTAAAGTACTCTGATTGTTGAGGTTTGGGAGCAAGCGATTTGAATCGAGTTTTAATCAGTAAACTAGTAAATTCATTTCAGTCGGCTTTTTTTATAAAGTTCTATCAAGTAAAACTGCGCAAGAACGAAAGCGGGCACGTGCTAAACTCCGGAGCTTAAAAATAGCACGGAAAACAGATTTCTAGTAAAAGCTGCCTCAGGTGCGCTCTCCGCGAAGCGCCGCGGTGCCCGCCCACCCGGCAGATCCAGGCGGCGGGGCAGCGCCGCGGCTCTCCCGGCTGACGCACGGGGCCGAAAGGAAGGGGGAAAAAAATAAAATAATAACAGTGATGTAAAAAAACCCAACGCGGGTGGGCTGGGCGGGGCAGGGTCCGCAGGTAGGGCCCCACCTCCCGCGCTGTGAGAGAGGCCGGCGAAGGGAGGGAGGGGCCGGTGCGTGAGCGCGGGCGGGCCGGGGCGAGCGGAGCTGTGGCGCGGCTGTGGCAGGCGGCCCCCCAGCGTTCCCCAGCGGCAAGAGCAGCAGCACCTGTGACAGCCGGGGGAGGGAGGAGCGGGAGGGGAGCGGCGGCTGGAGGTGTGAGTCAGTCTCCCGGGGACCCGGCCGCTGGAAGGAAGGAGAAATGTTTACTCTGTAGAAATGAGCCAGGTTTGCCGCCGCCGGTGGGCTTCGCTGTGGAAACGCGCGCGGACTCTGCCCCGGTAAGGAGCGCGATGCCGTCCCCTCTTTCACCCCCGTCTCCACCTCCCCGGCTCTTGCTTCTCGCCCGTCCCGGCACCCGCGGGACGGAGCAAAAGTTTCCTCGTCGCCTCTCCCGGATCGGAAGCGCTCCTCTGATCGGCGTTAACCCTTTCGCTCCGCCGCGAAGCTGTCACATCCCCGGCCCGCGTTTCGCTCTTGGTCCCCTCTGTCCCTTCCGCGCCGAGTGTCCGGCACTGTCGCACTGCTCGTCTCGACCGCGGTCAGGACGGGGCACGGGGCTGGTCCGGCGGCGGCGGCGGCCGCGGGGGGGCCGTGTATTGCCGCGACCCCTCCCCAGCCTCTTCGAGTGGCCCGGCTGTGCCTCCCGGCAGGGCCGGTCCCGGGGGCGCACCGGGGGTCTCCCCCGAGCCCGCAGTCAGTCAGCCCATAACCTCTTTCTCGGAAGATCGTTGCGCTTTCAGTCTTCGTGTTTCGTTTTTCCCGGTGAAGGGGTGTGAATTTCATAGTAGCTGCGTATCCAAAAAGGAAAAATGAAGGGATTTTACGCCGTATTGGGCGTCATTCTGAGCTACAGGCGTAGAGATTTTGGTTCTACATGAACCTTATGGAAAGAGCCCGACCCTAATACATGTTCGAGGATAGGTTTGATAATAGCGCTTCTGTCCTGGACAGACAGAGGAGCTGAAGGACTTGCTGGAACTGTCCTGCTAGGCTCGTATCCACTGCTTTGGGGTACTAATTCTAGGAGGTACCATCAAAATCAGAAGGGATAGAATAAGTTTTTAAAAGGTTATTTATTTTACTTGTTTCCCCTGATCCTTTTCTGGTTTGACCCCCCCCCCAGGAACATGTTGCAGTGCTTTGTGCAGGGCTGCTGCTGCTGCTGCTACAGTGATGCTGGCAGGATGTCGGCTTTCTGAGCCTTCCATGCCAAAGGATAAGGGGACGTCAGGAGGAGGCGGGCGGGGGGGCCAGGTTGTTTTGAAAGTTGTTTGTGTGTTGAAAGCCGGTGGGAAAGTTCAGGCTTCCCCATTTGGAAGAGGCAAGGCTGGGTTCCGCTCTTCCAACATGCGCTTTCCATTTTTAGCTTCATTCAGACGCAGACAGCAGTTCCTTTCCTCTTCCTCTCCTTGTTTGTGTGACACTTTTCTGAGGCAGCTTTTCCACAGGCGACTAAGTGGTCTCACGGCCATGACCCCACATTTTCTTCAGCACGGAATATTCTTTTCTCTCTGAAGCATTAAGGAAAGGGTCTGAAAAAGGTAAAGTGGTTGTCACAGCCTAAGGATTTTCTCCTCTTTGTTTTTGTTCCCTCATTACTACCGAGGCTGGCATTTCAAAGTGCTGCTTCAGTCAGAGCAGCTTCGTTTACACTGCTTTTTGGCTATTACTCAACTGTACCAACTATCCTGCATACGCTTTTAAAGTGTCACAGACTACTGAATTAGTCACACTGTATCAACGGAAACCACAACACTGAAGGACAATGAGGATTAAAGGCTGTTTTCTTTTTTTCCAGGCTGCTACACAGTGTAGCTCGGACGCTGTGAGTTTCAAGAATCTGGTGAAAGGGAGAGAGTGGACAATGAAAATGGACATGGAGGATGCTGACATGACTCTGTGGACAGAGGCTGATTTTGAAGAGAAGTGCACATATATTGTAAATGATCACCCGCTGGATCCCAGTGCCGATGGAGGCACTCTAACTCAGGCAGAGGCTTCCTTGCCAAGGAACTTGACTTTCAAATATGCATCTAACTGCAAAGAGGTAAGCGGCAGTGCTCTGGGGAAGGTTGGAGTCAGACAAGCCAAATCACAGTGCTTTGGAAAGCGTGTGCTCACTCTGTCTTTGATTCTTTAGCATACGCACACACGCACACCCTAACAACAACAACAAATGCTGCCCGCTGGTTTTTAATATGCGACCCTAATAACTTTTAAGAAATTGTGTGCTGGTCATCTGTTGTGCAATATTTTCACTGAAAATTGCAGTCAACCTATCCCTGAAACTGGTTCTGTACCAATTCACAAACAGTTAAATTTTCACACAATTCGAACAGCATCTGAATAAGCATATTTAAACTCTGGGGTAGTTCTTTGTGCCAATTTCTAGGCTGCTGTTTGCCAGGACCATTCATTGCCTCTGGCACAGAGATTAAAGTGCCTCGGTTGTCCAATAAATAGCTTTAAAAAAGTAAAGGGGGGAAAAAAACCCCAAAACCAACAAATTCCTGGAAATGTGTTTAATTATTTCTTTTTGTTTTCTCTTTGGTTATGAAATTGCTTTATTCTTTTTGTAAGCTTGTTGTATTCCCAGCTTCCTAAATTCTTAAAAACTCTGGCATGTTGGTTAAGGAAGTAATGGCAGAACTGTAGCAAGCTTGACAGAAGGGTGGCCGTAGCTTAAATTAACTTTTGTTTATCTGGGACAGTATCTTCACCGGTAGCTAGCCGTGCGAGTCTGTCCTATCCTTGTCCCTGGAGTGGGTACATTCTTTGTTGTTGTTTCAGAAGGGCTGGAAAGAAACAAGCCTGGATGAGCAATTTGGTTTTGTGTTTACTCCTTCGTATAGAGTAGCTATTATAGCTAGGTGTGATGTTCGGTAGCGTAACAACCCAGGGGACAACCCTTCATTCCTCCCTGTGCTGAGAGTTGTGGTATAGCAACTATTACCTGTGCTTCTGCTTTGGCTAAACATACTGACCACAGAGCTGAAAGGAAGAGGTACACTCATCTGTGCCTATCAAATATTTCCTTCCAGAGCAGGTACTTGTTTAATCCTGCTCTGTACAGGAATAAGGCTGGACCCCCAGCTGAAGGATGTTGACACCGTGGAATTTAGCTTGGCAGTGCCTAATAGAGTGCCAAGTACGTTTGCTAAATTCTCCTTAAAATCCCTCTTCTCTTCCCATCTGCCCTGCCCTGCCCTGCCCTGCAGAACTTTGGCAGAGAAAGGTCATGCTCCAGAAAAAGCGTGAAACCTGGTTTTATGTTATTGTATTGTTAGATAGGTCTTAGTTTGGTGTGAAGAGGGAAATAAAGCCGAGACTCTGCCATGGGATGCAGGAGGATTTCTTGATTGAAGGATGTGTGACAGCTTGGGTCGGTCCTTGGCCGCCGGCTGATAACTGATTGCCTCCTGAGGCTGCTTGCTCTCTCTGGCCCTTTAGAGTCCTGCTGCTGTGGCTGGAGACATCCAGACAGCTTTCAAAATTCCCAACAGTATGTTTGGAAACACCAAGGTGTAATTTCCTTATTCCTTGGCTCAGGTCAATGAATCAGGAGGATTGCTGCCATCTCTGTATAAGAGGTGGGGGGAGAGAGAAGTTGTTGAAAGATTGCTGGTTCTTCCTTGTAAAATGTGACCCGTGCAGCTCCCTGGTAGTGGGAGTCTGAATATAGGACATCCTCCTTTTGTTCTCCAAAGCTCCCCCGGTCTTTCATTTGTGCTGAATTGCACCTACCCTAAGGAGCAATAGGAGCTTTTAAACCATGACTATCTTTAAGGTAGCTCTGACAGGAAGGGCCAATATGATGTGCTCTTTTGCCCACCTTTTGTGAAGGCTACACTCTGGTGAATCTACGGAGAGGTCTCATTTGCTACTCGTCTGCAGGTTGGAGTAGTTGTAAATGGCATAACCCACTTGTGTGCTAGTAACTTCTGACATGAAACGCTGTAATTTTTTTTGTCTGCCTTCCAAAGTTCAATTTTGTTTAGTGGGGTCAGGACTGGGTCCATGTGTTACTTTTGCATGTTGGTGTTTGTGGGTCAGTGAGGGAGCCTGATTCTGGTTTTGACCCCATGGAAAACCTGGAGTCCTGACAGCTCAGTAGAGTGGGGTTTTTTCACTTGCAAAAGGATGAGGTAAGACTTCAGGGGATGCATGCGTGCATGTTTGCCAGTGGGTTTCAGATGTGAGCTGTCTTCATTGTTAACTTTGGAGAGAGCTGTGGCTTCATCTGTTTGAGAGTTTTAAATGCTGAGTCAGTTTATTCTCAAAAAAACATATATAATATATCGCTTGTGAAATGCTGATACTGTCATGATTAGGTCATTAAATCCTAGTGCTGTCACGATTAGTACTGTGTCCGGCTGGAGCAGGAAAAGTACTGCGTGCCTGCTTAGGAGGGAGGAAGTACGGCCGCTGCTGTTTGGGGAGGGTTGCTTTTTCTGTATCTTCTTCTTGCATGCTTTGTGGAGCTCCTCTTTAAAGGTTTATGCAATTTGCAAGGGAGCCCGTGACACGTCATCGTACTGTTGTTTATTCTTGGATCTTGATCAGGGACTTTTCTGAAGAACACATTTTTTACTGTGAGTTCACAGAATGTGTCAGCATTTAAAAAAATTAACTACTACTGCTCATAACATTTTAGGCTGTTAGATCTACGTGAAGTTATTTATTTATTTCTATGTGTGAATTATTTATCCTTTCCCCCAGTTTAGGCAACTGTCAAAAAATTATGAAATGTGGTGTCAGGCTTATGCTCTAGAAGGCCGTGTGTGAATGATCTTTTCATGCAGACATTTAAAAATATTTTTTTCAATAAACTTCCCTTTGGTCTGGTCTTAAACCCCAAACAGCCCTTTTTGATATAAAATGACAGTTACTCTGCTGTCTTGAATATTACTAGTATCTCATCCTGGTGTGTGAGTTTTGACAGAGGAAAACATATCTTGGCAAACCACCCATTACTGTTGCATATCTCTGATAAGGACATTTCTTAGAGACAGACCCTGAATCAGAGATTTTGGTGAAAGTAGTGATTTTGAGCTGTTATGAGCTGTGCCTCACTGACCTCAAACACTTGCTCTCTCCTATTGCTTTTATTTATTTTTTATGTGGTTGCCGAGAAAGCCATCTGAAAGCATTCTATTTTGTGACACCACTTTTAGAAAACTGGTCACTGAACAAAGGGGTAAAAAATACACAATTACAGAACTAGTAGCTAAAAAAAATTAAAATCAGTGTTAATTCATGACACGTGATGGCCTGCCCCGTTTGTGTGTGGAGAACACTGCTGTTTTAATGAAGCCAGTAAGAGTTTATTCTGTGTTTTGGTTTTTAAAAGCAGTTTAGTGGTTCCATTGCAAAATACCATCCCCTTGCAGAATTAGCAGGAGTCGTTTTACTTCAGTGCCCTCTCCCCAGACAAAGATGCAGCAGCGTTGATCTTCCAAAGCGCCATCCCAGATCAGGTTTGGGACTGGAGCCCGCTCGGGGGCCGCGGGCAGCCCGGGATGTGCTGAGCGGGCCAGGCGGGCCCCAGGCGTGCCGGGCCCCCGGCGCCGCATTAGGACCCTGGTCAGTTCCAGGGCCGCCGTCC
>VWYP01024439.1:304333-353615 GCA_013400435.1 Pycnonotus jocosus
GGGCCCCGCAGGCAGCGCCCGGGCGGCTGAAGGAAGGGCTCCGCTCGTGGGGAGCGCCCGCGCCGGGCTCCCCGCGGCTCCCGGGAAGGGCTCCCCGCCGGGCGGAGCGGCGCGCTGGAGGACACCTGGCGGACACAGCTCCGAAGTGCCGCTCCGGCACAGCCCTCCGGCAGCCCGGGGGCCGCTCACCCCCGGCTCCCGACCCGGAGCTGCGCCGCTGTCCTGCCTGCCAGCCCTCGGCAGCTCCCTGCTTCCTGGCCTCCTCTTGAGCCGCCCCCGCTGAGCTTTGGCGGGGCAGGAGCCGCTTTTGGCTGCCGCAGGGGGGCTGCCGGCAGCCTGGAGCCAGGCTGCCTTGGCACTGCTGGCGCCCTTCTCCTGGAGGGTGCCCCTCATCGATCCCAGCAGCTGAGCTTGTGAGGGAACAGTGGAGACCCAGAACTGCTGACCTAGAGCCACCGTCAGCTAAGTGATCTGGACAGCTTTATTAGCGTGGTTTAGCAAAACTTCAGTGTTGATGCACACAGATGTGCAGAACCTCATCTGATGGGTACAGACTGAGAAATCATTTTTGCTTCTCCTCTGGCATAGCTGAACACGAACGCTGTTTGTAATGTGGATATCAAAAAGTATCTGCTGTGTCAGAGACTGTTTCAAGTTGACTAGCTCAAGGAGTGATTTCTAGAGATTCTGAGAATTTCATTAAAGTCATTTTAATTAAGGCCAAGATATTTTTAAAACCATGAAAAATCTCAAGCTATCACACAGTAAAACTGGTAGGGTGTACTTGTAGCTTGGTTGTGAACTTTTCTTGAGAGGGCAGATGGATGTAAATGAAGATATATAGGGAAAATGAGAAGAACATCTGCCTTTTTCAGCTCTCTATGAGACATGTACAAGCAAGACAAAAATAAAACTGAGCCACTGAGCTTGTTTCAGCATATGGTTGGTGTAAGAATTTCTGGAAGTCCCTCTTCTCTCTTCAGTCCAGATGCACAGATCAATGGAGCATTTAACTACCTCTGCTGTTGATGTTTTAATTTTTTTTCTTTGTAGTGTGCTGAAAACATATGTTAAAATGCAAACGAGTACAAATGCCACCACGTACACCCAGCAATCTGTTTCCAGGTGATTCCTTGAATCCATGGCTGTAATTTGGCCCCTTTATTTTGACATTTAACAGGAAATTATGCTAGGTGTTCATTTTTTACTGGGATTTTTAATCTTGACCAGTACACAGGCAAGTATTTCTCTGTCTGCCTCTCACTTAAGGACATAAAGGATCACACAATGTAAGAAAATGTTCTGAGAAAATCAGAAGGCTTAGCTAATTTGTGAAGTGCCATCTGCATACAGTCCAGGGGGTTTTTTGCTGAGAAGGACTGTTAAAAGAAATGGAAAAGCTCACTGAAGTGAGCTATCTGTAGGGTCCTACGAGTGCTAATCTGCTTTGGTAAGGACATTGATTCCTCATGGTGTACAAACAGCAGTAATCCCAGTTCTCAGTCTTCCTCAACTACTTCTGGTGTTCCTGTCTTGTTCTGAAATCCTGGCAAGCAAAAAGACAAGTGGCAAGATGTGTGATGGGGATATGTTTATTACATTTTGCCACGAGAGTTTATAATACATTTAGTTATAATACCAAATAAATGGGCTTTTTACCTTATTTTTTTCCCTGCTATCTGAGCAGCAAGATCAGTCTTGCAAAGGCTTGGGGTTTTTGGGTTTACAAAATTGTTGGTTTTCTGACATTGTTTGGGTACATTAAATTTAAGAAGATTGGTGAGAAACAGAGAGACAAAACCAATAACTCAGCAGTGTTTTGCAAAGGGTTACTCCAAGGCACGTTCTTCTGAATAATGATGAATTGCTTCCTGATTTGTGGTCAGTGACTTTTTTTTGGTATAATTACTGTCAAGAAGGAAGCTGAACAACCAGAGTACATTTCTTAGACCTAGGATTGTGGAGTATTTTCTTCAAAATCCTTACACCTTTTTTGACCAAACCCACTTGATAGATGTTATCTGATGATTCCTTTTTGTACACAAAGGTGACCTGTGAGTACATGTCCCAGAGCCATTTCATATTCTGTTTTGTATGCCACTGTATGCTGGTAAGAGAACTGAAGGTTGGGTTTGGAGTTTTTTTAGTTTTGTTTTTCTTTTCTTTTTTTCTTTTTTTTTTTTTTTTTTGTGGTTGTTTCTTTTGTGTTCTCCTTTTAGCTATCAGGGTGGGTATAGACCGAAGAATGGAGGGGGGGTGGAGGGTGGTTTCATTTTGATCTGAAAGAGCAGTCATTCCAGTTCCTAACTTATTAGAAAAGCAAGCTCTGTAGCAGTGAAGTGATTGATAGATATTGCATATTTTCATTTGCTGGAACTAGACTTTTAGGGGTTGCCTTTGATAGAAAAAATAACTTCTGGAGGTATTTGACAGTCTCTGTACATTTTGCTTACTGTTTCTTCTTGTAAATGTATTTCCAAAAAGCACATTTTTAAGGTGGTATTCATCATTAGCTTCCATCTGTCTTTGGGAAATGCCAGTACCTAATAAAATTGTTCATATTGTAACCAACATGATTGTTCATTTATTTATTTCTGTTTCGCTGACCTGTCACAAAAAAATGCTTGCATTGTTCACTTTACCCTGTTACATTTGGGAGACAGGGGAGAAGAGGGAGACTTCTCATTTTTTACTGACAATGGACTGATCCTGTGCTGCTCTTCTCGTAGGTCACTGGAGTTATCAGCAAAGAGTACATCCCAAAAGGAACACGCTTCGGACCCCTGGTAGGAGAGATCTATACCAGTGATACGGTTCCCAAGAATGCGAACAGAAAATACTTTTGGCGGGTAAGTAGGAAAAAACAGCACCACATCGTTGCAGTAAGCAGATCACTAAATGAGTATGGCTGAGAAGCTGGGTCACTTCCTGCTGTGTGACGCAGGGGACAACCTCTGTATGTGGCCAGGTACAAACAGGGCCAGTGGGTGAATTAAGCCGAGTAAAAGCCTGGCTGTCTTGGATGTAGGGACTGTGTGGGTGGAGAGAGCAGTGGAGATGCACAGCCCTTCCTGGCCCTACCTTGCAAAATGTGTCAGTGCTGATTCTGTAAAGAAATGGTTCTGCTGCTTGCTGTAAGGGCAGGTTATTTTGCATTTCTTCACAGTGGAAAAACATTCTGATTTATGCAAGTATCACGTCCTTGATTTTTTTCCCAGCATGAATAAGCTGTTAAAGTGTTGCATAAACTTTGACTCTGGAATTATGATACATTTTCTGACAATTTTTCCTGCGTCTTGTATAGACCTGCTATGACACAGTGGTGGTAGTCTTCAGCATATATCATTCAATTCATGAACTTTTCTAGGCCTCCTCACAATTGGTAAAAGAGCAGCTCATGGATCTTAGCAAAGGGAAAAGAGACAAACAGCAGAGGTGGTGCCTAATTCATACTCCATAGTATAAGCTGGAAGAGAGCAGCAGCCAGTATGTTTTGGCTTGAGCAGTCTGTACTGGGGAATATGCTTCCAGTTCATCAGTTGATATAATCCTCATTTTTCTTACAGACACCTTATTAACTGTTAGAGAACACTCCTTCAGCCCCGTCTCATTCCACGGATTTGTTTTGCTGCCTTCTAGCCATGTAGGTTGTGTCTAAATCCGTGGATTTGGGACTGTGTCCAAGCCTCTGTGCTCAGGTGCCTCCCTGCCTTAGTAATATCCCAACCTCATATCCAGGTGAAACCCAGGGCATGCACCAGCCTTCCCCACACCCCTTTCTTCCTACCTAATTGAATCATTTTGGTTTTCTCAGATCGTCTTTGTGCGATGTAATACGGCATTGCACAGGCAGTTATTTGCATGAGTGTTTTTACAGAGCAGGCAACTACTTTCACATTAATAAGGCCACAAAATTTTTCTTTTTGCTGAACTTTTTCGGAGCTTGTGTCCGGTCTTGGAAGAAACCAGTAGGATGACCCTAGCCCTAGGTTGTCGGTAAGACAGCAGACACAGGGAAGAGGGGCTGATAACCATCTTGCAGGACTTCATTCCTACATTGCAGTGAGAAAGATGACGTCATTCTTATGATGTGATTTTAAGCCTTAATGCGGAGGGATCCTCAGAAATAATATCCTAAGAGCCATCTAAGCATCATTAAATTCCCTGTTATAATTTCTTGATTCGTTCAAGACCGCTGCACTTAAAGTTAATTCCTTCCTAGGGGTCTGACGCAGGCTTGCTTTCCTTTGCATATGCAAAGGAAATTGTGGGAGATAACTTCCCACATGTTATTAAAGGCATCCTGGGCTCGCTGGCAGGAGCGGGAACATCTGCTGGGCGCCCGGGGACGCTGCCCGCGCCAGGGGAGCGGGGCCGCCCGGGCCCGCCTCATTTCTGGGAACCGCGCCGTGACTCAGCACATCTGGGCGCGCCTTCCCCAGAATCGGTGGGAGCTGGTGGGTGCCTCTGCCGGGGAGTCGGAGCCGTGGCCCTGACGTGGGAGCGGTGGAGGGCTGGTTTGGGAAGTGGTGGCAGGCGTCAAGCGCCAGAGCCCCGCGTTCCTGGAAGTTTGCGAGCCGGGGTGAGCAGAGAAACCCGAAGGCTCCTCTTGATGCAGCACAACCCGCCCGGCTCCCTTCCATTTTCTCATAACAAACACACCGCAAAATCTCTCGCAAGCTGCTTTGATGAGGCCACATGTATTTCCCCCTTCTCAGTTTACAGGAAGTTACTCTTAAAGAAAGTGATTCTGGTGTTTACGGCCCGCGTTAAAGGGCCAGGCCGCCTCCCCGCTCTGCCCGCCGGGCTCCGGGCAGCACGGCAGGGTCCCGGCCGGCCGGAGGGCGCTGCCCGGCCGGGGAGGTGCGAGAGACAGTCGTGAGGGCACACGGGCAGGAACACCCTGCCGAGTGTTTTCTCCCTGAGATAAGCTCTGTCTCCCCTTTGGAAAAGCATTTCCTGCTCAGCGAGGTGTGCTGCTGGTGCGAGCTGCTCAAGGTCTGGCTTTTGCCTGGTCATCCGTTTTCAGAAAACCAGGAACCCCATTTCATACAGCACGGAGCTAGTTCCCCTTGAGAGTAAGCAGTGTCTTTTTACAAGTGTGCTTCCTGGATTTCTCTTGATTTTTTTTTTTTTAAGTGATTCTGTTATTCTTACCATTTCAAGAAACAGTCACTTCTGTCAGTGATGGGAACTTCTTTCCCCTGAAACTGCTGAGCAGTTTTCAGATTCGTGTTTTCTTGCCCCTCTGTGGACAAGTCAGAACATGTCCCTTGGTAGGCAAAGTGACATCTCATGGGCTAATCCCTCTCCAGGTCTTCCTTCAGTTATGGCAGGTGAATTTCATCTTTGCCTCGCCCAGCCTTCCTACAAAAGGGTTACAGTTCAACTGTGAGCAAGTGTTGCTTTAGGACTAGGAGGTGGAGAATGTTTGCATAGTTTAAACCCTTGGGTGGAGGTGGTAGGAAACTGCAAGTACAGAGGCCATAGAAAGAGGCCAGAAGAGAAAAGCTCTGACGTAGCACAGCCAGCCAGTCTTTTACACAGGTGACTCAAACCATTAATGCTAGCATGCACTCAGACCTGCAGTCATCAGCATCACCCACTTGTTGATCAGAGCACCAGGAAAAGGACTCTAAGGTAGACTGTTCACAGAGAGAGAGAGTACTCTGCATTTCAGATTTTGGGTCTTGTTTTCCCAAGCTAGCAGAGACACAGGCTAAGATTAAATGGAAAAGGTGACTGTGGACTTGCCTTTAAATACCATAACTCAGAAGATGTCATTGTTGGAAAGGCAGAGACACAGCTTGAATTCTTACTTCAGTAATATATGCTTATCTTAAAAAAAAAAAAAAAAANAAAAAAAAAAAAAAAAAAAAAAAAAAAAAAAAAAGAGGGGAGCTTATCACTTTTCCCCACTGGACTCTGTGCGTACATGTTGTATATTGTGCCTATATATATGTATTATATTCATAAGCACTTCCTCTCTGTTCCAGATCTATTCAAGTGGTGAACTTCACCACTTCATTGATGGATTTAACGAGGACAAGAGCAACTGGATGCGTTATGTAAACCCTGGCTACTCTGTTCAGGAGCAGAACTTGGCTGCTTGTCAGAATGGAATGAACATCTACTTCTATACCATCAAGCCCATCCCTGCCAACCAAGAGCTGCTTGTGTGGTATTGCCGAGACTTCGCAGAGAGGCTGCACTATCCCCCCTCCAGAGAGCTGACAATGATGAACCTCAGTAAGTGGATTACAGTATAAACAAGGAATGCTAGTAATGTCTCTTCTGCCTATACAATCTAATAATAAGTTGTATAATTACATAGCTGCATCATCTGTTGTGTCACAGGAGGTAGCTTGGAGTGGAAAAGGGGAATTAAAAAACCCAACACAAGAGAATGAGTTCCCTGTGCCTGTTCAAATGGAAAGAGATTCTAAAATCTGAGTAGTTGCTTGTTTGCAATCTGAGTCTTATCTGGTGAAATTCTGGACAGACAACCTGACCTCTGCAATCATAGCTGTTGGTTCACTCTCAGACTTTCCAATTTCAGATCTCACAGTGTGTTGAGCAAAAGTCTGCTCTGGTAGCATATACTAAAGGCTGTCCAGTCATGCTCCCAAAGGGCTGCCCTCACTGTACCAGGAAGTGGCAATATGCCATGATTCTGTCTAGGTGTCTGACAAAATACATGTTTACTGTATAATGCACTTTGAGCCTTGCATCTACACTTATTTATTTATGGGAGCAAACCTCCTGTGGTCTTCTCATCTGTTACTTGTGTTTTAAGCTCAGTGTACTTTGTCCCCATTTCTTGACTTTATATTGCAGCTTTCATTTTCTGTTCAAAAATAATAGCACTGGTAGCAGAGGAAAGAGATATTTCCAGGCGTTTGTGTTCCTCTGTGGTTTCTGATTATTTCCAGCCTTGGTGCTTTACTTCTCACTTAACCACTGCCTGATACCTCATGCAGAGCCTCTTCTAAAGAAGGAAAGATTCTTGCTGATTTCTCAGTGGACTCAGGCTGCTTCCCCTGCTGCTGGTCTAAGATAGAGCAGAGTATTCTTCTGTCCTTATGCCAGTGACTACACTGAAACTTGAAGGAAAAACTGCTTTTTTAATAAAAAGAACTTATTTACTGTTATTTGGCAACAAGGAATGGATTATAAAATATCAATGTTGCTTTGGGAATCATTAGAACTGTTATAAAAATTATATCACACATTCAAATTAATCAAAAGTACATCTGTACTCCAGGGGTGTCACCCTTTCACTAGTTTTTTGTCTTTCCCTACAAATTAATAGAAGAAAACTTGTTGTCTCCTAATGACAGACGGAAGAGAGGGAGGGAATGTCTTATGCAGCTATATTCGCTGTTCAAAAACTATCTCACTGATTCTGTCATCTTTGCACATATGTCATTTCACCACTCTCTGTGCAGTTTTATTTCCTAATAAAATGAACTGTTGGCTTTTCAATGGGACCTGCAGGTGAGATGAGACAACAGCACGTAGGACTATGGTGGATGAGGAGTTTGCTAAAATCTAGTCAGGCACATTTGGCCACTCGCTAGGAGGATACACAAATGCAGGGTCAGTTTCCTGCATCTGCTGGCACCTTAGGCTTCCTTGCAGAAGTAGCAATTAATGTATTTGTAAAGTGTTTCTTACTCTGCCTGGTTACTCTTAATCAGATCAAAACTAGGGGTGTCTGGACATAATAGAATAACTGATTTTAGTAAAAATAGGAAGTTCAATACAAGGATTTAAAGAAATGGGAACTTGAACCACGATTTTGTAGTTCAGCCTTAATATTTGCAGTGTTTCCAGATGCTGAGTTTGAAACAGACATTCTTCTCTTTTTTAAGGTAATTGCATTTAAACCATTTAGAAATTTTATGTTAGCTCCTTCCACCTAAAGAAAATAGAAATTCCGAAAATGAGAAACTTTGCACTTTTATTTTTTTATTTTCCCATCATTCGTGTGAGCAGCACATTCAGGCCTAAAGCCTGCAGATGGGCCAAAAACCCTACAGGTACCATAAGGACTGAGGTTTTCTAAAGTTAGCCTTTGAAAAGTGTGGAAGAAAAATCCAAAAGTCTCCCAAAGATCCTTATTTGCCAAAGTCCCTGTAGCAATGGTGCAAGCAGGGTGATTTTTCCAGCATTAGTACTGGAACCAGATGAGTTTACCGTGAATGCCAGCACAGGCCGCTAGTTAAATCTAAAATTAGAGAGCATTGTGCTGCCTCTCCAGCCTTTCTCTCTCTCTCTCTGTCACAAAGGCTGCCCAAGGTGCCCTGACACTGCATTCATCCATGAGTAAAGTGCAAAGCGTCTGTCCCCAGTTCACTGGCACCCTGCACCTGTGACAGACATGGGGCTTTGGCCCAGCGAAACATCTGGACACAGCCTTGCTTGAGGGGACCCCACCCCAACCTGCTAGAGAGTCAGGAAAGTCCTCTCCAGCCAAAAGGATTGCTAATAATTTGGTGTTTAAAGTGGTATGGCTTCCCTCAGAAGAGCAGGGGTGTATCATCACCTCTCCCAGCTCGTGGCTGCTGGTTTTGGCACCCACTGAGGACAAGGGAGGGAAAGTTGGGGTCCGAGTCCCAAGAGGCAGGCTGAAGTCAGGGCCTCCTCCCATGGGATCCACGCTGGTGTGGGCGGGAGGCAGCCAGTGGCCATGGTGTGTTGCACCCAGCTCTCTCCCTTCACTGTGTCTTGGGTGTGCAGTGCACACTGGTGCCCATGGGAGGCTTTGGAAGAGTCGTACTTTGGCTGGCTGCCCAGCACAGGAGAGGGCACCTGGGACACACACCTACAGAGACCTTCCAGTCTTGCCAACGTAAAATATAGGCAGCTGCTTTAAGTGCCTCAAGGGTTTGGGGATCACAGCCTTAGAGTTCAGCACCTTAGTTCCTCTTTAAGCACCAGAGCAGGATGGGCCTCTGGGGAAAAATGTATCAGGGAATTTCTCTGGCTTTATTTCCTGTAATTAGTGGCCTCAAAAATGAGAGAACTACCACTTTAGAGCATAAATATATTTACACACCCACATGTAACATCTATTTGCCTCTGTAACAGCAAACTTTCAAATTAAAGGTAACTTCCCCAGCATTAGTTCATTTGTGCCGCAGAAGGAAAGCATCCAGATGCAAGACAGCAATTAGGCATGTCCTTAGTTGTGGGTTTAACCCTGTCCTCTGTGTTTTCCTGAACTGGGGCCTTTGACCCAGTCCTTCAGACGCTGGAGCACACACCTACCTTCATGGCCATGATTAGCTCCAAGTGGAGCTACATAACTTCAAATGGACGTTGAAGTGCCTGCAAGGAGTTGCACAATAGTGGTAGAGGCAAGACTCCACATTATCCTAGTGCTGGAAATTCAAGTGTCATTCCCTTCCTGTCTGTTTTGAGGCCCCTGATGTTTTCTGTCAAGATTTGAGATGTCACCTTCAGATGGTGCCATTGTCCAGTAAATAGTTTTAAGTATGGTGGCACAAGATTTCTGTATTCTGCTAAAAATAAATTATCAGTAACTTGTTAAATGTGCTTAACCACATTCAACTGCTCCTTCAGATTGTCTTTTAGTCTGTGATATTTTACTTAGCAAACACCGAGTAAATTTGCTTTGGCATTTCCAAATGGTTTAGAATTTGAGGATTTAGAATTGGAGGATTGTTTTGGGGTGGAGGAGTGGAGAGGGTAACAGTTAAAAAAAACCAAACAAACAACAAAAACCCAACAAAATCCAAACAATTGCATTGACTCAGGACATGACTATTTGATAATAATGTTCATATATTGCAATCATCTGATGCAACTTCCTGCTGCTCATGTCGTGTTTGTCTCCTCAGTCAAGTACAGGCAGGTGACATCTTTTGGTCAAGCTTCAAAAAAAAAGTTGAAGCTGGGGAAAGATAATTTGCATATTTACAAAATATTTGGCAATCTTTTTGTTTCATTAACAGGTTTAACAAGACATTGTTTAAAATGTTTCTGGTTCTATAAAGATTAACTTTTTAATGCTTTTTTCTTGAATGCAATTTATTCTTCTCCCTGCTGGCCCTGACATGCTAGCCATTTGCTCAGCCCTGTCGCTCGCTTTCCCTTTTGTTTATGGGCAGTTTCACTTTCTGGTTTTGAAGCTTTTCTGTTTGGGTTGAGAGGAAACATCTGCACTTGCTTAAAAAAATGCCTCCTGGAATGTTCAAAAGGGCTCAGGAAAATGGTTTTTAAATGATATGAGAGGTTGTCTTCACAAAATCAGAATTTGGGGACTGAAGTTGTCTTAATATTGAGAAATATTTGAAGGCTCCCAGAAAGACCTTCTCTGAGCAAAAAGTTTTCAAAGGCATGTCACACTGCCACGGACACATTTAGAAAACAGATGATCAAATTATGTACTTCTAAATGTTGGTCTCCATTCTCATTTTGAGTGGAAACAGTCTTTGTTTTGCCCGCTTCACAACTTCGAGGTTCTCTTTCTACTAGCAAAAGAGGTGCTTAATTTAGATCGAAAATGTGAATTGGCATAATTAAGCTCCACCACTCGAAGTGTTCGGTACCATCTCACTCCTGAAATTACTAATGAAATTACTGTCTGCCTACAACCGTTTTTCAAGTTTTTAGAAAAGAACAGATCATTGTTTTTATGAAATGTTTCTCAGGCTACAGCTCAGAGCACAGGAACTGAGAGCCAAAGTCTATAGTTCTGCAGCAGCCTGTAGCTGGAACACCCACATTGGAGTGACTTCAGGCAGCTCCTTCACTCAAGTTTTATTAATACTTAAAAGTAACAGGAGTTTCGTCCCTTTTCCTCTTGCACGCACTCACTAATCTCAGATCTGAGCAAATAATCTGTTGACCTCAGAAGTGGATCAGGCTCCTCAGGAGGCACGTCTGAGGGTTTTTTTCTTTCTTTCTCCCCCCNTTTACTGTGTGTATATATATATGTGTGTGTGTGTGTGTGTGTGTGCGTGTGTGTGTAGGGGTGGGGGGGAGAAATGCATTTCAAGACTGAAAAGGAAACATTCTGATTGGTAAAAAAGTTAAATCTAAGATCACAAGTTTTAAAAAAATCCATTTATAAGAAATATATCTCTTTAACTTTGAAGTATGGCTCCTTTAAGAGCAACAAGAAAGGTTGTAAACCTCTCAATCAGTTTCAGCCCTGGTTTAAATCCACCTTCAGTATAAAACTTAAGAACCTCTCCTTGGCCCAGGACATTACCTTCTCTTATTTTACACAGTGCTGACATGCTTGTTTATGTTTTGATACTTCTGGTGTTCCCAAGTGTCCCTTGTGCTCAGGTAATAAGGGGAAAAGCCAAGAGGGGATTTATGGACCAAAGATACCTTGCAAACTAAAGAGAGTTGTCACAGTTAGACTTGAAAAATAATCTTTTAAACTTTTGTCTACACGTGCAAATTAGTAGGAGGGACAGCTTTACTGGGAAAATTCAGAAGAGAAGAGAAGAGCAATTATCTTAAGTCAGTTGAGAGAGCATGGGACTGTTGCACAAAGAAAGTTAGGATCTCTGCACGAGCTTCCTTTCTCTCACTCCCGGGCTTGCTCCTGCACATGAGGCACATACATCCCCAGCCTCTTGTTTAACCTTGTGACTGGGAGTGGAAGCTGTTTCTCCAGCTGAAGTGGCCCCGGTTTCTCTATCACTTTTCCAGCACCACCAGCATTTCTCCTTCCCCTCCCCCTGGGTTTTTTTCTTTAAAAGAGAAAAGTGTCAATTTGAACTTCCTGCTTGACAGACCCCACTGAGAAACTGATATGGGTCTGATAAGGTGGTATTTATTTATTTTTCCTGCTGCAAGGCTTCACAAGTCCTGCCTCCCACCCCTCTGTCCAGTTTTCAATACTGCCTGGTCTTGATACTTCCTGATGCTGATAGTGTCACCAGGAATGTTTGCTCTGAGACACTGCTGTGGTGAAAGGCAGCTGATAAGAAGATAGAGATAATATCAACTGTGCCATTGTGGAGCTTCTTGAACCTAGTAGGACCTCTGTGCTATGCCCAAAAATCTGGTTGATGTTTAGAAAATGAGTTACCAGTCCAGGAGTACAGACAAGACTACCAAAGAAAGTAGATGTTTTTTAAAGCCAGAAAACACGTTATTATTTTTGATACAGCTCTGCATTAAACTTTGAACACCAAGAGAAGTAATTGGGAAGCTATCTGTGTGCACATGCTTGCTGTACAACACCTTTAAGTTTCATCATAAATATTTTAATTGAACTTAACTGTGTTCAATTGTATTTCATTGGAGCTTGAAAATACACAAACCACTCAAAAATCTCAAACTAAGTTTGCTTGTTACTGGTCCAATGCCATTTCAAAAAGGATGCTACTGTAAAGTGGATTTCTGTAAGTAGGAGCATGCTTTGAAAGCAGCTGTTTTCTTGGATACATTTAAAAAATGACTGTGTCTTTGCCTTATAGGGTAATGTTGCCAAATGATAGATTTCATCAGGGTAGTGAATAGTGAAGCAAAGAATTTGTGTTGAAAGCAGCATGGTCATTGCCTGTTCTCACGTTCCTCACTTGGTTCAGATGATCCTCCAAAAATCAGAAATAACTGTTTCGTACCTCAGATAGTGAAATAAGAACAGTCATGGAAGCAGAAATGTTTGTGTAGTACTGGAGTGTTTTTGAATCATGTACCTACTGGTGTTGGCTTGTACCTCCTGCTGGAAAGCCTTGCACTAACTAACTACGATTATGAAACCTTCTTGTAGTTTTTCCTCCCATAATAAAATACCTTACAAGTAATCAAGATTATGTAACAAAGATAAAGGCAGATCTGTTTTTCTACTGAAGTAATCTTTCAGTGTGCTGTTATGATTGTATGATGTCCAGACAGCAAGGTCTTTGAATATAAATAGAGTATGTGCTGAACTGAGATGAATGTATGCTAGCTTCTATTTCCTTCTAAATACATATTTCTTTTCCCCTTTTTTTAAAAGCACATTTCAACTTAAGCTGGAGCCAACCAGTCTTGCTCTCTTTTGCTTTGCTTCAGCATTTTTTTTATAAAATACAGCTGTAAGCAGAGGAGTTTTGCATAGACTGAATGCCACAGAAATCTGCAGTAAATAGTCTGCTTTGTTGTAGATGTTCCTAAGCAGTATATTTAATGAGTAATGATCTGTTTACTGATGGAGAATACCTTCTCTTTGAAGAAGGCTTTCATCCTAGCCAGCCATGGTTTTTTTGGTACTGTAAGTAATTGAACTGGCTGGTGAAGTGACTGCTGCGGTTTGGCAAAACCCGATTTGTCATGCCTTGTTATTTTACTGAGGAACATTTCTGGGAGCTTGTGTTCTGCAAAGTCCTTCAGTTAAACCTGTATTGTGAACAAATGCTCGTTACCACAGTTATTAGAAATGCTGCTTAAAGAGACATTCAACAGCGAAGCTAGGCAAATTTAAGGGGGAAGAAATGTGAAATCAGTTTGCAGAGTGGAGGCTGGCACTCTGCAGATGCATCATCATCCAGATCTCTATGTACTGGTCAATATCCCTTAAATTAACAATGCTTTTTATTAACACTTAATACCAGCAGGCATTTCTTCACACAACAATTAGTTTTCTGGCAAGTTGAGTGATTGCTCATCTCTGAGAGTAGCCATTCCTTCCAACTAAACTCGTAGGGGTTAGATTCTGTTTTGAAAAGAGATAATGCCAGTGACATATCTAAATAATCATTATCTTGTTTTTGTATTTCAGCACAAACACACATTAATCCAAAGCAGCACAGCACTGATAAAGATGAGCTTTATCAGAAAAGCGTCCCAAAGAAGGAGCACAGTGTGAAAGAAATCCTGAAAATGGAATCCAATCCTCCTAAAGGAAAAGACTTCTTTCAGACCAACATTTCACCAGTTACTCCAGAAAAAGACTTGGATGATTTACGTAAGAACTATAGCCCGGAGAGGTGTTTCTTCCCTCGAGTTGTGTACCCGATCCGACCTCACATTCCAGAAGACTATCTGAAAGCTTCCTTAGCATATGGCATGGACAGACCCAGCTACATTACTCACTCGCCCATCCAGGCATCTACTACACCAAGTCCTTCTGGGAGGAGCAGCCCAGACCAAAGTTTAAAAAGTTCAAGCCCTCACAGTAGTCCAGGGGTCACAGTTTCACCTCTGGCACCTACTTCCCAAGAGCACAGAGAGCCATACTCTTACTTGAATGGATCATACGGCTCAGAAGGATTGGGGTCTTATCCTGGATATGCACCCCCTGGCCACCTCTCACCTGCCTTTCTACCATCCTACAACCCCCATTACCCCAAATTCCTGTTACCTCCATTCAATATGAGCTGTAATAACCTGAGCGCTTTGAACAATATCAACGGCATCAACAATTTCAATCTCTTCCCAAGGATGTACCCTCTTTATGGCAACCTGCTCAGCGGAGGTAGCCTTTCCCACCACATGCTCAACCCCACCACGCTCCCCAGCTCCTTGCCCAGTGAAGGAGGCCGTCGACTGCTGCAGCCTGATCACCCGAGAGACTTCCTCATACCAGCACCCAACAGTGCCTTCTCTATCACGGGCGCTGCTGCCAGCATGAAGGACAAGCCATGCAGCCCTACCAGTGGGTCCCCCACCGCTGGTACAGCAGCCAGTTCGGAACACATAATGCAACCTAAACCTACCTCAGTGGTGTTGGCTGCCACCGGCGGTGAAGAAGCCATGAATCTCATCAAAAGTAAGAGGAATGTGACCGGTTACAAAACCCTCCCGTACCCACTGAAAAAGCAGAATGGGAAGATCAAGTACGAATGCAATGTTTGTTCCAAAACCTTTGGCCAGCTCTCCAATCTGAAGGTAGGCACTGGAGAATAAGACAGGAGCCTTCTTTGAAGGCTCAGATTTCTCCCTGTAGGTTTTCAAGGAAAAGCAGGGTCAGGCCTCCCTTGCTTGTTAGGCTGTTTATGCTCTGGGCTTAATACAGCATCCCCCAGCAAGAAAGGGTGGTTGTGTACTTTAATACTGACGCCACCTAATTAACTAGATAACATTGTATTTTGGCAATGGGACTCTTCCGCTGACTTTAGGAAACATCTGAAAGCACTTTTGTTGTAGTACTGGGAACTGCAAATTGTTAATTGCTTTGTCTCTCCCTAGGTGCACCTCCGAGTACACAGCGGAGAGAGACCATTTAAATGCCAGACTTGCAATAAGGGCTTCACGCAGCTGGCTCACCTCCAGAAGCACTATCTGGTACACACGGGAGAAAAACCCCACGAGTGTCAGGTATGTAACACAGAGAGAGAGAGATGATTCCTTCTGAGGCCGAAGGGACGGCAGGGCTTTGCACAGCCTGTACAGTGTGCAGGGAGGGCTGAGGGACAAACCCTTGGCTGCCCAGGGCCGGAATCTGCACCACAGCCCAGCCCAGCCCTGGTGCAGCAGCATCTGTGGGACAGCACGATTGGCTGCAGCCTGCTAGAGCAACATCTGCCTGATACAGTTTTACCATCAGCCACACTCAAAATGACATTCAGCAATATTTAAATAAAAAAGGTGGGGATTTTTTTCCCTTTGTGAGAAAGTGTGAAGATATAGAAAGCTGCTGCTTCATCCTGCCATCTCCTCCTAGGTATCTGTGATTTAAACCATAAAACTGCCTCCCACTCATTCACTGTTTCTCTGCCACCCCCCACATTAGGTTTGTCACAAGCGGTTCAGCAGCACCAGCAATCTCAAAACCCACCTGCGGCTCCACTCTGGAGAGAAGCCTTACCAGTGCAAGCTCTGCCCAGCCAAATTCACCCAGTTTGTGCACCTGAAGCTGCACAAACGTCTCCACACCCGGGAACGCCCCCATAAATGCATCCACTGCCACAAGAGCTACATTCACCTCTGCAGCCTCCAGGTCCACCTGAAGGGCAACTGCCCCGTCGCCCCAGCCTCTGGCCTCTCCATGGAGGACCTGAACCGAATCAACGAGGAGATCGAGAAGTTCGACATCAGTGACAATGCCGACAAGCTGGAAGAAGTGGAGGACAATATCGACTTAACATCCATCGTGGAGAAGGATATACTGACCATGCTGAGGAGGGAAATGGAAGGAGCTAATCTAAAAGTCTCTCTACAGAGGAACCTGGGAAATGGGCTTATCTCCTCAGGATGCAACCTTTACGAATCGTCAGATATGTCAGTTATGAAGTTGCCTCACGGTCACCCACTACCTCTGTTACCTGTAAAGGTCAAGCAAGAAACAATTGAACCAATGGACCCTTAAGACTTTTTGGCAAAGTGATTTTTTTTTTAATTTATGACTTGGCAAGTCAGGGTGCCTGTAGCAGTTGCTTGTACATAGTTTCAATGCTGCAAAGCAATCTCGGCTTACAGTAGTCTCCCTACGCTCTCCAGCTGAAAGAAGGAACTCCAAAGTTACTGTTTTCTCAGGGCATAAAAAGGGGCAAAGGACTGTGCATTGCCTCGCCAGTTACTAAGAGACAATCATCTATCCATAATTATTTTTTCAATGATAGTACTTCATAATTTATTATGCAATTAATCATTCTAAAAGCAATAATTAGGAAAATGTTTACAATGACTGGAAAAATTCATTGTAATTTTTACTTTAAATGTTTTTATTTTTTGTTTTATGGCCATTCTTTGTAGATATTTTTTTTCTGCACATCTGTTTTAAGAACCTAAGATTAGGGTTTCAGTAAATGTGTTTTATGTACCAATGTCTTTTAAACAAATGTGGTTTTTCGTATTGCCAAAGTTGGACATGTGATATACAGAATCCTAGATCTGTTGGTGAAAAAAAAATGCTGTGTACTTTCATGAGCAAATCACCCCACTGAGAATTGAAAAGGAAAAAAAAAAACAAAAAACAAACCAACAACCCAGAGTAGGAGCAAGCAGAGAAGAAACTTTTTCTCCTGCCTCTCTGGGGAGAGGAGAAAGATTGTTCTACCTGCAGCTCTCCCTGGAACAGATGTGGCACAGCAAACACCAACCTGCCATGGACAATACCACAGGTTTTTAGAACACAGCTCCAGCCCCACATGTTGTCGTGTAACTTTAAGACCAAAGGAACACATGAGCTTAAAGTGGCTTTTCCAAAATCAAATCTCACATTCTTTTGTTTCCAAAAGCAGTTTGGAAAGAGCAAAGACACAAATAATATTCTGCCTAAAAGAGGAGTTTGGGCAGATTTCTTTCTTCAGATTTTTGTTTTAGTTTTGGGGTTTTTTGGCCAGAGCCTTCCAGGGATATTTTAAAAAAAAAAAAAAAAAAAAAAGAGATGGTCAGACTCCCTGAGAAAGAAGGGGTTCAGTTTTACTTGTATTTTTCTGTCCCACTTTGCCTGGGTAGAAGTGGGGAACAAAGTCCTTTCCTGGCACATAAATTTTTTTTCTTCCTTCCTGTACGACTCAGATTTTTCTCAGTATTTGTGTTTGTACATTTTGTGGTTAATTTAATTAAAGAAGAAAAGGGCATTGCAAAGTTGTTGAACAACAATTACCTCAGTGCTTGTGTCCAGTGGTGCAGACAATGCTGTTTTACCTAAATGCTTTGCTACTTTAGAGAAGAAACCAAAATGTGCACAGGGAAAGATAGAATGCACGTCCTTTTATCTTTTTGTTTTGCTAAGCCCAAAGATGATATGGTGACGTTTGAGGTGTAGCAAAGAATACATGTATATTTATAGATATATTTATACCACTATACGATATATGTATATGTATATATATTTATACCACTTAAGTTGTGAGCCAAACCATGTAATAAAACCTATTTTTCATCTAAGTGTGAAAATCAAATGTTATCCCAGTTTTGCAAATAACCAATGACCTCAAAACCAGAAGGTTGTACCAAGGCATTTATCACTTGCAAATACACACGCACAGCTGAAGGCGAAGCCGGAACTTGCAAACACGTGAATGACATTATCATACATCCACATGTGGCATCTCAGTGAATTTGGTGGGAATGACCCTGTTTGCAGGCCAGGGATCCTTCAGTCCCCTGCTCTCCTGGCAGTCTGCACTGGGTGGGGGAAGGAGGCTGGTGGTCAGTCAATGGACAGCCAGAAAATGTAACTGAAAGAACTTGAAGCCAAATACGACCTGTGTGTGATGTGGTCACAAATCAGAGTAAGGGCAGGATGGAAGTCAGGTGTGACAAGGCCCTTGTCTCATTGTTCCCTGCCACTAACGAGTTGCACAGTCAACTCACACGAATATAAGTAGCATTATTACACGCCTCCCCTCCATATATCCCTTTTTGTCTGGTTATGTTCTTAAAAAAAATTTAAAAGTCCACCTCAACAATTCAGGATTCGGTGGTCTCTTTTTTTCAGCAAACTTCATCTTAATGCCTTCTGTTAAAAAAACAAACAATCCCGAAATACAAGTCTCTCAACACAGCTTTTGAAGGATTCCAGTTCATTACATTTCCACTCCTGCAAATTGTGAGGCTGACATCTTTTAAATGTAGCAATAGGTCATAAATATAGTACTTAATTGTAGGATAAACCAAAGTATCACTACTCTGTCACTGGACACACACTTTCCCTATTATTGCCTGTAGTGCTTTCTTGTATTTGATACAAAATTTACAAGAATTTATATGCATCAGCTTTAAGAATTGTTACTTCTCTTTACTGTTTCCCCCTCCCCTTAGACGTTTTACATGTGAATGTAGCAACAATCAACAGTGTTTTTGGGGGTTTTTTGTCTCTCTTAAGAAAGACTCTGACCAAAGTTAACAGGCTTTCTACTTTGCTAGAACAACAAACTATCATATGTTTACGTATTGGTTTACATCATTATTTATGTGCAAATTGTCAAATGTAAATTAAATATAAGTGTTCATTGCTTTACTGACGCTTCCCTTGTCTTCAATCTCTCTGCACCAGCTGGGTGCGCAGCCTGGTTGTGGCCCCAGCGCTGGGACACCGGGGGCAATGGTGTCCTCAGCAATGCTGACTCTTGCCTTTCTGGGTTCTGAATTTCCCTCATTGAAAGCTGCAAACAGCAATGCCAGAGGTGAATACCCTGGCATCATTTTGTACAGAGGTTTCCTCAGTTTCAGCCAATACCTTTTCTTTAAAAAAAAAAAAAAAAAAAAAAAAAGCAAGAATTTTCAGTGTTTCAGTGGAAATACTTGAATGCTATCTGCCTCAGAGATACGTGACCAGGGTTCTCATTTACATTTTTCCAGATGATTGTCATTTCTGGCCTGAAACCCTAACCACTGGGACCACAATGACATGCTCAAAATGTCGGTGTGAGACCACTTAGTCCTGTCTCAGCATGGTGGGAACTGCATTCAAAACAAACGTGGGTCTGTCGTAAAGTGTTCACAAAGGAGATGTGAACACTGCACTAAATCCAGGGGAAGGTCAAGTGTCCGCCCCTCACTCCCCACCTCAGCCCAAGAATAACAGCAGGCCAGGATGCCCCAGAAACCTAATTCAACATTTGCTACTTCCATCATTTACCATGAGATCTAAACCAGAGAGGCCATGTGCTGCCCTGTCCTACCTGAATGCTAAAGAAATAACGTTCCTGCGCATATTGAGACACTCAGCGCCGTATGATGTTTTAAAAGTACTTCACTGTCCTCTTAAAAAAAATTCATTTAAACATCTGTCTCAAGAATTTGAAATACTGCCAACACCGAACTGTGGAGTTAAGAAAACCAGAGCACTGTTGTCATAAACGTGCCAAATGCAGCATGTTATATTCCTATATTCGACAGAGCTATTGCTGTAATAATTTTTTTAAAAAAACATAGGATAACCATTACCGCCATAAATCATACTTCATTACTTGGCAAAGCATTACGTTGTGCTGGAGAGTTATGTCCTGGGGACACTTGTAAGCTTTAGAAGATGTTTAATAAAACACATTACATAAAAAGACAATGCACGTTATAGATCACAGCCTCGCAAGGCCGAGCGCGGCAGCTGCTGCCTTGGTTTCTGGCAGCCCCTGGAGCCGCTGACGGCGTGCGCTCCGAGCGGGATTCAGCCATGGCAACACCACCACCACCAGGTCAGATAACCACAACAGCGTTAGCAAGGGGCAAGGGGGAAAAGCTCATCAATTTAGGAGCTGCCACAAAACGCAGCCCGGCGAGACCGCGTGCCCCAGCACAGAGCCGCTGGGTGCCTGTGGGCGGGCAGGCCCGGTGCCCATCGTGCTGCCGTCAGTGTGGAAATGTTGAGGGGCCGAACGTGTTGGGCAATGTGGCCTTGCCAGCTGAGCTGCTTTGCCACAGGACGGGGCGAATTACGGCTGGGATAGACTTAAGCACAAATTTAGGGAGGGTCCTGCCCTTCTGGCTGGTTTATAAAGCCCAGTGCTTCTCAGCTGGGTACTGGGGAGACACCGCTAATTCCCAGTGTGGGCAATTATGGCCTTGAGGTCGAAAATGAAAAATGTGACTCACTGAGGGGGTATGAGCCCTTTGGGTTCAAATTGGTGTCTGCCAGTGCACAGCCGCGTCTTGACACGTGCTGGGACCGTGTGGGATGCGGCCCAAAACCTTTGCTGTCATTCAGAGGTGTTACATTAGAGTGAGAGAAATAGTTGTGGCTGTAATTAAAGGCAGCCAGGAAACACTTGCCTAATTACTGCATGAGCTGGAGCTGAGTGGATGCGGTGCGGCTGAGGAATGTGCCCGTCATGGGGCAGGTATCTGCAAAACACAGGCTGTCATGGTGGCTAAAGAAAAACTCACTGACAGCATCAAAGCAGCCGCCCTGGCATTCAGAGGGAGGTTTCCCTACTCTGTGTGGGATTGGGGTAGGCTGGCAGGAAAAAGAAAAGGCAGCTGCTTGGCCTGGGATGACAAAGTTGACATTTTGGCAACTTCAGCACAGTCTCGCCTGAACAGCAGAAAAACAAGAGCTTTTGTCAAAGATGAGGCACTTCCCAAAATCATAAGTGTTTAATTTTTCATGAGATGCTGTAACAGACCCATCCTGCAACCAACATGGCTGCTGCCCTTCCCATGGTCACGAGAAGCACATGGAAGAGTTGGCAAAGAGCACATTTGCACGCCAGTCCAGGCCACCTTTGTACCAACTGCCATCAATGATAAAGTGTCCAACGTGCTGCATGACTCTGCTTTCACTCATCTTTAAGAGATTGGGGAACATTTACCAGCAATGCACTGTGGCAGCCAAATGGGAGATGGGCCACTAAACCTCACCAAGACCCTGCTGCCCAAGTGCTGACTTTGATGCAAAGTTGTATTCTTGTCCCATGATAGAGGAGTCAGGTATCAGCTTGGAGGTGTGTGCAAGCAGACATTGCCTTCTGCTTCAAACCCACCATGAAAGCTTGCAGCTTGGCACTGGTTCAATGGTGCTCTGCACAGGAAGACTGGCCCAGGTTTGCCTGGGATGGTACTTTCCACCTCCAGGCAGCACAGGCTGTGCTGGCTCAAGCTGTTCAGCTCCACAACCTTCAGCCTGCACAAGCTCACCTGAGACATCACCTCAGCACCTTTTTCCAGGCCCAGCCAAAGCCTGGAGCCTGAACATCTGTCTGCTGGGGCACCTGCCAGCCATCACATCTAGCCACAAACTACTTTCTGGAGCTGGGCGTTACACAGACCGGCTGCCATGACAGGTAAACAAGGGAGCAGAAGCCCAGTAGAGGGGCAAGGATCTGCAGTGACTGGGTGGGTGGCACACACCCCCAAAAGCTGACCCTCCCTGGCAGGGACCCCTGCAGCTGGCAGGGGGGAACTCTGGCACAAGGCATGCATGACTTTCTGCTCCTTTTTGACACCAAGGCTTGGGGCAGAAACCTGTGCCCAAAGCATGGAGGCAGGCAGCACTGGTGTATGCTCTGGGCAGAGATCTCTAAAAAGAGATGCCTGGCCCTTCAGGAAAGGGAGATGGACACTCAGAGCTCTCTCTTCCCTGTGAGCTGTCAGCCAGGTACCTTGGTGACATTTGGGTGCAGTGGCCCTTCCTTCCTCCTCCCCGGCTGCACGCGGAGGGATGGTTGGGATGCCAAACCACTTAGGTAGGTGTGACCAAATAGCCCTATTGAAGGGAGCAAAACCAGTATGACTTCCTTATTATGCAATGATTAATAAAGGCTTTCAGCTCTTTTTCTCCATTAATTGTGAATAGGCAAGTCCTTGATCATTTCCTTATCCAAGGACCAGGTGAGATTCCTTACAGCATTCCTGCCCCAAAGTGGCCACACTGCACTGGAAAGAGAAGCAATTCCTGCAATATTGAAACCACACACAGCAAAATCAGAGGCTGAAAACCTCTTTCCCAGTTCACCTGTGCTGAGGACAGCTGTCACAATGTGATACCAGTCTTGAGGTTAGGGAGACCCAATGCTCCTGCCTTTACAGTTAAGTCTTACACACTAAATCCTAACTTAAATGAGCAAAGCAGTGGTCAGCTTTTGGGCAGGAAGAGGAGTGTGGCAGGCAGCATTTCATATGTGATTTCTTGGATATTATAGTTCCCAGTCTCCTTAAAGCTTTCCTATGGCAAAATTTTCCGTATGGGAACTGTACCTCTGTGAACCCCAGGAAACATTTTTTCCCCCACCTTCACCTTCTTAGTCTACTTTGTTTATTCAGATGACCTTTTGTTTCTAAGGGACAGGTTCTGTACATCTTTACAGACCAGATCTGCTCTTCTTACCAGCCTCAAAGCCCCTTGCAGAAATGCTTTACTGAGAGGGTGATGTTTGGTTTCTTCTGGCCATGCCGGAGCCATGTTCACTGTGTGGGGACCCAGTTAAGCGGGCTGGGTGGTGTCCCAGAGAGGTCTCACTTTACTCGCAACCAGTCATGAAAAAAACAGAAGTTAAAAATGTTATAGAAACTGCAACCAGGTGCTAAGGGGAGCAAGAATACATAAAAAGTGAAAATTTGCCTTTTTAATAAGCCGTTACAAGTAAGTTGGGTGTTTAGGAGGGAACATGCGCTGGTGCTTGCAGTCATTCAGTGAATATTTGGTGTTGTGTGCATGTTTTTAATGAGACCAGAGGGTGCAGAACAGGGCTCCTTTTCTAACCTATATTGCAGCAATTTGTGCATGTCTGTAGCTGTGGGTGTTATGTGCTTTCTACTCTGAGTGGTAAGTTTCAGTTTGATTCTGCTGCGGGGACAGTTTGCACTCGCCTTATCAACGCAGAATCCAAATTGCTTCACAGTGCACACAGTGCACCCCTGATACTGCAAACTGAGAAAATACACTTTAAGCACAAAGAAACGAGAGAGGTGACAACAAGGCTTTTTCTCAGCAGAACATCCCAATCTGCCAAAACCCTCACAACCCAATCAGTGGGGCAATAAGCCATCTCGAGAGCCACATCCTCGGTGCCACCCTGACAGGCCCTAGCCAGGACCTCAGCTAGCAGGATCCCAGGGCTGGGGCTTTTTTCCTACATCTCCTTTGCCCTAAAATCCTGCTTCATCCCTGTTGCCTTGCACTGATGTCCCAGTACTGGGGGCCCAGCCTGGCAGACAGAAACTGGGAAGCTGCAGGAGGTGCTTGCCCATCCCTATTCTTCCCTGGGCTGGCCCTGAGCAAGACTGGCCACAAGCCCCTGACCAAAATTGTGTTAGAGATGGCAGCAAGGGCAGGGCAGGGCAGGTATGTCCTTGGCCCTTGGGAAGCAGCTCTAGTTTGGCTCCAAAGGCTTGTGGTCTCAGCAGTAACCCCTGTGCCCAGCTGTGCAGTCCATTTCCAGATGATCATTGCTATCTTTACATGTGTTTGCTATAAACACCCAGCTTTTAGACTACACACCAATGTCCATACTGGTTGTCCCACTGTCTCTACATGAGCTGTGACTGAGAGGAGCCATTCAGGAGGAGTTTAGCATAGCTCCTGGGGGATATCCTGGTTACTATTGCCCTCCTTGGGAGCCACATGCCACAAATCACTGGGAGACTTGTTCATAAAGTACCTGAGTATTTCTAAGATGAAGTTATGACTTACATAGCAACTATGTGCAGATTTCCTTTCTCCTTCAGATCTCCTTGAGTTTGTAATCCCCTCCAGATCAATATTCAGGAATGACTGTGTTGTTTGCTGCACTGTTATTGGTCTTCCTCAACCTCAAAAAGCAGCCCAGGAGATGAAGTGGAACAGTGGCTGCAGGTGCAAGTGGTTCAAGATCTGCTGGACGTGGGCAACATGGCTGAGGCCCTTCCACTGTGTGGGGCGGGATTATCCTTATCCTGCTAGTGAGCACCCAACAGAGAGACAGGCAAAGGAGCAGAGGGGACAAACCTTAATGGAGGCAGAATGCTCTCCAATTTCCTTCAAAATGTTAGCTACTCATCCAAAATGAGGAGGCTGGAAAACAAGGGCCCTCCCTGCCATTAAACTTATTTCCTGAAGCAGCACACACCCCTGCAAAACACTCTAAGGGCCTTGTTAGACATGAACACCAAAATCTCAGTTCTTTGCCACTGTTCTCCTGCCCATTATCTCCCTCTGCATTCATTAGCCACAAGTAAATGCCACAACCCTATGTGAGTCTGACTTCAAAAATATATCAAGAGGTGGACCCAGACACAGGTTCTCATTTACCCCAGATTTGGGTTGTTTGAGTGTGGAAATACAAGTTGATGCCATTCTTCATTTTTCAGAAATGAATTTTCAGTGTAATTATTAAAATCACTATAAACACTAAGGCAGTGATGAGTATCTACACAGGGGAATATATCCAAGGTCAAGCTTATCTAACAATGGAAGTTTAAAGACAAACTTTATATTTTTAATCTAAAAACTTAAGTGCTTCAAGGCCAGAGCTAAGCAATAAAGACAAGGACCCTGGAGCCAAGATGGCTGTGTTCTGGTTTTGGTACCTCCACCAACTAGTAGTGAGGTCTGGAACAAGTCAGTTGACCTTCCCATACACCACCCAACTCATTTGTAGAATAGGTACAAGACTTTTTCAGGCTGTGGTGTAGGACTAATATTTGTACCTGGTTTTGAGATCCTCTGATCTGTAACTGCATGTAGTTTGTTGTTCATAGAGAGAACAAGTTGCTCACGGTACTATCTGCAATATCATAATATTTAGAAATCCTCTCATATGAGCTGTGACTACCCTGAACTCAATACAAACTCTCTCTGCCCAAAGGACCTTACAAACGAAGCACTATTAAAAACCCAAAAAACCACAGTGGCTAGGTGCACAGCTTAATTTTCTATTTTCTCTCAGCATTTTCCCACGAGGGGATTGCATGTGAGAGCACACAACAGAGAGTCAGATCACACCCGGATCGGTTGCCCTGGCATGCCATTTGGCAATACAAGAATGACATAAATTAAAGTGAAACCTCTTCACCTCAGCCTAAGTGAAAATGTGAAGAGCAAGGGGGTTGAGGAGGAAGGGGATATATTGATCCATATCTACTCAACAGTCAGACCAGTGGTGTGGTGGCAACAGAAGACATGCCTTTGCTTTTTCAGTAACTAATAATCTATAGAGAACCATTTCCTTTTCCGCTGTTGAGATAACATATTCGCCACCTCAGCTTCATGCAAATAATTCATTCCTCTGCTTACCTAATTTACTTCTCTGGTGCAGATAGAAGGGCAGAAACCTCCCACCAGCACTGACTGACATGCTGCACTGAAAAAAGTGCCATCTCACCCAGAACTTTTTGAAATGCTTAAATCATTAGAGGACAATTGCACCAAATGGTCTGCAGGAGAGACACGGCTCCATAAAATTAAATGAGTTAATTTTGCTGGTCTTCAGTCCTGCCTCTGACCCACATGTGGTTTGCAGGCTGGAACTGACATTATCCAAAGAAAAGCCTTTGGTATCTCTGCTCACAGACCACAGCTGGTCAACAACTCATCCCAGATTTAAACACAATGTATTAACTCTCATCTGTTGCCAGAAATTAATATTACATGCTATTAAAAGCCTGGGCCCCCAGAACTGTGCTGAACTGAGTGGGCCTTCATATTGCTTGGAAACAAACAGGTACCAGGTTAGACATGTGTTTGCATCTAATGGAAACCTTGTTCTGATCAAAATGCTGACACCACTTTCACTCACTCACGTACACTCACCTCTCTCCCTGCATTACCGCACTGCAAGCAACGTTCAAATGTCAAGCACCAAAAAAACCTTAGGAAGAGACAGAATTAATTAACCTTGTTCAGGAGGTTAACACAGGTTCAGGAGCAGCCCTTGCTTGCAGGATCACGCACTGGTTTTCCCACAGGACTTGTACCTTGCTCAGTGCACAAGGTGGGAAATGCTCAATCCTGCATGGGACAGGGGAGCAGTGTCATCCCTCTCACCCCATCTTCCTTTCCAGCTACATGGCTCTGGCCTTTGTGCCCCTGCCCTGCTCTCCAGCTGGGGCCAGTTGCTCCTGAGTGCTTTCAGTGGATCCATTGGAAAGATGGCTGAAGGCTTCACCTGTGTCAGTCAGCATCCAGGTGGGAGAGGAAGATGGTATCCCTAGGCTGGACTGAAAAAGAAACAAAATACAGGAGTTTAAAGTCAAAAGCTCTCTTTGGGTGCCCAGAATTTGAGGGTAGTTTATCCCACATGTTATTTGACCTTAGCTTATCTTAACCTCAGGGGCCAACTGGGAATCCTGAACACCTTCAAACCAAGCACAAACCAGGGATAACTATACTACATGACCTGTGAAAACTCAGGTTGAGTGACTTGCTCCATGCAATCCACAACTCCTTGGGTAACAGACAGTGGAAAACATTACCCTTAGGCAGCATTCCAGTCTCTGGCCATGACAGCCCCTACATCTATCCCTCCTCTTTCAAGAGACCACCTCCAAGGTGTGAGGTTTATACATTAAAGCCTCCTTTGGTTCCCAGTTCCAAAGGCCAAGGTAATACACATTCTGTAAAGACCACATCATTATGCATGTCCATGAAGGACCACTGAACCTTAATTCCAGCTTTTCTCATCCTGAGGGCCTGAGATTGCTGCCTCAGTGCTGTTCTCACCAGCTGCCTGGGCAAATTCTGAGGCTTTGGAAAGCACATGCACTGGCAAGGTTTGTCCATTCTGTGGCTGTCCCATGGTATGGCTGCACAACACAGCAGGGTTGGCACTTTCCATGTATCAATCTACCAGCTCTGTTAGCCATGGCACTGCTGCCAGGAGAAGTGTGTCACCCATGATGCAGACTGGCACAGGAGGGTGGTGAACCTCCCACCTTTCCTCTTCATCTCTGTTACCTTTCTCATTCTCCCCTTCCCTGTGCCCCTCCATGTCCTCCTGCCTTCTAGGTGAGCATCTCTGGGGCTCCTGGATCCCTGCCAGTGCTGCAAGTTGGTGGCCACCAGCTTCTTCAATCTTCCCAGAAGGAGAATTTCTGGTGAAGTGAAGCAGTGAAACACCACCTTTCTTTGGAAAACATGGTGCATAATAAGTGAGGGGACCCACACAACAAAGGGCAAGGGTGAGATAAAATACTAAGAGAGAGAAAAAGAAAAAAAAGGAAGAACATATTTTCACAGTCTGTAGATGCAAAGTGAAACTATTTTGATAGATTCAGCTCTCCCATATTGAAAGGTCCAGAGTTTCTCATCTCATTTACTCTGAGGCATGAAATTTCACCCATGACTTGACAAACTGTAACATCCACGATGCTTTCTGGCTCCTTGAAAGCCTGTTGCTACCCTGTCAAACCTCCCCTTCAGTATATGCTGGATTGATATTACCAAATTACTCTCTTTTTGTAGGGTCTCTTTATTTTGGCACATCTTCCTTTGCTAATATTTTTCCCTGCAGCTGAAAATCCAGTGATATGGAGCTGGTGCTCTTGTTAGGACACTGACATCTCCATGACTGGATACAGGCAGCCAGGGAAGAAAATAACTGGGTCCATGTTAGCAAAGTGCCCCTTTTACAGGCAAGTGATCACGCCCAGCTTTTTTTGTGGATGCTGAGAAAATTGCTAAGCTGCTAATGTATGCAAGAGCCATTTGCCTTCAGCCTCTACACAGAGATTCACCTGGCTCAGCAGAGGGCAGATCGCCCATTCACAGCCTCATTTTAGGTGGTCTTCAACCACAACCCATGTTGTGGACATTTAAATCAAGACTGGTGGACATTTAAATCAAGAGTGGCTTCTTCAGAAGCATTTTAAATGAAGAGAATTGTGTTTCAACCTGATTTTACAAAAGCTCAGCCATGTGCTTGCCTTCCCATAGTTGGCTCAAAGGGATAACAATTCCATATACTGCCTTTGAAAAGATTCTTGTTTTCCTCTATTCTTTTTTAGCAAAATAACAATCTAGCCACAGGGATGAAGGAATTGGTAAATGTTTCAGTTTGGACTGAACATCTTTCAAAAGGAAATGGCCTATTTCAAGGAAGCTACAGAAAGGTTCAAAGGAGTGGGTGACATTCATTAGCTTGTATCATACAAGGAAACAACCAAGGATTAGAAATCTATTATCCTGGGATTACCCTATGAATTTTCCTCCAAGCATTATGAAAGATTTCTGTCTCCCTGTTGACAGATCATCTTCTACAATGTTGTCCAAATATATAGTACTTCATCCACTCTCTGTCACCATTGTTGTACTCTTTGATTCAGGGGAGATAAGAAGATAAACCAAAAGAGAAGTAGCTGGTGATTGGTTGTACCACCTGTGAAATATTCATACCTAGTGCATTGTTTGCTGGCATTGATGCTCAGATACTTAGGATATGTTTCCTTCTTCTCCCTCATGAAAATGTTCCTGTATCATCTTGGTCAGTTTTGGCACTGACACATATGTGTGCTCTTTGCTTCAGGGATAACTAATGTACCTCTAGAACAATTTTTTAAAGCTAAGAATGGTGTAGAACAAAACATAAAATCTATGCTTTGGAGAATACTTGTCCTAGTATACACAGAAATTAAAATTGTGTTTGTCGCCTCCCTCTGCTCTAAGGACAGAGGTAGGGTTAGTAATCCAGAGCCTGTCACTCTTCAAGCTCTCTTGCAGCTTTTAAAACATAGAGAGCAAATGGCAAATTTACCTTTCATCTCCTTTTGAAACTTAAGTTAGGCCTTAATGGTAACAAGTGAAATTAAACTGGTTGTTGCTGTTGAACTTCTCCGTGCTGTTTCCTCACATGAATTAGTCATGACCAACTCTACTTGGCAACCATCCTTACAAAAAACAGAATAGAGAGAAGGGTTAAGCACTCCCATACAATTTACCCAATAAATTTGTCATACCCCTCATATAGAGTTGTCCCTCCAGTTCTGCCTGTTCCCTAACATATCTGGCAGTTTGAACAATGTTGGCAATATTTGAGCAATTAGGCATTCCAAGTGGAAAGGTTAATACACCTTACCCTCAAATGCAGGGTGTGTTTGTCTTGTGCCTTTAACCATCCTTGATGAGCATCGATTGCATAACAGTGGTGAAGTAGGAAGGTCTTTCAATTTCAGTATGGCCTCGCTTGTTTTGGTTTAGCAAAAGGCCAATAGTCAATGCAAGGATGGGATAAACACACTTTGACTTGAGTATTACCGAGGGAGATCAGGAAGAGGGAACTTCACAGTGGTTATCGCTTGCTGAGTGTTAAATGCTTTGGTCATCCTGGCACGGTTGCAAAAACAGGTAAAAGATAACCCATAAAAGAAAACTCTGTGATGGAGCTTGGAATGGGACTGTCAAGGAGGTGTGAGACCTGTGGTTTATTTCCTACTCTTTTGGTTGGGCAGCATTAGGACCTCAGTTTTGTTTTTGGCCAGTTCTCAGAAGCAGCAATCTGTTTGTGGTCCAAGCAGCAGGTTCTGGGCACGAGTGGGCAGAGCTGGAGAGATCCTGCAGCCTTGCACCAGCTGGGATCTGCAGAGATCACAGTCAGCCAGGATAAAAGCACCTCCCAAGCCAGCCAGCCAGCCCAGCAGCCACCATCCTCAGCCCAAGCCACTGCTGAAGCTGGAGAGCAACTGTGAGTAGCAAACAAGAGAGCTGCAGAGGAGCCCCAGGTCAGCAGGAGGCCAGCAGCTGCTGGACCGGCTGCCACAGCCCTCCTCTGCTGGCAGCAGGGCACACCCAGGGCCAGCCTGCCTGCCCTGCCCCACAGGGATGCTTGGCTGCATAGTCAGGACCTAACTTGAGAAAGGAAAAACAAACATAAGCAGTATGGAGAGATGTTTTGCAAGTCACAGCGATGCTGCCCATCCATCCTGAGCCTTCACAGGAGGTCTGGAGCACTCATAGATGGAGGTCAGGTCTGGGATCTCTATTTACCCCCTCCCACAAAACCTGAATGACCCAGCCTGTGCCAGGGTGCTCCTGCAAGGCCCAACATACCTCACCAGGGTCTCTCTCTAGTGCAGCAGCCCCGTTCTGGTTAAAATTCCTGAGAATTGGGCACTCAGCCTCTCTAGTTGTGACTGGTGGTATTTCCCTTGCTGGGGTGATGTTGATGTTCGTAATGAAGCTTTGGCAGAGAAAGAGAGACATGTTGTAACCATTAGCAGACATTACATTTAGAATTTATCTGAGGAAAGGACAAAGGATAACCCAGCTTGATTAGCTTATTGTACAAGTTTGGGTCTACACTCTCCATTGTAGTATCAGTCCCAGTCTTCACCATTTTCTTCCTCTGACCCAGAAAAACTTGATCATGAAAATAATGTTAGTTAGAAAATAATGGAACTGATAAGTCATTGCAGGCACATGTGTGTCTCATTATACATCAGTTCGGTTTCACTATATATTTTACACAATGTAACATAAATTTCACTACGCACCACAAGTATTTCAATATGTGATAGTCAGAAAGTGGCAGTTTACACTAAAAGTTTCAGTATGTGGTAGGATATTTCAAATACTATAAATTCTCCTTTTAAATTAAATGCATTGTGTAGATTAGTAAGAAATGCTCTTGTTTTCGTTTACTCAATGTGGTTTTCTTTCAGAACAGTATTTTAGTACTGTACTGTTCAATTGCCATGTTTATTTTATTAATACATATTAATGGATAATTAAGTGAAAATTCATTAAATATACACCACACAGGACTCAGGCAGGAGTTCTGTTTCTTAGATCTTTTATGTCAGCTCAATTTATACTATATTAACAAACACACTGTATTTACAGAGACTATATTAATGAAAAGAATAAACTTCCCGTTATCAGCCTGTTTTTTAAAATGAATTTTCTTTGATCAAGTAAAATTTGAGGGATCTGAAAGCCCATGTGAGGGTGAATTGTTAAAGTAGCGGTCAGGCATATCCAGGGTTTGCACTGGTTGGCCATTTATTGCGGATAATCACCATTGCAGCCACAACCAGCAGCAGAGGAGTCGGCACTGCCAGTGCTGTGCTGCTGCTCACAGCTTTGGTCAGTTAACTGTAGATCATGTTAATCAGGCCTTTTCCTAGCAAACCCCATCCCAGTTACTGAAAAGGAGTGCTCACCACGGCCTTGCTACACCAAAAACCTCTGTCATAGAGCTACCACATCATCACTGTCACACGCGATGTGCTTCAGTGCAGGAGAGTGCAGACTACCTCTGAGAGATACCTGCCATGAACCAAAAGCAGATCAGAAATAATCACACAGGTTAGTAAAGCCAAGGCACACCTGGCAGCAAGGACCATCTCCTGCATCCTCGGTCAAAGCTACAGTAACACTTCCAGATTGGTGCAGAAAAGCAATTTCCCTGCATCCTGTACCTACCATCAGAAATGCAGAAAGAAGAAAAAAATTAGGCTAATTTTTGGTTATGAATTCTCCCTCATTCTCATTTCCTGTAAACAGAAGCTACACCAAGAACAGCCCCATACAGAGTTTTATTTTATTCAAAAAACAGCCTCAGCAGAGATCATGGGGCAATGCTGAACTCCAGCCCAAGAGAGGAACATCAGTCAGTTAGCTCAGCTCTGCCTTCTGTCCCTCAAGATATAATCACGCAGATAATTTCTAGAACTTTTCTTCCAATAAGGTCAAGATATTAATGATCTGTACTGAAGTTCAGTGCTCAGCAGAACCAGAGGCCTCATCTGCCCCGTCTCACACTCGGAAGACAAGGGTGACCCTGCACCGGCGTGACTTTGGGCAAGCTACTTAGAGAGTTACAAAGGCCTGGATTAATTAGAAACTGGGTCTTTTAACGTAACTCCTCGCCCCATGGCAGACCCGGCAGACCTCGTTGGCTCCCTGCCAAATAGTTCAAGCACCTCTTAACCATCGAAAAGGTAAAGAGCTTGGGTTGTAACCTGCTGGATTTCAGCCCGGCAGCTTCAAATCGCCTAACCCGCAAGAGCAGCTTATCTATGTTTGGAGGTCAGAGACCTCAGCAAAGCCCTGTTAACAGGTGCATGCTGGCACAAGCTCAAAAGTTTATCTCTCCAGATTGCAGCAATTCCTGGGTTTCTTACAAGTGTGGCAAAAAGGGCCACCAAAGTGGCCAGTGACACACTCAGGGCAGGCTGAGTCTGCCTCTGTTAATTCATTTGGCAAAACATGTCACCACGAGTGCTTCCTTAGCTCAAAGGAGCTGGAACTGAGTGCATTCAATGCAAGTATAAAGCTTGGCTACCCTACTCTTCCAAAATTTAAATCCAGGACCCACAGTTCTTCTTGTCTGTAGTCTCTGACAACCATAAGAAACAAATTGTTTCCCAGACACACAAATCAAAGCTCATGAGCTGTGTCAGATGCTTCCCAGGGCCTATGTTTCTGTCACATGTGAGGCATGTGGACAGTTCAGGTTTGCTGTGATCACTGCCTTCATCCTGGGCAGGGGCTGGGTGCAATGGGAGCTGCCTTCCTGTGCCAAGCCTGAAGGCCTGAACTGTGAGTTTCCCCATCTGCCTCCTCCGTGGCTGCTTGAGAGCAGCCCTGCTGTCTGGCTGAGGGTCTCTGCTTCAGACTAGATAAAACCTGGGCTCATATCTCCCTTCAATAAGATGTTTGGGATGAAATAAAGGTAATGTTTTTAAGTGCATATCTATTTTGCTGCACAACCAAGCCCAAGTTGTCCCTGTTCCTGTTTAAAAAAGGAGAAGCAACAACAGTGCAAGCTTTTCCATATTCACTTGCTCCTGTGTTAGATCTGGGCTAAGATATACATAAAGCAATGTATTTATGCCCTAGATTCCACTGCTGATACTGCCAGCAAAAGCTAAATTACAGTGATTTTCCTGTAGTCAGGCTGCTAGTCCAACAAGTTTTGGAAGGAAGCAAATGTATTACACACGTCCTCCAAGTCCCCTCCTAAGCACTGTCAGGCTATAATTTTAGCTTACTCTTATTACTTATCATGTATAATTGGTGTTGAGCCATCCCTTAGCCATCATGAAAGTTACATTACCAAAGGTGTTGCATTACTTTCACTAATTCATCTTGCCCAAAGTTTTTGGTATTTCTCAACTGACAAAGCAGAACAGCAACAGAAACTGACAAACCATATACCAACTCATTGATCAAATCCAAACCTTTTCATTTGACCCAATTAAGTTTCACTTGTAGGCCAAACCACACAATTTCAGGAAAAGACACGGCCATGCAGTACCCTCTGTTGTGATTTCAGAAGCAGCTGGCATGGGCTTGAAGAATGCAGTTTTATGTGTACAACAACATTTAATAAAGGACTTTTCCATCTTCACTGACTGAAGAGTAGGACCATTTGTAGTGTGTAACTAAACTGGTGAGTTTCCGTTGTTTTGAATGTAACCTACCTTTTTTCCTCTTTGCTCAGCTCTGACTGAAGCTAATATCTGCTTATCAAAATCCTCCTGTTTTGAATCAATGCATCTCCATCTATGCAAATCGAGATGCTCACAACAGTTCATATTCTTGGTAGCGGAAATATCCCTGTGGAACATCTCTGCTTGCATTCATGTTTAATGGACATTTCTATCTTTGAAGTCAACTTCTGCAGGTTTTCACACAGAATATTTTCATCAGTCTCATTTCCTCCAGCTATAGCAGCAAAACATTATCATCAGCATGCAACCTTGCAAAGTGACACCTTAAAGAAAAAAAATTGATAAAAAATGTTGTCTTGGCATGATGTGAAAATTTTTCACATCAGCAGCTTCCTGCACTCTTTTCTGTTGATTTTCATCAGATCAACATTTCTTTGTTTTAAAAATAGAACAAATATTGGTACTTCAACAACAGACTACAACATATAGCATTCTGCTAATCTTATGTGAGAAAAAAGACCAGTTAAACCAAACCTCCTCATTCATTTCTACACATCCCTGCCTCTCCCTGGTGCTCTCTTCAGGATAGAGGAAGCAGCTTCACTTGTAAGATTGTTTGAGCGTTTTGGTGGGGAAAAGGCTTTTCCTCAATGTTCATACTACAGCTTTTATGCTGTGAGACATCAAAAAAACCTGCAAAATTCAGCATCTGTTGAACTTCATCTGTGTGGACAGGGAGGCATTTCCCTGTTCTGGATTTTGGGTTTGCAATGTTATTTACAAGGATGGCAAACCTCCCAACTTTCATTTGCAAAATGCTCCACAGATACAGATAAAAGCCATGAAAGAGGCTTGAGGGGGTACTTTCATATCTTAAGCAAGATGGCCAAGCGAAAAGAAACAGCTTGTCCATCTGAAGGGCGCTCTGAGGACTGCTCAGTGGTAGCACAATGCATTTTACCTTCTGGACAACTGCAAGAGATTACCAAATCACTTGTTTAATGCTGGATTTCTATACCTGGAAACCTGCTGGTTCCCATGTCCTGCAACCATAGGATAACACTGAGGATAACAGAAATTTCATTCTACCACAGTAACAGGAAACAGCAGTCAAAACCAGGACAGCAGAGGGGTGTACTGGAATCAGCAGCTGTCCTCTGAAGCTGAAGTTTTATTTTTTAATTTTAAAATTTTAACATGCCATTATTTTCACAGAGCTGGCAGATCCAAAGAGCTGGAGAGAAACAGACCGAATCCAAACTACTTCATACATGCAGAAGCATCAGAGGATGCTGCAGTCCCAGACTGTGCTTAGGAAACTCAAGAGCTGGGGGAAGTTTCTGCTACATGGGAATTATACCCAAGATTCAGCACTGGGGGCTTTGGAAAGGATATTACTTAAAAGGCACAAACCAATGCTGGCATAAAGGAATCTCACAGGTCTCAACAAACCCCGAATCACCACAGCCCATGCAAAAATCAAGCATTAAAAGCAAGACTATTCTAAATTCATTCTCAGTAAGAGCCATCACAGATCAGATTCGCACTTTCCCTGGAAACTAACACTTGGAACTTACATTTATCCCTCAACTGCTTCTGTGGAAATAATGAAAAACCACCAAAATGAAACTCAGGAATCAATCCTGATCTTTGTAGCACTCCAACTAGGCATATCCTAAACCCTGGGTGGTGGGAGAGGGAAGCCACACTGTCTTTCTTGCTCAGTTAGCAATACCCCAGAGCACACTGAAAGTAATTATTTCCATCTGCTGCACACAGCCTACAAACCTGAAAATGGTACTGCTACTAGAAATCCAATATACCAGTGAGTAACCAGAAGCAACCTACTGCTTTCATTTGTGATTGGTCACAATGCTGTGGAGATGCTACAAGTGCAGTTCACTGTTAGCCTATGCTTGATAGGGTGAATGTTTAGTGCAAGTCTCCAGACAGAGAGGGTGTCAAGCAACAGCTGGTAGAGAACAGAAGTATAGAAAATGCCCAACCCACTGCAGAAACAACTCTTCTTCCTTTCAGTCTGCCTTTGAGAAGTAATTTTTCCCCTTGTTTTAAGAAAAAGCTGGTAATAATCCCATTATCTGTTTGAAGAAAGATAACTGCTTTGAGGTTATGAAGTTCTTTGTGCAAACAGATGTTGTTTGTAATAAAAAAATAATTTCAGGATAAATGTGTAAGACTTCAGGAGGTACAAACATGAATTGAAGCAGGGCAAGTGCCATAGTTCAGCCCATAAAATCCTCAGGTTTTCATGTAATCACTATTTTTGAGATTATTGACTACTATCAACCAGAGAAGAGATGTCATTCTGTCGATGCAGCAGCACTGCTTTTCCTTCCTATACATCTGACTCAAGCTGCTGCATCCATATCTCTGCACCATTGCAACTCCTCCTTTCTAACAAGAGCACTGTGCTGGGTGGGGAAGAGAAGGGAAAGGGGAATGAGCTGTAGGCATAATTTCAGTAGCCATTAAAGTCTGAACTGTTTGATAAAACGAGGACAAGTTCTATTTCTTTATGAGGCTTGTGTGAAGCATTCCAGGAAAAGCAAAGCATTATTATCTGAAGGCACAACTTAACCTTTGAACTGAGTAACAACTTTCTTCTTAACCATAAATATAGGACTACACAGGCCTGCCTTCCACAGGTTGGTGAGTAGCCACGTGTGTTGTGCCTTGATCAAAACCAGGATAACTAAGATGATTCCCAGTCACTATTCACGACTGCAACCAGAAAGTCCTCGGCATTAAGACTCAGTCCCATGCACAGAAGATAGGCTCAGATCGAATTACCTGGCAAAGAGGGAGTTGCTGGTTTAGCAGGACTGGCAGAATTTTAAATAAAGGATGAAAACACACCTTTTTTAAGAGAAGAGTCTTAGGAGCAAATGTAAAAAGCAAAGTTTGCACATTTGCTGGAAATGATATTTTAATTGATGGAAAGCCTGCAGTTCCTAAAATCATCCTATGATTCCCCATGAATTGCTCAATAACTGGGAAGTGGACTGGCTAGAAGCAAAAAGGCTAAGGAGCCACTCTCCCATTGTTAAAATAATTGGGCTGTCTCAAGATCCTCTGTTAAGGTAACAAACTAACTCTGATCTTGCTGAAATATTTTGGATATTGTGTTTCTGCCAGCTCAAGGAATTTTTTCTTCTTTTGGACAAAAGAGGCAAAAGCAGTAGATCTGCACGGTGAATCCCCAAACAGTAACACCCCTAGTCAGATCGAACAGGACCTCTGTCTCAGGCTGCAATTTTCATCCCTCCTTTCTTATTTCCTGGGAGCTGTATTTGTCAGGCACAGTATTTTTCAGAAGTGAAAGTAAGATCTAGAATCTAAAATACTAGGAATGCCACCTTCCTGCCAACCATACATACTAACCTCAGCCTTATCAAAGCAGACAAGAAAAACTGAGGGTGCTGCAGTGTGTTGGTTCAAATTAAACAAGCCAAGCAAAAGACTTTTAAAATTGTATTTATGAGATGTGAAGAAGTTGCCTTCTACTCACCAAACCATAGTGCTAAATACCAAAGACATTGTGAAAGGGGCGCCTCTATTATTCAAAAAACATTTGTATCCTTTTGGTGGATTAATTTAACATTTTGGTTAAACACACAAACAAGCACAGCTTTTTGTTGTTGCTTCAAATGAAGCCACAAAGAGAACAAAAGGCATCCAACTGAACCAATTTAGGTTTATAAACATATTAATTTTAAGAGCACTATGTGTACACTTAAAATGAATTTAAAGCAGTCGACCTTTGCAGTACGATGCCCAATTTCATGGTATCCAAATTATCCATAAATCCAGATGCAAGTTGTCACAGACACTACTTTGGAGAGCTTGCAAAGTTAAAAGTTAATGTTTCCTATTAATTAATAATTGTTTTCAGCTGTTTTGGCAAGTGATTAAAACAAAGTGTCTGCCTTTAATGTTACAATATAAAAGTTTTCTTCCTCAGCGGCTTGAGCGCCGAGTGGGATTTGCCTCATTTGCAGGAAGTTGTCACACGTGATTGTTTGGGGCATTTGTGAGCGGCTATTGTACCTGCCCCTGCAGTGATTTCCATTCCACATCAGCCTGGTTCCGACCAGGACAGGGTTAATTTTTGCCGTAGCCAGGAGGGGACATGGACAGGACCTGGAGGTTATTCCGTACCACCTCACCATTTTCTGGGACAGGGGAAGGGCTCCCTCTGGATCAGCGCAGTGTGGTGGAGGGAGCAGCTGGGTGTTGTCAGGGGTTCTCTGTGTGTGAATCATTCGCCTTTCTTGTGCCCTCTGTCGTTAATATTGCTGTTCTTACTGTTCTTTTTTTCATTTCATTGCTGTTTCCAGTGAACTGTTCTCACCTCAGCCCGTGATCTTTACCTTTTGTGCCTCCCATTTTCCTCTCCATCCCATGGCAGGGGGAGGGGGAAGTGAACAAGCAGAGCCCGGTTTGGAATGCTTTCAGTGGGAACACTAAATTGAGGAATACCATTCCTAAACCATGACACACATTCATTAAAATTACCCACCAAGCAGTTTCAGAGGAACATCAGCTGAGATAAATGAAACAGTGCTCCTCATGTTCATGGTGCACCATGCCATGAAAGAGATGTTCCGTAAGAAAACCACACAGGCTGTGCATTGTTTACCAAACCCTGCCGTCTTGCAAATTTAGGATCACCCACCCTTGAAAGTTAGCACTGCAAAGCATGATAGCATCTGTCCCTTCTGAGGTCCAAGCCATCACACAGGTATTACTGACAGACTTGTTCAACACATCAGCAGATGGTTCAACACAAGCCCAGTTCTGACCAGCACCTGATCCACAGCAGGATTAAACGCAGCTCTGAAGAATCCTCGGCCATAAGTAGCCTTTTAGACAATGTCTTTTATTCCCAAGCTTCTACCAATTCATTCCCCCAGTAAAACTGAAATGGCAGTTCTCCTGGAAGCTGAATTTCCAAATCCATGCAGAAGAAGGACAGCAGACTCACGGCAGAGGCTGATAAGCTCTGCTTGCAAAGTCAAAAGTACTGACATCAACATAAGCACCAGTAAGACTCTAAGTTCTCTTCCCTATGTGAACCCTACACAACATATTGAGAAACCTTTCATTTATACTGCATCAAGAAGCTTGTGAAGTGATGAAAAGTGCAGGACTTGAGTTTTCTCTCTTTTTGATACATCATAGGAGGTTGCTTCTAGCTCCTCATAGCTCTAGCTTTTCTCTCTAGTTTGAAAAACTTTTAAAGTGTTCTTCAATTGTTAAGGTAGCAGCTTTTCAGAACAAACAGCAGTCTTTATCTCTGCAAGGCAATAAATCCAGAAAAAAAACTACAGATTTGCTGAGCAGCACCAATGTGGCTTGTGCTCAGTGAAATTATTACTGTCAGAATTCTGAAGAACCAGATTCAGGTTTAATTCAGCCCTCATCTTGGGCAAGGAGATTTTTCCACCAGAACAACTCCTTACTATTATGATCTGAATGGCAGAGGGATACTTCACCACTTCAGGCAAACAGTGACCCACCAAAACCCTCAGCAGAGATAGCACAGGCAGGAGCGTTCTCTTTTTCCAGTGATCCTATGTGACACTGCAAAATAAACCTAAATATTTCTCAAGAAGTTTCCAGCCACACCATTTACACTTAATTTTATCTCACTCCACAGTGAAACTTCATAAAAATGTTAATGTCTGATTTGCTTCAAACAATTAGCATCAAGGCTAGTCAACAAAATGATCCTATGCCTAAGGTTATTTCAAATCCCTGAAGCCCTCTTTGACATAAATAACAAAATCACTGAACATAAATCCTGCAGGTAAAGAGGAACACTCAGTTTCATTCCTATTGGGTCAAGATGCACGCTTGTGCCTATAGCACATCTGGGGAATCCACAGCAATTATTCCTCCCTCCCTGGCCAGTGCCAGAGAAAGCACTCCCCTGCTCTCAGAGACACTCGCAACCTGTTTACCCTGGGACAAGAGGAGGTAAAAAGCTCCCTGTCTTGGGGCAGCTCTGAAAAGCTTACGCCCTTGTTTATGATGTGGCAACTGCGGCACATGCCCATACATTAAGGTGTTAAGGATCTTCTCCTTTATTGATGGTATCCATGTTCACTTCAGCACAGCGCCCCACAACACATTAGGATCAAAGCAGAACACATAAATATATTACAGCTCATTTCAAGCATATATTATACTAAGGAAGCATTTTTATCCCATCCAGATCATAACTTACAGCAAAGTTCTTCTTGTTGATGCTACACACTCAATGCCTTTTATTAGTGCAGCATTTTCTAATGCTGAAGAATAAACTCCCTTTACAATAGAAACAATTTTTTTTCCGGAATGCTCGTGTCCCGATACCATCAAATGGCATTTTGGAATAGGAGCTGCTGTGGTTTTGAGCACTGTTAATTGCCTGCAGTGACACAAGCAAGGGCTGAGCTGGGCGCAGGCAAGGGAGTTGTGTAACAGGCATCATCCATTCCCTCCACATGATCTCGGTGAGATTGGCTTTTTGAAAGTATCCACAAAGCTGGTTACACAGAAACAGCAAAAACAGCCTGAATGAAGGGTGGGGATACTTCCATTTACATGAGTGCCAGCTTTTCAAGAGAATTTAATTTACACCTTGTATTATCTTGTTGGAAGTTTGTGTGGCTACCCCAGAACAAATATCTGTTAGAGGTGTCGCTCAGAAACTTGAAAGACCTAAATTTCAGAGACCCCCAAAATGACAGCTGAAGATCATTATCATTATGCTCAATAGCTATAGTTCACCTGGTTTGTTGTCCAACGTATGCAACAACAACAAAAGAAAAAGAGGGTTGTATGATGGAAAATTTTAGCATCTAGTTTGGGGAAGGAGTGGGGGATGAGTGTAAGTAGGTAAGCTGCAGAGAACTATTTTCCCCTGCATTTCCAAAAGACACTGATCCCAGTGTCATCTATAGAGGCCAGAAGGGACACAATTCCTGCTGCACTTCCCTGAGGAAGCCAATTGCAGCAGAACCCTTCAATGCATTCAAGTTTCAGCAAGAGAGAGAAAGAATAAAAAACAAGTCGTTCCTGTTATTGGCATATTAATTAAAAACACACTATATATATTTCAAGGCAATTGTAAGCTGACCCATTAGGATTGTTCCCTCTTACCACTGAAATAACTGAATGCACAACCAGAAGTAGGACATCACTAATTTCACTGAAAACTGACATCATGAAGGATGTCCTTCCTTACTGAAGGACATTCCACTTGAGAAATAAATTAAGTTGGGTTTTTTTGTTTGGGTTTTTTTTTCCATTGCTATTAGGGATATTCTTCCAGTCATTTTCTCAACAGCCATCAAGTATAAATTTAAATACAATAAACCAAAACTGGAGAGTTTCCATAGGGGAACAGACCTCCCAAATTGGCAGAGAAACTGCCTGGGTGGCTCAGCAAAACCATGCCTCAGCAGAAGTCCTCATGTATCTTCATACTGGAAGGTGTTGAGATGTACAGTGCAGAAATGCTGATGATTACAATGGACACATCCTCTTTCTACTGCCTATACAGACTCATTACAAATATTGACATCTTATTCTACAACTAAAACCCATATAATGGAATTTTATTCTGACTGGAAAATGAAACAGAAAAGGCTTGTGACCAAAACTGGGTTTGGTATTTATCACCCACATTGAAAATGTATTCTTCTGTATTCAGAACAGCATAAAGTAAAACTTCAGAGACATGAAACAGTAATTTTCATGAAAGAAATCCTCTAGTGACTCATCCATCCATCCATCCATCCATCCCTATGACTCAGTTTTCCAACATACAGTGTATTGGAACAGTGACCTGTGGTGCCTGTGCAGGTGTTTTTGGCAGCAGGGCTTTCCCATTCTGACTCCTCACATGAAGGAAGCCCAGGCTGAGGATCTGCTGCAGAGGAGGAAGCTCTGAAACAATTCCTGTAAATAAAGGCCTCCTTCAGCAATGTGCTAATCCATCCAAGTTAAATACACACTCAGTGCACTGCTCACTCCAGGCAAGGCCAGAGGTGCCAGACACTTTGTCCTGCAGGTGAAAGCCATTGTACTGTATTCATGGAAAGGATGGAAAGGAAAGCACGTGGTGGGAGCTGTAAGGTGATGAGTGAATGAGAAACCTGGGTGAGATCAAGAATCCGGCTCTGTCATTTCACTCCCCACAAAGTATTTTCTCTCAAGCCCCACCTTCACTGTTTTTTAATTCCTCTCGCTTCCCTCTCTCCTCCTCTGCACCCTTCTCTCACTGCTTTCCTACAGGGCCACCCAGTTCGTGGTAAAAGCCAGCAGAAATGAACTCATCCTCTGGTGGTAAGGAGGAGCTGTGCGAGCAGTGTCAGGGAGGGCCCCAGAGATGGGCATTTTAGTCACACACAAGGAATCAAGGGCAATCCTCCAAGGGAGAGATGGGAGCTGTGGAGCCAGGGGCTGGCACAGCCTCATCTCTACTCAGCTGAGGTCAAGCATCAGCTAAATAAAGAGAACCTGCAAATTAAAGAAGAATATGTAAGGGCCAGGATTTATGTGATAAAATGGTGGCTGTGGAAATGGTGAAGAACTGTGTGACTTCCTGTGTCATGCCATGATTTCAGGGCATTAGGTTCACCCCCATGGCCTGATCCCCTTCTCCTGTTTGCCTTGTACAGACCCAAATAAACTTTAAAATGAAAGAAAACCAGCCTATTTTGCTAATTTTGAGCTGTGGAAAAAATCCAGTGAGGGTGTGTGTACACATGACTGATGGAAATCAAACTTCTGAAGTGCAGATTATTTTAATTATAGTCAGAAAAGCATGTAAGGTGCAAGTTTCAGCCAGATAGTTTCCATTCTGATCTTTAATTTTGTAGTAATAAAAATACTTGAGTGCCTCTGTCTAGCTGAAAGAATAACAGGTTGTCTGGTTTGTTATGTCAGCTGGGACATTAAGTAACAACATACAGAAGCAGAAATTATATACATATCTGTACAAAGTAAGGCATCACCAGCTCTCCCTCATGCACTCTCTCCACGTGTCTTTCACTGTAAGGCAGCCACTGAAGGGACAGGTTTAGCGAACAGTGCTATTGATTGTTTTTTCCCCCCACTACAGCCCGATTTTCTTTAAAAAAGAACCAAGCTTCTAGAGGTTTCTAAGAAGTGCTTGTGAACCTGCAAAACACACTCGACAAAAATCTAGCAAGCAATCCTCCAAATTCCAACAGATCCAAGCAAACTACATTGTAAATAGGCTTTATCGTTTCCAATGTGTTATATTCAGTTATGGTGAGAGCTCAGGGTATAATGAGTATTAGTAGCTAGATCACAGATTTCCACAACATATTCATTCTATTATTGACCTAGATTAGTGAAATGATGTAAGGATTAAGGCTTTGAACATCTTCACTGGAAAGTGCTATTTTAAAACTGGACACATTGTGGCAGTTCAATTGCAGTCAAGCTCCTCCAACACTAACATGATGTTTGACTCCCTCTCTTACTCTAGAGTGCTTTTTATACATATAAATGCCACTAAAACCACACCTTTAAATTCCATATAATGCTAGTTATTTTATTCATAGAAAAACCTGACATACACCAAACTCTTCATGTAGCTGTTTGCCTAGCTGGTTTATATTCCTTTGTGTTCTTCAATCTATTGTTCAAAGAAACTGGTGTTTCATTTCACAGTTAAAAGAACTTAATTACTTGAATCGTAGAGACATGAAAGGCAAGGGAAGGAGAGAAAACATCTCTCCCATTTTAAACTCATCGTCCCCAAGCCGATTTGATAGTGTAACTTGAAAGTACAGAAATCTGAAATCTAGTTCTGAATGTCTTTTTACCTCTCTCTCAAGAGATATTACTCAGGTTTAGTGTGACATTTCAAAATGTCACCATGCCTATCTCAAACCCAGATATTTTAATACAGAAGAGATATCTACCTTCTTTAATTCAGAACCCACTCTATATGAGATTCTAAGAACCTCTTCTAAGAAGTTCCTACTTATTAAGTATTAGTTAAATACTCTTGTCATTCCATGACAAAGATCCTTATACAGCTGGAAATAAAGACAGACTCAAACTTTGTTTTATTTTTTAATAAAGTTTAAATAGTTAAAGTAAGAGGAAAGAGTATGTTTTAAAGCCAAGCTATCTCTTTGTTCCATGCTAGGCCTTAAAGTCGGATTTACCGGCAAACACGGGCCATGAGAAGAGCTGTATACTTCAAATGCTGGTGTAGAATATATTAAAATAGCCGGTGACTCACTCCAGATTACCTTAAAACAAAGGAAACACAATCTCTACAGTTTTTGAAATGTATTGCCTCTTGATTAATGGAAAAATTATCCCTACAAAAGATTTTTTGTAAAATACAAATACTCTACAAAATATTTGCTTTATCCATTGGCAGGACTTTGAAAATCTCCAAAATATTTAGATACGTGTGCCTAAGGAAGTTTATAAATGCCAATCCAACACTGTAACAAAAATTCCAAACAGAACTGGGAATTAGAATAACTCAACCAAATCATCCCACCATAAGAATATTATATTTCAATTCTGCATAAACACAGACCAGCATGGTTTGGTTGGTTTCAAAAATTCTTCATGTCCTGCAGAATACAGCATAGGTTTGTTTCATTAGTACCTCTACCCTTCCATTTCCTTAATGCTATTTCCTCATTAACATTTAAAACAGTATCTAATCTGTCTACCGATTTTTTTTGCCCTCAGGGCTCTTCTTAGCCTCAACCCTATCCTCACCCATGGAGATCCTTCCCCTCCTTGCTTCAGAAAGAGGTTTTTGTTCATTTGATTGATTTTCATTTTCTTCTTTTTCACATACAGGTAAGTATCCTACCATAAAGGGAGCATGGAAATGAATGGGAACAGCACTGGGAATTACCAGGACGTTTACAAGCCAAGACTGTGAGCAGGAGCTTTGACAGCCACTATTTTTGAAAGAAAAATGTCATGCTTTCTTTATATTGGATAATATTTGACAGATTGGATAATATGTCTACTATAAACATAGTTTTCTGCCACAAACTGCAGACAATGAAACAAAGTTTGATGAATTTAGTGTAACACAAAAAAATTGTTAGAGTTCGAGTAGCATCTGCAATGGTAACAAACATTTAGAAACCAAAATGATCCAACAACCTAAAAATACATCTGCTACACTAAGAAAAAAAATCTGTGCAATGGGATTAGAAGCTTCCAAATTGTGGACTGATTGCTCAGGGACCACAGATGTAAGAAAGCATTAGCTTGGAAAAGCCTCAGCTTTCCAAAATTCAAAATCATTAAAAAGCAATCTGTTCATCATTTTATGATTTAACTGTTTCCTAGTCTATGGGAATAAACAGCAGGATACAATCCTGTTTGCAACACCCATGTAGCTTAAAAAAAAAACTTTTAAAAGTAAATTAAGAAAATATATTCTTAAAGAAATAAAAAATTAGATGAGCACAAAGAAATGCCATGATGAATCCTGAGACAAATTATCCTACATCATTGCTAGTCTATGAAAACTGGTTTGAATAATAAACACACTGGAGTATTCAGTGACAGCATACAAATCAAAAGTATTTGTAATTATTAAGTTGTGCATGTTTTTAACTGACAAAACATGCTCATGGGCTTACTTTAAAATCTCTCACTGCTTGTTATCAAAGTTAAAAGATCATTTGCATACCAATACATATACTGTAAACATGAACTTCTCATTAAGGAAAGATGGATTTACAGTAATTTGATCTTTTACAAAAAGCTATTGGTAACCAAATCTCTCAGTGTCTAACTTTCTAGAAAATTAAACCAATGTTTCCACCCTCAAAGCTGAAACACTACCTCTTTAGGAAACAGCCCTGTTTATTTGTTAATCAGAAATACAATCAAGTGGCATATTTCCATTTGCTCTTCGGCTGACAGTTTCAGTTTCATTATATTTTACAAGAAAACAGCAGACTTGCAGAAGTCCTGTAAATTCTTTCATATCGCAACTGATTTAATTACAGCAGTGAACAAATGCAGCAGTGATGCAAAATAAGATCAGCCCAATTGCCCTTATCTGACGATAGGATCTCTCTTCCTGTTTGGCTTACAGCAGTGAGGACTTCTTGTTTTGCTTCGGCTTTTTGTTGGTTTCTTTTTTTCTGGTCAGGCTGCCTCTGTCAAGACTGACAGAAGCAAGAAGTTGACATGCCCTTAGAATTCCAGCTTGAGAATGATCCTCATACGAATATAGCTGAGTTTCAATCAGTAGGTCGGGGAATGATACTAATGTGGAGAAAATTATCTGGATAGCTCATATGTTCGCTTAGCCACTGAATGGGTGTTTCCAGCATTGGCTCAATTCCATGAATCATCACTTGAGTCTTCTGCTCTCCATCTAATTCAAAGAAAAAGAGAAACCACTAGTATACCATTCAAAGTTCACAGGAAGATTCAACATTTACTCATTCTTAATTTACGGTAGATTTAATTGGTGTTACAGAGTTTAACATTTAACAGAACGAAAAGTAGGAAATATCAGTGTGGAGAAAGCTGAGATTTGTATCATCTAAAACAGAAACTTTGAGTTAAAATTAATTCCAAGAAGAAAACTGTAATTAAGTGAAACTTAATGAAAGTGCCACTCTTCTTGCAAGAGAGTTTTTCTTAACCCTACAGTGATCCCAGCTTGTTGTCAACCCAGTTAAGGCACATCCATCTCACCCAGCTGTAAGGCACATGAATTTTACACAGATCATGCTAAAAACGTTGAGCTTCCTAAAACATACTGGTCAGTTGTATTCTTAATACTGTGATCTCCTGAAAGAGCTGGACTATGTGTAATATAATACATGTATTATTCCTGAAGTAATTTTGTTTTGCTAAGAATAATTTACATAAATCACTAGCAATATTTCAGAGTTACTCTGAAGGCAGAGTTGGCACTGGCTTTTTCTCACTTAGTTTCATCCCTTGGAAAAGCTAAGTTAGCAAATGATTCCCAGTATAACAAGAGTATTTTCTAAGAATATTTCAATTCTTTTTATTTATACTTGTCCCGGAGGATGCAAGTACTTTGATCCTTTGATTCAAATGATGGGAACCAGCTAATGCAACTGACATAACAGTCATGACATGAACTAAAACAACAAAAAAATGACAATTTATTTCAGAGACAAGGGATGAGAAGAGCATATGAAATATGCTTCAAATCATAGTTAGGGGGGGAAAAAGTAGGCAGTGACCTTTCACTCATTTTATTCTATACTGTGGCATTCTCACATGGACCTACCACAGTGAAATCCACATTCAGTACTCAAAAGTATTACTGCATTCACTAATTGGCATTTTATGTCCCTCTCCAGTGTCTTTATTACAGAACAAACCACCATCCTCACCAAGAGCTGTGTGGAAGAAAGCAGAATCTAGAAGTGTAGGTACCACTACTGGTTATTTTATTCAGCAGTCCCAGCTGTAGTATAATTTCTATTTTGTAACATAGATAAAATCACATTTGTTTGGTAGCCAAAATGATTTGACAGCTGTCTGAAGAAGTTTGTACTGTAACCAGCTATTTATGCCCACACAGCTAAATTATGCTGGTAAAAAAATCATCCTTAAACATGTAGTTGACTTTATGCTAGTAATAATTCTTCCTGCAAGAGCAGACAGTTATGTTTGCCTAAAACAAAGCATTATACTTTTGTTACTTGTTACCTACATATGGTATATTCTGTACAAAGTCTTGATTCTCTAAATACATAATACATACATTATCACACTAAATTTAAGCATAAACACTTGCTGGTTTCACTGCAGACAAGACTGAAGAACAAAAGCACAATTTAAAAACCAACTTCGGGTATTTCTAGCCAAAATAGGTATTTATTGGGCTGAAACACTACCAGTCAGATTGCCAAGAGAATAAACTCCAAAAGAAAAGATCTCAAGAAACCCAGTTGTGGTGGTGCACTCATTCATTTACAACACTAGCTTTCTTTCTTTTAACGAGTTAGGGAACATCTAAATATTTTAAAGTAACCTCCAAAAATATGTATTTAACACTTTAAAATTAAAAACTACCTATGGTATTCCTTAAACTGGTGTTAGTGGCTTTTTAAAATGTTTCATAGTATTATTTAATTTTCAGAAACAACTAATTTGCTTAAAACCAGATGACAGAATCCATCTGACTCTTTTTAACCAAAACTTGCAAAAAATGAGATTAAAAGTTTTAGCACCCCAGTATCATTTTCTTGCCATTGGAGGAAGGGCTTATAAATGATAAACATTTTTTTGGCTCCTCCAAAAGTTACTGTGCAACATAATATTTTCATATGTGTGTGCATGTGCCTACTCTTGCTTAAAAATGCAGTGCAGGTAATCTTGGTGTCTCCAGTCCTTGTTCCTTACCCAGCTTTGTCCCTTTCTCATACAAGTCTTTCATTCTGTTCCTTGGCAAACTGAGAAATCCTCAGAGGTCAATGAAGAATTTACAGTTTAATTAAAATCTAAATCTCTGCATTAGCATTGTTTGTGCTTTAGTATTATCTCTGACAAAGCATCACTTCTCCTTAATTCCTTTTCCCCTTGAGGCTTGACTGAAGAGATCTTATCTCCCAATTCTGTATTTACTGCAGCCTTCTTTCACAAAATCCATTGTTTTTACTTCAACATTCTTCTCTACTTTTGTTACTAGGAACCATAAACTCTCACTTAAGGCACATTTACCCAAACTTTCCTCAACTTTCATGTTTTCTGTCACACATCCGATTACAAATCAGAGTCTCTCTCCCAAGGACTCTACTTTTTGTAGCAAAAAGTTGTCAACAGCAAATGCAATAAAGAAATTCTTATTTTGTCAACAGCTGTCTAATTTTTATCCATTTCCACTGTGATCTGAGTCCGGAATGATTTGCTAGCTATCATGAAAACTTCATCCACCTGTCTTAGAGATACAATAGATTAATAGATTTACAAGGTATTTTTCTTTCCATGATTTTAGCTACATCTTGACACACCAACTGCTGTCATCCACACCCCACATTCTATGATCACAAGAAGCCTTTTTAAACTGACAAGATGCATCTACAAAGTGTACAATTTGCTAAATGCAACATATATTTAAATTAGTGGTATAAAAACCTAATTACAAAGAGTAATGCCACTCTATCATTGGTTAATGCCTGTGAATATTAGGGCAAATAACTCTGCTCATCTGCAGTGCACAGGGTCCAGACCTGATAATATCATTACTGTCAATACCCATTCTACAATCTTCAGTAATGTAGTGAAAAAAACCCAGGATTTCCTCAAAACCACTAACTTCAAATTTTCCAGTAACCTCACCAATTTTTTTTGTCTTCTTAAAATGCTGTCAGAACTCAGTTACATGTTACTTATCACATGACCTAAGCTGTTTTGTTTTGGTCTTTTTTTTTTTTTTCTTTGCTGCAAATTACTCTTGGGAGTAAGATGAAGTGGAAATACAAGACAAAAGCATAGCAATGTATGTTTTGTAAGTTTTCATAGTGCTACTTAGAGTATTTCTATATTACTGAAGTGAGGCACAAGTAACAAATACTGTTTCAGCATT
>VWYP01024441.1:0-212011 GCA_013400435.1 Pycnonotus jocosus
CCTCCTCCTCTTGCAGCAGGGACATGACCCTGATGACATGGGTGGTCACACTTTCCCAGTTTTCCTGCTTGAGGTCTTTGTCACTGTCATCTTGCCATCATGACTGCCCTGAGATTCAGAGACCATTCCCTTTGGGCACCCCTTGGTTAATGGAATCTTTGTCTTTGAAAAGATCTTGGCCATTTGATGGTTCCCAGTCCAACACTTCTTCTTGTCTCTCTGGGGAAGGGAAGTAAGCCCGCTTTGTACAAAATTATTTTTGGATCAACCCAACCTGTACTTCTCCATTTCGTATTTCATGAGTTTTTTTATTTATTATTCACAGCTCCAGAAGTGGAAAACTTGTTCCAACAAAGCCCTTCCAATCTGTTGGTCCTTTGTAGAGTTAAAAATTAAGTATGTGACAATACTTTCTATTTACACCGTCTCAAAAAACAGCTAAAATGCAACATCTCTAGTGACATTGAGGGAGTCAGTGGTTCACCTTAGAAAAAATCCCACAGCGTCTGATCCTGGTCTTGCTCGCCTAGATTGAATCGTGTAATTTCACAGCCTAGTTTGTCATAGCTATGAGGCATCATAATCGATTTTTAGTATAAATCTGAAGGGTTTATAACTTTTATTTTTCTTTCCCTTACTGCAGCACCTAAAAGCACCATCCTGAGTAAGTATATATTATTCTTAGGTGCTGGACAAGTCATTGATGGAAAAGCAGTTTTTTATTTAGAACTTGCAAGTCAGCAGTTTCTTACCCTGTATCAGGTAAAATGCTCTTTCATAAAGGACACAGAGTAAAAAAGCTCTCTGAGACTTGTCCCGTGTTTTGCATATAAAGCTAAAACTCAGCTTCAGAGAACAGCTCCTCCCAAAGCTCTTGACAGAGCTTTATGGAAATGCAAATTCCTGTAAAATCTACTGTTGTTTTCACTCCACAAATACAAAACAATGGCCTGCATGAACACAGCATTTTTCTTATACTTCAACCACATCATTCAAAAGCCACATAAGTTTAAAGAATGAAAAAGCCATAACCAAACCTTATTGATTTACTCTTTTATTCTGTGCCATTGAACATATAAACACATCTTGAAAATACTAATATGCATAAAAATATTACTTCTATAATCCAAACTGTTTGATCTAGGACTTATTCCACTGACAGCGCTGATGTACCCATCCAATGGGTTTATCTTAAATTTTTGTCAGTAAGACCTGTTCACTCTAGTTCTCTGCATTGCTATATTCTCTATTCTGGTTCTTTAAGGCAGCTTTGGATTGGTTTGCCTAGGTATAAAAATAAAAATTATCTGATTTTAGCATTCTTCACTCTCATCTTCACCATTTAGCTGAAAAACTGTATGAAAATGCTCCATTTTTCAGTGAACAGATGCCTCAGAGAGTAGAACAGGTCAGTCATTCATGGAAATGTTACGATTGAAGCTATTGCTGTGGAGCTAAGGAAATTGTTGGCAGCCCTTTTGTTTTCATTCATAACCCTTGTTTCTGTAGTATTTTTAGCTCATCTTACTTCCATGTTTGGATGTGTTCATCATAATGGAGATTTAATGTGATAAACCTCAGAAACTCTACTGTCTTCTGCCTGGTAAAAATAAGTCTCTAGGGAGTATCAAATCTCTTACCGACCTTCGGTGCAATTGCATCTGTCAGGCTTCCAATCCATGGAAAGTGCTTGGAGCAAGATTTAACTCTATTATATTTTTTTCCTTGTCTGTGCTGAGTTTTGTCTTTTCTTCGAGCTCCCCAAAAAGGCTATGAAGAAAGGAGATGAGAACCTGTCAGGAATGGTGTTGAATGTCATGAAAGCCAATACTGATGAAGAAAACCAGTATCTTAAATCTGTGGTGCTTAAGCTTTTTGACCAAGCAAAAAACTTCAGTACTCTTGAAGAGGCACCCGAAGGCCAAACTATGCAGCTTTGGGAAGTGAGCAGAGTGTGACTGTGTTTCCTAATATTTATCTGTTAGTTAGACTGGAAAATTTTGTTCATCTGTATCTATATAGAGAGAGTGGGTAACCCCCTCCCACCTTTTTCTAGTTTTAAGGATCCCATGAAACACTAGGACTAGTGACCTCCAAGTTTTGACTTATGCAAGATGAAGAACGTCAGCAATACTCTCTGCACTCAGCCACCAGCTCTTCTTCAGTCTGTAGTACATCTGCAAAGACAGCTGGATTAAGGTAATCCCTAGATCCCTAAGTAGATGCACCCAATGGATAATTACCATCATAGTCCATAATTACTAAGTCACTTTGGCTTGGATACAACCAGTAGATCTTGTATCCTTTTTTTTCCTGACACTGATCTATACTCAAATATCTCCTCTATAGGTAAATAGTTTAGACCACTCTTTCATGTTCCTATTGAGATTTTAAAACTTTCTCTGGTTTTGTTTACTTTTTAATTTTCAGTCAATTAATTTTCTACCACCTGCACAGCCACCGTTGGACCCTTGGAAATGTTAAAACTAATGTTATTTCCCACTTTTTAATAAAAATTCAACTTTAGAAAACTCACTTAGACTATACTTTAGCTGACTGCTTTTCAACTGCCTCTAAACAAGCTGCATGCAAAAAAAAAAAAAAAAAAGAAATAAAAATATTTACTATATCTGTTTTTGTTCCTAGATATTTCAATTAAGAGCAAGGTTCTTGTGAAGATCATTTACTAAATGTAGTAAAGGATGTACTTCATGCTGTGCTGTCTGCTTCTGCTGCTTGCATTTTGCTTTTTCTCTCCCTGACTCCCTACTTGTATGGTGCTCCTGTGAAATAGAAATTTGGTTTATTTGCTTCAGACTTTTATGGATCACAGTGAATTCTGGACAAGTTGGGGAAATGGCAAGAATAAATTTGACCTATGAATGAAATTGTAATCTGATTACTCTTGCTTTCCCCCCCTTTTAATTTTAGATTTGCTTCATAATCTTTCACTGTACAGATACAAAAGATCCTGCTCCTTATTTATACTGCAGTAAAAGTTATTTCAGTTAATGCATCAAGTTAACAAAACATTTTTTTATTTAGTTTGCAGTATGAAACACTCCTTGACCCATGCAGGTGCACTCTGCAGTGATCACAGAACAAAGTAACAATGGGAGACTCAAAGATGAAGAACCTAAGAAGCTACAGGATGGAAATAGGCAAAGATGATGCTTTAACATGGCAGGAATTCACGTCTGGAAGAAGACTGGCTATATGGCTATGGCTCACATGGCTTTTTTCATTTATCTTAGCTCCAGCTGTTTTCAGGGATGAAGGATATAATTTCTCTTCTTGTGTTAGCGATGTCCTGTGATGAATATGTTGACGTTGGCTGGAAATGGCTGTGTCTGGCACAGAGCAGCCTTGTTCTTTTCTCAAAGATGCCACTCCTGCAGCCCTCCTGCTGCCAGTGCCTGGTCCCATACATACTAGGCAAAATCAAAGGAAAAAAGTCATCAGGGCTTCAAAGCCCAGTGCCCGAATGGAATCAGGAAATCATAAAATGGCTTGGGTTGGAAAGGATCTTAAAGATCATCCAGTTCCAAACCCCTGACCTGGGCAGGGACACCTTCCCCCAGATCTGGTTACTCAGAGCCACATCCAGCCTGGCCTTGACACTGCCAGGGATGGGGCATCCACAGCTTCTCTGGGCAACCTGTTCCAGTGCCTCACTGGTGAAGAATTTTTTCCTAATATTTGATCTAAACCTACTCTCTTTCAGTTTGAAGCCATTCCTCCTTGTCCCATCAGAACATGCTCTTGTGCACAGATCCTCTTCATTTTCCTTGTAGGCTCTCTTTGGGTGCTGAAATGCTGCAATTAGGTCACTCCTAAGTCTTTTCTCTTCCAGATTGAACAAACACAAGTTTCTCAGTCTTTCTGCATAGGAGAGGTGCTCCATCCCTCTGACCATCTTGGTGGCCTCCTCTGGACTCACTCCTACAGGCGGATGTTCTTCCTGTGCTGGGGACTGAAGAGGTGGATACAGCACTCCAGGTGGGTCTCAGAACTTCTTGTGATAGCAAGTTCACAAAACCTGTTTTATGTTCTCCCTTTGTAGTAAAAACTCAAGTAGAAACTCAGTGCAACAGTTCCGTTGCCCCAAGACCTAAGTTTTTTGAGATATAATGTCCATCAAACTACGAGTACTGTCCTCAAGCTATGTCCTCAAACTTCTTTTTGATTTTGTGGAAGAGTGCATGGGGAGAAGGGAAAGATCAGTTGCAATGCATCAGGCTACTTCACCAAAGTGTTTGGCAGAATATTTGTCTTAGAAACATTTACAATCTGTTTAGCTTTGAAAGGAAGGTGGAGAAAAATAACCTTCTGAAGGTTTTGCCCATGTAAATATTTCAAAGTGCCCTTCAGAAAGTCTTTACTGAACATATACCAAGTATCTAGCTGATATCAGCCATCCAGTAGTACCCAGGAGAGATGGCAAGTGCTCTGCGCCCTCTCAGCTCTTGTAGCAGTTTGAACACTCTGTTATGCTTACCATCTATGCCCTTCTCAAGTGTCATTCTTGATGGGAACAGGGTTGATGTCTTTGGTTCACCAATCTGCTTTGCCAAATGGTCTACGTTTGGGGTCCAGTTGTATACAGGAGAACTCAATGGTTGCTATCAACAGTCCAGTCTCTTTTAAGGGATTCAGTGTCTCTGGGTTTTGAATCTTCTTATTTTTCAATTTTTTCTCCAATTTCAGTTCTGTATGCAGGGCAAATATGCATAACCTTTCTGATATCTTCCATAGTTATTGCTATCTGAGTGAGTTAACTGAGTATTCCAAATCTAGCTATCATTATAAATGTGGCTAAATTCCAGTTTTCTTCCTTTTAGAAATTTTCTCCTTGACTACAGGTAGAAAGTAAATGCAGTAGACTCCTTTCCAGTTGAATTTAATTTGGGGAATTTTAAACTGACCCATATGTCACCTGCCATTTTACTGCTGTTAGTGTTTGGTGCTCAGCAATCAATCAGCTGTCAGCAAGAGACTTGCTTCAGTCTCTTTTTTCCTCTAGAGCTGTGCACAACAACAAGACCTTCTCAGTGTCAAACCTGGGCAGCTTGAGAATTCCTCTCAGCTATATTTATCCACAGATTAGCTAGGAGTAGTACCATCATGCAGAAGGCAATCCAAAGGATGTCCTTTTAATGATAGGAGAAATCAGTCATTAGAAGTGCTCATTTCTCTTCTGTGGGTGACAAATGAGTTTCTAAATGGGTCAGCCCTTCAGTACCTGAAGTTGGGTGCCATGAACCCACACTTGGGAATTTCTCTCTTCTCACCTTTGAGAAGGTGAATCCAGAATGGCACAAGCTACAATGGCACAGCAGGTTGGATAGTAGAATCTGAAGAGAGAAACAGTGAAGGCAGGATTGTTGAAGGAGAGGCAGATTGGGGAAAAAAAATGAAAAGTCATAATGAGAGCATGTGGAGAAAAAAAATAGAAATGAAAGTGGATTTTGTACTATATGAAGGAAAATACAAAAGAGGGGGAAAATATGAGAACAGAATTGAATACTTCATTTGCTTTAGAAACTTTTGAGATGCAGTAATTACTTCCAAAATACACCTGGAGGGAAGAAAAATTAAAACTGTAATGCCTTTAGCTTGAAGAGTGACTGCTTTACAGGAACTTGTTCTTTAATATAATTCAACCTAATGAGATAGCACCAAGTGTAGCTTCAAGTAGAATTTGGTTTATTATTTCCCTAGTTATTGGCTAAGAAAATTAAATGTGGGAAAAGAATCCCATTCATCACCATCCTTGTGACTTGTATCACAAATTGCCAATTAAAGTGTGGCAGGGGAAAAAAGCACATTTCCATGCTTTCCAAAGAACATCCATTCTACTTACTTTTAGTGACAAATTCAACAATACAACTTATTCTTGTTGGTTGCACTGCATAGGGTGCAAATCAACAAGGAATTTGACTTTTACTAATCTTCAACTTCTGTGACAGGCTATAGCAAGTGTGCCTATACTAAGCATGGCTTAAAAGCATCTGGTTTGGTACAGCTTAAGAGTTGTACCAGCATGAAGTTCTGCTCTGCCTGACCACAGGAGCCTTTGGTCATCTCATCTGGTGAGCTGAGCGGTCTGTGAGCTCTCAGTGAGCTGTGAGTGAAAACTGTGAGTGAAAACTAACACATGTGTGAGATCAAGACAGAGCAATGACAAGTCTCTGCTGACATCAACTGAGGGTAGGGCAAGAAAAGGATCTGTTTAAGTGGGCAGTGGAGAAACAAATGCTCATTTCAATTCAAAGTCTCCCTTGCAAAGTTCAGTAAAACTATTGTTTCCAAAATGTAGTGTAATCTTTAACTAGCTAAAATCCAAACCCTCTAGTATAGTATCAGACCTCTCACAGTCATGAAAACATTTTTCTCTTCCTGTATCTCCCTCTAAATTAGTTTAGTACTAGTATTCCTGTATTAAATATGAGAAAGGGAGAAGAGAAAGGCCACATGAGGAAGAGGAATATGTAATTAAGTTCAGCTTTCCCCAAAGAGTGACGTAAGTCTTCATATCTGTGAGTTTGCTAGAAATGTGGAAGGTGGCATGGAGTTCCTGAAGAAGGATGCAAGCCAGAAAACATGCTTTTTACCTCCCAAACTCTAAATAACTGGAGTTTCTTCATCTTGAACAATATAAATGTAAACCTTAGTGACTCAAGTCATCAGACAGTTTTTCTGTATTAAAAATAATAGCCTGAGTTAAGAATCCTCTTACTTGAACATAATTTTCCCTTTATGGTGAGAAGCCACTTTTCATTTTTTGTGCAAACCACTCTTTCGGTTTAAAAGAGTTTAAAAGAAACAATAGTTGTCTAATTACAATTGTCCAACTCATTGCATACAGCTAGTAGGCCTCAGTTCCCACAGGTCAAAGGGTATCCCCTGTTCTAGGGGAACTTTTCTGTTCATTAATGGCATATCTTAATTTTCCAGAGCTCTCCTCTTTTCAAAACCTCTTGATAAGACAGGAGAAGTAGTAGATAAGGTATTTGTGATCCTTCTTTTCTGTCAGGACTATCCCATTTGCTAAGCAGTCAAATTGCAGATTGCAACATTAACACTGAAATTTTGAGTCCTTTATTTTGAGTATTCCAGAAGACACAGAAGTTGAAAACTATCAGGTTCAGCCTCAGTTTACAACAGATATACTCACACCACTATCCCACAACAAAAATATTTTCTTCCACCAAATGCCTGCAGAAGGCATCAGCAAAATTGGATCTGTATCTGTCAATTCTTTCTTTTTACCCAGACATAAGCAACAACAAAACCTGACAAATATTCTGCATTGTAACGTAGCTGTACTGCTAGTCTTTAAAAGCTGAGTTTTGGATTTTAGTCCACTACCTTAAGGGTCAGAATCTGTTCCATTCACAGGTAAGGATGCATTTTCTAATTTCTAATCAAATCTCTTCCTCATAAAAAACTATATCTATATATCTCATTATCCACAGAGAGATGAGTCTCATGGCTGAAGAGGCAGAAGAGGATTGCTTATACCCTTGAAATATATACTTTGAAATAAATTATGTTCAGTAAAATGGTTTCTTATCCATCTGTTGCAGAGAGTAATACAGTGCAGGAGGAATTTGTTTAAAATCATGCTCTCCTGCTCAAACTATTCTGTTTGCCGGAGTGCTGTTGTTATCTTCACAGAAGAGATAGGGACAGGGGAATCTTGCTTTTCAGAAACAGTGTGGCTGGAGTGGTCAGTAATCCCTTCACAATATAGAATATTACAAGTTATTTTAGATCAGCAACTGAGAACAAAGGTAAGGCTGACCAAGTTGAAGAGCATTCAAAAAATGTGTATATGCTCTGTTCCTAATGCTTCTGAATTTGAATTGTGAAGGAGTGATTTGCTCAAGAGATTTGTCAGGGAAGCTTCCAGGTGTTGTCTTTTTCCTTGTTTTTTGGAGCTACCCTCATAAATTTTAGGCCTTGGCACTGTAAAGTCTGGTAGGGTAAATCAGCAGGTTTTTTCTCATTGTACCATTGTACATTCTGGTAGACTGCTTTTCTGAACAGATTTTACTGGTTCATGCCATGAAAACAGAAATACTTGATTTTGCATTCTCTGTGGCAGTGACCTCATTAGGTTTGCTGTAGATGGATGCTGGGACAAGGAACAGCAGAACAGTCTCACCAAGATTTTTGAATAGGCTTGTCTCTCCACTCATTATCTGGTAATTCCTGGTTTTTGTCCAGAAAAATCAGATGACTTGTGAGCTCCTGACACTTGGGTTGTTTCACTCTTCAGCACTTTGTAATTTGCAGGCTCCAAGAAAGTGTGAAAGGACAAAATTCTTTGCTGCAGTCAGACTTGAATGAATGTAGCTGACAAAGAGACTCTCTGCAAGCCAGTTACCTCTTCCCAATCCTGGTCCTGATCCTGTTATTGCCCCTTCTCTTTTTAAAGCTCATGGTAGAGAAGGACACATTCATAAACTGAGTGCCAATTTCTACCTTGCAACTTTCTGAAAGAATTGCTTGATCTCTGCATCTTACTAAGGCAGTAGATTGTATTTTGAAAAGCCTTTTTCAAGTACCCAAAAAGTCTTGCTTAATATGTCCAAGAGAGGCAGGTTGTGGAAAGCAGACTTTGAGAGAAAGGTCTAGAAGAAAATTATTTTCTACATCTAACTGAAGTAAAAAATTTCTTGCATTTCCAAATTAGGGAAGAGGAACCAATGACCAACCAGTCCCCATGGCAATTTCCGAATTTTTTTTTTGTTTGAGAACACTGTCTTTTTCTCCTTATAACACAGCTCATCTGCCAGAAGTGAAAGTGATTTTATAGTGTTATTAGCAATTTAGGAGGAAATCAACTTAGCAGGAGCTTATTACCAGGTTAAGAACTGTCATGTCTCTTCAAAAACGAAGCAAAAACCAGTCAGTGATTTCATCAATATTCTAGCCACTTCAAAGATTTAGTTCTAGGGAACTTTTTGATTAATTTACCATGTAACACACACTCTCTTCCTATTTACTAGTTACACCCAGTCAGTTATTTTTCTGGAATGTTCCTTACACTGGAACGTTCATGACGGTAGGAGCTCCTGTTTCTTGAGTTACCCTCAGGGAATTTAGATACCAGTGTAATGAGAAGGAGGAGCTCACTACTGTCCATTGGCAATGATCTTTCATGTCTTTGATGGAGAAAATTCTGAAAGTACATAACCATTTCATGTTTTATTCCAGCTTCAGTAGGAAAGCAAGGAAAAAGCAGTTACGAATAGATGTAAAGTTAGGGATTGCCAGGTAAAAAGAAGAGCCTCAGAGCTCTAAGTCTGAAGCAAAGAAGAACATCTGAATAGCATCTGTGGATGAGGATTTTCTTTGCATATAGCTACCAAGTCTGGTACTTTCTACAACTGTCTACATCCCTTAAAACACTTTTTCAAATGATGAGAAAACGAGAAACCTTAGCACTGGTTACTGCTTACCTTAATACAGTCTTAAAGCCTCTAGCTCCTTAATGCTCAGTTTTATTTTTTGTGCAATTAATCTTTGGCAGCATTTCTTGGAAGTGGGCACTGGAATAGCTGTGGAACATATGCAAGTTATTTTAATTTAATTTCCAATTTTTGTGTATTCATATTTAGTTATGTTAATTATAAGTTAGTATTCACTTCTTCTGATGACAAGGAATGGGTTGAACCACTTTAAATTAGCACAACTTCTCAGAGTTCAGTGACACTACCACTGAATTTTAGCACTGTCCCCTCCAATGTTAATTGATGCAATCTCACTTAATCCAGGCCCCTGTTAGAACTGATGCTGTCCTGTCATGCATGATCTTTCTGTGCTGTTAGTAAAATAAGATTTCTAGGGCACTTTCTTCAGAACAAACTGGAGCTTAATCCTTTGCAGGGAAAATGGAAACATAGAAGGAAGTTGGGGCAGCAGATTTTTTTTTTGTCTGTTTGTTTGTGGGGTTTTGTTTGTTTTTGAGGTTTTTTAGGCTTTTTTTTTTCCTTTTACTTTATTCCCCCTAAGAATGACTTTGATTTTTTTTTTATTTTGAAAGAAAATGGAAATATTTTGTCCTATTGAGAATGTATTAATTATCTTTTTCCATTAAATATTCCTTCTAGAACAAAACTCTTATTTTTTTAGGATGGCATGCAGTGACTATCAAACATCCTATGTAGTGTCCATCTTCCCTGGAATCAATGCTTTGTTCTTTATTCAGTTAATATCTAATTCTTGCTTACAGATATGGCATTGCTAGCTTTGTGAGTTGTGTAGTAGTTTCTACGCATAAACATGAGCATAATTTATTTACGGCAGTGGCTGATTTCTAAGTCAGTACATTACCAATGCTGGGGAATTCAAAGTATTCTGCAGATGAAGGATGTTATTAATCAGGTATACAGTGTAAGGTGTTTTTCATCAGCTCAAAGGCTGGGACATACTGATATCCAGGTGTTTGGAAGACAGATTACTTGTTGGTAGAATTGACTGCTTGAGGTGTAGGGCTTGATGTGCCTCAATGATCTCAGACCTAGGGAGAGGCTGACAAAGCCTGGGGAGAAGGATGTACCACTGCTGGTGGACACAAAGGATGCAGAACTTGTGGGCCATAAGGACATTTGGCAGAACACCCAAGATGAGGAAAAAGCTATTAAAGCCATCTCAGCAGCTGTGCTGAAATCAGCTCCAGCTGAAGAGGCAGGGGGAGATTACAATCACTGCCTCACAGACCCCCAACTCAAGAAACCCACCAACCCAAGAGAAACACTGAACAAGTGGCTTAACTAGCATAAGAAGAGAGGGAATCATTTAACCAAAAGAAGATAGAATACTAGTTATTAAGGGAACTATGTAACCTGTAGCCAAGGAAACATTAATGCCTTTGTTTGGTAAAATATATAAGTAGTGAAAGTTTCAATAATTGTGGTGCTGGCTCTGTGAATCTGGCACACAGCACCCCTGCATGTGAAAAACTGTAAATAAATCAAAACCCTCAACTCTATATGGGCACTGGCCTCTTGCACACTGTTTTGGGACAACAATACTTGGGATATTCTAAATTTTTTTTCTATAAATTAAATAGCCTACTTAGGCTCATGAAAAATGTTCATGTAATTTTTTAATGCATGCTACTAGAGCAATGGCTGCTATTTCTGATGTGTAGCCTCTGGAGGCTTCTGGGTAGGTTCTAAATTCCTTTAAATTTTGAACCCATCCACACTGACTTCAAGACCTTTTTCTGAGATGATATAGCCCATTTAGAGTCCATCATGGTGTATATATCATTAATGTTTCTTTTAAAATTATTTTGTTTTAACGAGAGGTCACCTGTCACTGACCGCTCCTGCTCCCGGCTGGCCTCTTCGGAGGGCCGCGACCTTCCCCAGCGCACCGCCCTCACAAGGGCAGTCCTGGCCAGGTGGCACAGGCTCTCTTGGGAGTGATTTGCTCTTTTGTGAAAGCACAGAAGTGCTAGACACAGCTCTTGGAAAGAGGCACTTCCGTGCCTCAGCCCCCCAGCGCTTAAGGGGCTGCGATGTTTTCAGGAGTGTGGCAACTCCTGTTCCCGGTGGCGCAGAAAGGAGACTCGATTCCAGATGGTGCTCCTCAGGATCTTCTTTATTTCTTGAAAGGGATCCCTCGAAGACCCCGAGGCGCTTGAACGCTGGGGTTAAATACATTTCTAAGGGGGTGGGGTTTAACCGGATAACCAATCAAGGAAGGGATTAAGAAAGGGACCAATGGGGGAAAGGATCCAAAAACAACCAATAGGAGGGTGACATTTGGGCCAATGGGGTGAGGGAAACGGGAACCTATCCGAACAGGGGTTAAACCAAACAAGGGTTAAACTATTGGTTGAGATAACTGGGGAGCTGATTGGTTAAAACATCACTCTCTTGATGCCCTCCAAGGAAGTGCTCTCAGCTCCACTGATATTTCTTTAGGACCCTCCACAGTCACCAGCATCTCAGTACCATGAGTTTCTGCAGTCTTTTTCAGTGTCCTGGATATTTTTGTCCAGTACTAAATGATCATATCTCACTATTTGCTCTAGGACTCCTTAATCTGCTGATCATTATCAGAGCACTAGTGCCATTGAACAACCTCTTCCATTTTTAAAATTGATCATATATTTCTATCCTTGCCTAAAAATTATGACTGTCATTTCATAAATTCTTAATCTAGCAATCTAAATCCCTACTCTTAATTCTTAGTCAACTTTACTTAATTTCATGAAAACAGGGTGTTAAAAAGCACTCAGTAAGAGGCCTTCTAAAGGCATTATAAACCATATTAGCAAAAATATCTTTGGTCATAGCACTCAAGTTATTTCTGATTTAAAGCTGTATTCTATAAAGGATTTTACTTTACTTCAAATATTGCCCTTTTGCATACTGAACTGATTCTTTGTAATAATTTCCGACAGCTTGCTGAATGTGGAAGTCAGATTCCTGATTGGACTTGTTTTCCAGATCACAGAGCAAGCTTTTTTTTTAGATGGGTGTCCATCTATGAATGGCTTCTTCCCTTTTGATTAATTAAACTTGTTCATGATTAACAAACTGTGATTAACCTTATACACACATCAATTTATTTTGTCTACTATTGAGCAGTGTACAGGAAAACAACAGCTCATCAGGCTGATAAGCTTTGGAGGAGAAACTTAAAATTGTAATACATTCTGATTTAGTTTTGTGGGTTTGTCATATTTCCCCTTGGAATAAATAAGAAATTTATGTAGTCTTTTCTCCAGATGCTGCCCTATGTTATTAATTTATTTTGCAATCTGTTTTTCATTATTTTGGCAGAAATAACACGTTATTCTCATCTCTCTATTTAGGAATCCTTCTCTAACAAGCTTTGATTAATTTTTCTCTATCCCTCCTTCCTTATTGACCCCTCAGCTCTTCCTTGTTCCATTGGATGGTGGTTTTTTGTGTCTGCATTCCCAGAGATGGAAAAATGCAGGTAATGCCTGAAGATATGAGTACCCACTTTGATCTGTTCTCTGGTTTGTTTGGACCAAGGAACAGATTGAAAATGTATATATTTGTCAGTCACTACCAGCCTCTAAGACTCAAATCTTCCTTTCAAAATAGACCCAAACCAAGAACTCAGGCTACTGTTTCAAAGCTGATTTGTCATTGGGCCAAAACACAGCAGCAATTTCAATCTAATACAGATATGAGGAAGTTAGAGTAGACATTTTCATGTTTAGAGTTTTACCTGCATATTCAAAGCAAGGTGCAGTGTGTTGCTATGCTCTTCCAGGTGGCTGGCACCTCACAGCCACTACTTTCCTGCCAGCTTCCTTGTACCTGAGGAAGGAAGTGTTGCGTGTTGCATGTTCCATCCCACATCCCAGCCATGGAAGTGAAAATGCTCAGCTGACCGTGTTGAGTGGGGCTGGGCACCACCTAAAGGTGCTGCTGGCATCAGCTGGGCCGAGGGTGTGTCCAGCTCTACCCTCAGACACTCTGTTCAGAGCTGATGGCTGGAGCCTGCTCTCTCTCCCGCATGCCAATAGGAACTGGCAGGGTTCTAGCTGGAGCCAGTGCAGCTCTGGGGCATCTCTAGGAGAGCCAGGCCCTGAGAAAGCATCAGCTGTACACAGCACCTGCCAAGGAGAGCAAATCCTCTCCAGTCTGCTTCAGTCCAACAACAGCAAGTTTATTAAAGAGGAAAAAAAGCCTGTATGAAATGTTAAAGAGAGACATAACTGTTATTGCAAAACCTGAAGTTTTTTACATTACTTTAAACCCAGCATTCATAGGTCTAAAACCCAATTTTTTTTCCCTATGCATTAGTGCTATTTTATGCATGTAGCAATACACCTTCCATGACCACACCTCATCTATTTTGTGCAATAAACTGCCCTCCTAAAGTGATGCAATGAGAATTGATTATTTTTCCATGGGATACGGTCAGTACCACTAATTCATTCTTTTCACAAATGGTGATGGGGAAGCAGATCATAAAACACACCAGAGAATCCTTCCTCAAGAGAAGATAAATCTTCGTGAAAACAGAACGTTTCCTGCGGTCTGCGGTGAATGACAATCTTGAGGTGAAAATAGGCTGCAGGCTGGGACTCTTTAGCCTTGAGATACTATGTTCCTGCTGAATTGATACATTTCAAGTAACACTCTGTTTTCATAAGCCCAGGCATGATAAACTATTTAAAACAGGCCAGCACCTTTGAAAATCAGGTTTCACGTTTGAAAACATACAGCCTTGTTTTCAAACTTTGGGGAAAAAACTATGAGCTGAGGAATCTGCTGAGTTACTGCATAGTATCTGCAGAAATGTTCAAAGACTAGTGCACACTGGAAATTCCTAATTGCTGGATTGCCTTTCGTCAGAAGTACCTATAAGCTTCTAGAACCCTAAGAATGGCTAGAACCTTCCTATTGTGCTCCAGCGAGGTTCCCCTTGAGCCTCTCCTGCACCTTTGCAAGTGCACTCATCCATGGAAAATCGACCACATTGAAAAATCTCTTTCCTAATATTTATCTTCTCAGAAAACAATTTGAGGTGTACTAATGAGAGAAGACCTTACAAACACTGATTTTTAATAGTGTCTTCAGAGAAAAATGGAAGTATGTAATAGAGCTCCTGAGAGATATAAGACAGGTATCACTGTGCATAGTGTGTGATACAGAAACTGGCATCAGTGTGGGCAAGCACATGATGCTCTGTACCTCCTGCCTCATGGAGAAGGAGGCCTTATTCTGCAGCAGCCAGGACAGACTGTCCTCTGGGTTCAGGGAACAGATGCTATTGTCACCTAACACCCTAAGCTCTGTTGCCAGTGAAAAAGTAAATGGAATCAACAAAGGGTCCTTAGTTCTTTCTAATGTCTATAAAGAGTTATAGCAAGTTTGAGGCATTGCTACAGACAGCAAAATTTATTCCAAGATATATCATCTCCTCATTTCCCTTTCAAAAATAAGAAGCTTTGCTGTAAACCCCTTTCAGTTCAATCATTAAATTGTTTCAAATGGGATACCTTAATCCTGCAGTAGATATAATTGATCAGAAAGTATAGAGAAAGCAAAGCTGTGCCAGCCTGTTAAAAAAATGTGTGCCAGTCACAATATTGAAGAAACTATTAAATTGAAGCTTGAGCTTCCCATATCAATAGGGCAGCCACAATGCAGTACCATTGATCAACCTGTAATCCAGAATGAGGATTAAATTTACAACATGGCCTTCTCTTCCTGGCCCATTTATTCCACAATCATCAACTGTTTATGGCAGCCTAATGTCAACATGCATCTTGTACAAGACAGCAAAGCAAATGGTCAAATGTCAATGAACATTAGGGCAAGGACATGCACTGCTTGGTGTTTACAAACATCTCATCAAGACATCTTTAAAAAGACAAAGCCAAAGCCCATATTTTCAAATATAGATGTACTCAGAATTATGGCTCTTGACGTCAGTGATCCATTCACAAGATAAAAATTCAGCTTTAAACTGCTCATTAAAAGCAAGCACTGTGATTCAGGGTTGCGGAAGGGAGTTGAGCCAAACTGTCCAAAGCAATTAAGAAGTAAATGCTGGCATATATTGTTTTTCCTTTTCAGATGCTAAGATCTACAAATTAAATGATTTTATTTTGGCACTAGTCTTTAGATTTAATGTCTTCAAGTCCACCTGTGTAAAACACAACTCAATTTGCTATGGATTTTCTAGTCTTCTATGTGTCCTGACTATCCTAGATAAAGCATTTAAAGATAAACCAGAAAAAAAAAAAAAAACCCAACAAACTTTTCTGCAGAGCAGATCTCTCTGTGAATTGTCATATGAACAAAAAGGCAGATTATAAATGATTGACTGTGTTGGAGTGTGTCTGTGTGTTGGTGTCCAAATGTGCACAAGATGGCATTGTTACACGGAATGTACTGTTAAACTGAGGCCAAAAGGTCTAAGTTCTCCTGTGTGATATGTCATACATTTGTACTTAATTAATGAGCATATGTAAGAATAAATAAGGATAGAAGTAAGGGTGGAATTATCATTAAAATGAAAATTTTTAAAAAGAGGGAGAGTAATTCTTTCAGTAGAGAAAAGTATTAGAAATCTAAAGTACGCAGCACACAGTAGCAAGCTGCCCCCAAATTCATTAGCAGTTCTTTTTAAGGTCTCTAACTTGTGGTTCTCTAAACAGTTTGTAGAGGTGGTGTGGGTTTTTACATTTCCCATGTGTAACTTACCTTATAAAATGTGTTTTCTAAAAAAACCTGAGTTTGTTTTTCTCTTCATGACTTATCTTTAGCCAACTTTTTTTGCTGCATCTGTAATTATTTCTCTACTGGATCTTTTTGGGAAATTGGGTAATCTAAACTAGAATGTATTAAAATACGGTAAAAATATTTATGCTGTGGTATGTAACATTGTTTTCTTCTTGGTTCCTCTGTCATAACTCTTCATACTCATCTTGCTTTTTGAACACCACAGAGTGTTTTTAAGATTAGTGTTTTCTACCATTTCTTTGAAAGAGCTAATGCTTGTCCAGTAGAATTATAAAAGCAGCAAATTTAAAACAACTCAGAGAAATAAGTTTAAGTTAGGAGAATTTACACTTCTTTGATTGGGTCATTATTCAGAGTACAAAAGGAGAAGAAGCATGCCAGGATAAAAAAATTCTTTTTTAAAAAAGAAGGAAAAAGAAGGGGGAAAAAAAAAAAGGAAGAAAAAAAAAGAGAGAGAGACAAGCATGAATGTTACAATAAAATTATCCCCTAAAGAGAAATCTCCCCAGAGCAACAGCTCCCTATAACTTCCTGTGTTCTGTTGAATAAGATCTCTTTTATTTCTGACATCCAGGTTTCCTGGAATTAAGGGGTATCTTTGTGTCAGCAGGGATGTCATTGGAAGTGAAGCGATGTAGAAGAACAAAGTGTGAATGCTGATAACCCTTTTTCCATTTCATTCCCTTTCAGTGGAAAACCACCCATGAAATCTGGAGGTCAAGTACAAAATAACAAGAAGTTTCTGAATGGAGCACCAGGGGATATTTGCAGCAAACCATTCCAATCTGTGCTATAATCTAATTTATCATGGACAAGTAGTGTAGATAATAAAGAGGTAAAATTCAGTACAGACAGTACAATATAGAGACTTTGTACAGCAACTCCACAGTCATTACATAGTGCTTTTTGGTTTTTAGTGTCTGTGTAATGTACAAGAAGATTCTTCTCAAGACCAAGACTTTCTGTGGTCTGGAGGCTTATTTTGTGTGGAATGTGTGAATTACAATCTGCAACCCATAAGGAAATTGCATTTTCTCCTGCAAAGAGTCCTTGTACAATTCTCAGCAGTCAGTGAGAGGTTTTTACTGGTCTTGATCACATCCTGCAGTGACCATCTTGCCCTCTGCCCATGAAGTACTTACCAAGTTACTCCACTGCTGTCTCAGGTGCTTCAGTCATGTGCTCCTTTGTAGATGAGATGAATGCAGCAGTACACAGCTGTGCTTTCAGGAAGCTTGCAGATAATCAGAATCAGTAGCAAAATAAATGGATTGTAGTAGAAGCACATAGACCTTGCTGAAATCTCATTGCAGTTTTTTCAGAATTTGCTTCCCTTTCAAAGCAGGGTCCCAACCCATTCATTTTTATTATACTTTCCTGCTTGGTTTGTTCAGCTTAAAATAAAATTTAAAAGTATAAGAACAGAAATAATGTTAGCAACACTGTAAATCTTTCTTCTAGGAAAGTCTAATAAGAATCATATTTGCAGTTTTCCACAAAGACAAAGAAATCTGTTTGACAGTGATATCAGCAATTAGGGAGAGTGATACCTCTGTCAGATGCTTGTGGGATTTTTTAATATTTAAACAGACTGTGTTCCAAAAGAATGAAAATGAACTGCATCTGCACCCAGGGTGCATAGACAGGTACTGAGACTGGCACTCCACCTGTATGGAGTGTCTGCACTTTCAGAAGGATTTATACTTGGCCATGAGTATTGCTTGACAGGCACAGGAGTATAAATGAAAAAGAAAGGAGATCTTTCTCTGCAGGGCCAGCACAGGATTTGACACCTGAAAGCATTTTTTTTTTTCTTTCTCAAGCTGGTTGTTTTGGTGGAGGTTTGGAAACCCGCAGTGTTTCAGGAGTGTTGCTTCCTTCTCAAGAGGCTGCTAACAAATGACCCAAAGCAGAAACTGTTAGAATTTCTGAGTTGTTTCTGCTTTCCTGGACAGATACTGAAGTGAGTCTAATCCCACGAGCAGTGTTTGTACAAGCAGTGCCATTGATGAAAACAGAGTATGTGCAAGAGCAGAGGTGAGCAGAGGTCCAGAAGAATGTGTCTGTCCTGCCAGATCACAGGCTGGTGGCTGAAGCTCTGGAGTTACTGGGGTTGTAGCCTCTGTCCTTCCCAACTTTGGTTTCTTTATTCAGTTTGCTTGACAGAAGAATAAACACAAGGACTGTTTCTGGCAACAGTCCAAGAACATGAGACAGGATGCAGAAGGAGTTTTTGTTCTTCCAAAATGTCTGCTAAATGTATGGGTAATTCCTCAGTAAGATGATTTAATCATGAGCTGATTGCTGTTATTAATCTCCATTAAGGTAATAATTTCCAAAGGGATCAACTGGTGATAAATCTCCATTGAGTTCAAGGACAGCAGAGTGGTCATTCTCTTGAAAATCTTGAGATTTAACCCAGGAGATTAAAAATGGTCAAATTAGCAATTTGCAATTAGCAATTTATGCTTTTTCTGAAAAATTAATTTCAGATTAACCTAATTTCAATAAGATTAAGCTCTTTCTCCAGAAAAGTCCTCCACTGTGACAGGACATACATTCACATACAGATACACATGCACACAGGTGTATGCTCTACATTCCAAAGCTGCAGTTGCCTATAAAACAGGAATGGTTCCAGTGAGACGGTGAGGTCCAACCAGTAGACCTAGGAAGGAAAGTGTCCTCACATGGAGAAGGCCACCCAAGATGCAGGATAAGAAAAGCTATGGGAGAAGAAACATGGAAACTAGATGTGGTAGAAAAGCACCTTGGAGAGAACACAAAGGCAGTAAGGAACAGGTGGTTAATATGAAGTTTCAAAGCTGCAAGCCAAGGCAGAAATTGCCCTGGATTCTCCTGTTGGGTTTTTTTGTTGTTGTTGGGGTTTGTTGCTTGGTTGGTTTGTTGGTTTGTTGGGGTGTTTTTGAGGGAAAAAAAAATCTTGTAAGATTTTTTATTAAAGAATGTCCCAAAGCTCAGTCTGTAAGTTCTGAAGTGTACCCTAGAGAGGGATGTTTCCTTCCCTGTGTGATCACAACTGATCATGGAGGCACCACAAGTCCTGCTTACTGCTGAGTTCTTATCAAGGTCTCCTGTTCAGGGTGGTGTGTGCCTGTGTGGAGACAGGAGGAAAAGGGCTTTCTCCTCATGATGCCAAACAGGAGCTAGAAACCATTCACGGACCAACAGCATGTCAGAGATCACAGAGACCTCTGGAAATCAGCTAGTGCAACACACCTGCTCAGAACAGGGTCAGCTAGAGCAGGTTTCTCAGGGCCATAGCCACTCTGGTTTTGAATATCTCCAAGAATGGAGACTCTAAAACTTCTTCGGGTAACCTGTGATGGGGTTTGATGACTCTCACAGTCAAAATGGGTGTTTTTTTCTCATGTTTAAGCTTATTTTCCTGTCTGTTTCAATGAGATGGAGGGCCCCACTGGGCTGATTTGTTGCTAAACAGGTTCCTGGCCAGTGTAGAAGGCCAAGGTAATAACACCTGCCTATCAAATGACAAATTTTCTCTGAGATAGTGTAGCAGAGGCAAAAGCAATTTTTCCTCAAGGGTGCATGCTCTCATGACAGGCTTGACAAATACAAATATTTTGAAATAAATGAGCTGTCCATACCCATTCGATTGAATGCTATGTGGCACTTGTGAATTAAATAATTTTCACACAGCATTTAATGATTTTCACCTTGTGGAAGATCTAATTTTGCTGTGCTGTTCCCGAAATCATGGTGTAGACAAAGCAAATTTGTCACTGTGCAATAACTCTTCTGCTCCAAGATGGCCATGGATCCTTAAGTGGCATATGGATTGAAAGATTTACAGCCATGCTCACTTTCAATGATTTGTGCTAAGATAGAACTAAGTCAGTTCTCTGAGCTGATGAATACAATTTTTGTGAAATACTTCTTGTATTCTTATTACATATTTATCAACATTTGATTCCTCAGTTATCAGTTTCACTCGACATCTTCCAAAGTAGTACTGCTTTACATAGAAAGAGATGGAAATATTTTCTGGTAGGAGAAGTAAAGAAAGATTTAAAATATCATTAATAACTGATTTTTAAAAATCCTTATTCATAATTTCTCTTTTAAGCTTCCAGCTTTATTGCTTATGATTTAGGCTTGAGGATTTTTCCCATTTTCTTCTCTTCCTTGTTAAATCTACCTGCTTAAATTACAGTTCCATGTTTTCTGTGGTCTGGAGCTGAGTCGATGCAAGTGTAATATTTTGATATTTTCTGACTTCATTTCTTTTCATCTTGGATAGAGAAAACATCAGCTTAAGATGACCCAGCTGGTCAAATATGTTTGTTGAACCACTGAGACTGAATTAACTCTGTCTGAGCAGCTACTTTCTCTTAACAAGTGGCAAATTTCACAGTTTCTATCAGAGACAAGAGCATGTATGTCTTTCAATGGAATGATAAATCTGGGAATCTCCATAGAGTAGAAGTTGATATAAATTGTGTCCAAAGTTCCCAGAGTCTTCTCTCAAGTGGGACGTGAAATGTGACTGGGGATCTGTTTGCAGCGCTGCCACTTCTTGACCCCTTACTACAAGCCTCACAAGAGACCACAAGAGGTCTGATACTCGTTATTTTAATGACTGCATTGTCAATAGCACTATTTATTGCAATGTTTCTAGCATTTTTCCATATCAGAGTAGTCCAGCTTTGGGGTTGTGTCCTGTTCCCTTTTTAGACTGCCTGTGGATCTCAGTGGGCATTAAATCAAATTCTTTCCATCAAAATCCAGAAAGAGGGTGAAGAAAAGAGTCTGAGCCTGAAAGGCATTTAATAAATACTCTCCAGTTAGTATCAATAAGAGCGGGATACAGACATATCACAATTTGTAGCAATGAACACATCATTGAAGGAAGGAGGATATTTCTGTCTCAGTCTCATTTTCTCTCGCTGAGCAATTCAGGGTACACATTAATTTACTCAAGCTATTTTTCTAGTTTTTGCAGTTCAGAGTTGAGAATTGGCCTTGCTATGAAAAAATGATGGAGTTGCACTGCCAAATGGAAACAGGAGCACCTGTGCTACCTGTGGTCTCCTGACTACACAGAGAAGGCAAACAGCATTCCTTTATTGTCCTGGCCTAAGGCTGCAATACAGCAAAGAAAAAACTCTTCTTTCTTAAGATTTTCTTAAGGTACACTTGAGAATGCCTTTTTAAAAGTCTCTTGCAGAACCGGTGCACATTGCTTAAAGGAAGACTGCACGTGCTTGCTTAATGTGTGCACATGAGACCTTACTGCAATCTTTAATCTCTAATATCTTTGAACAACTCAGCTGCCTCAAGTAAAATATGCTAATTACATTTTACATACCTACCTCGAGGTCTTTTGCTGGGTAATTAGGCTAAATAACTGTGAGTTAAAATACAATCTACCCAGTTCTCTTTGGCAATAGTAACTAGGGATTGTGTCCAATTAAAAGATCAGCAGCTCTGTCTAGAAACAGATCTTGGGAATGGTCTGGCCCTTTTCTTTATACAGCCTTTGCTGCTATGCTAGAAGTGATCCCGGGTCACTCCTGGAAATGCAGTAGCTCTTAGTCTTGAATGTTCCCTTTTGATTGGTTGATTCAGTTCAGGGATAGGTCTGTCCAAGTGGTGAGAAATACATAAAGATGCTTATGTATATCCAGCAAGATGAGGGGTATAATAAACAGCACCATGCCAGAGAGAAAAAGGGTGATAGTGTGAGTGGTGATGAAGGTTACCAGACTGAGCGCTGTTTGAAAGAATATGTGCAGAAGTGTCCTGTCTTAAACCTGTCATAAAGCTGGAACACATGCTGTTGTAAATCTGAGTGGATATATGGAGCTGAAAGATCTTCTTTGGGCTTGTTAGTTATCCTTCACTCTTCAGGGAGAAGAGATGATTCTGCCTCCTGCGCACACGGTCTAAGCAGGACGAATTTCATTTCCATGAGTCTTGTTAAGGGCTATAGGCCCACTGTTGCTATGGTAACACTGCAGCTATTTTACCTAGCCCAGGGCTTGGTGGCCCTGGGATTTGATGGTGAAGGAGAGCAACTTCAGGTTGTCTGGACAGGGCTGTATCTCTCCCCTTGCTCATGGGCAGTCACAGTATGTACTGCTTTGTCTGTGTTCTACACCAGTGGGATGTAACCACCAAAATAAATGAACAACTCCCTTTGTGGCAGGAAGTTGTCAGAATGCCCATAAAGAAATCTATAGATGCAAACATTTATAGCAGACAGGTGGCCTAGGGGAAACTGATATGCTGTGAAGCAGATACATTGATTTATGTCAGGAATAGCATAGCTAAAGGCAGAGGTCGGTTCTTCTGTGAACTGAGATGGTTTATTTTGTCTCAGGTGAAATCACGGAAACCATCAAGGATGGCATGGACAGACAAGTCCAAAAGTTACTGGAGGCCTAAGGGCAGAAAAAGGAGATGAAGCACAAGTTATTGTGTTTCCTGAGAGAGTGTGCCATGTCATTGTGTCTTTCTCACCTGGAAAAACCTTTCAAATGAATGTTTTAAAAGTCCCTTTGAAATTCACCTGAATATTTCAGCAAGTGAAGTGATTCTCTTTTATATTTTCATGGTAAATATTTTATTTTGCTCACATGGATTCATCAAGTGAGAAAGGTTCCTATACTTTTTGCACCTGTCTTATTGCTTGTGTAAGCTGCCCCAGCTTTAATGTTTTGTCAAAAATGTGAAGAGGTAAATTCTCCTGGGCTTCTCTTTACCTCACCATTGAAGAGCTAGGAAATTCCACCAGACTGCTAAGTCTTGTTCCTCCAAATGTCAGCTTTAGAAACCTCTCTGTTCATGGGACTTTAGCCATTGCCCATGGAATATTGCCCCAATATGGCCTACTCCTTTATTCTGACATTATGAGGAAGGAAAGTCTTCCTGAAAAAATTCCACCGTGTCTTTTCGGGTGAAATCCAATTTTTTTCTCCCAGGAAGTTTCAATTAACATCTAGAAATTCTACTTAATATAAGATATTGAACCTAGATCTCCAAAAAATAGACCTAGACACAAACTGAAGAGACTAATAATGCTGGTGATGTCTTCTGGTCATGTTCCGCTGTGCTTTCTGTCACTTCTCACTTTGGGAGAACTTTGATGTAGTTACTAGTTGCCATGTGGAGGTTGCTCTGATCTTGGCCATGCACATCCTTAGAGCACTTTAGTCTTTGCATCCTTCCTTTCTTAATGTTGGTTGTTTTTCCCCAGTAACAGCCAGCCCTGTGAAAAGGTGGAAGTTTTGCCATTCTCATTCTCCAAGGATTAGGTGACTGCTGCTTATGGGAATCCACAGATGCAAATCAGTCCCTTGAGTGCTTTTATTTCATGTAGGGAAAACTAGGTACAAAAAAAAGAAAGTCTGCCTGAGATGCTAAAGATGCCATCTGACTCTAGCACTGGTGAGAGGAGCATGGCTTAGAGCTCACCTTTTTCAGCAAAGTAGTCACTAATTTGAGCAAAATTCCTGGGATGTGGTGGAATTAGGAAACCAAAGAGAGGTGCCTAAGGACTTCTGGCAGGGTTAAACTTCAGAATCGGACCCTAAACAGGCAGCTGAGGAGCAAATGAGGAGCAAAACCAAGCATAAGCATCCTATTCTTCTCCTCTATATGTGTTCAGCCTCTGTGAGGGACCTGCACATAGTACATTCACCAAAGGTCTCTGCCTCTTCTTCCTCAGCAGGATATTTAGGCAGGGAAATATCCAGTTTCTTTCCCTGAGTGACCAAGGTTTGGGAATCCTCAGGGGTTGGGGGATGTCCACACCTGAGCAAGAGCAGATCACACTGCTGCCCATGACAGGAAATCCCAGTGGAGCTCTTGAAACAAGGTGGGAATGGGGACCTCAGTTACACTCTAGAAACAAAGTTAAATGTTCAGGCTGTATTTTACAAGTGGCAGGACAGCAGACAGTTTAAAAATTTTACTTACCTGTATGCTTCATGCATGTGTAAATGTAAAAAGTTCTTCAAGCTGAAGAAAAAAAAGGGAAAATGGGTTAATATTTTAGCACATTCTTCTGCCTAAATACTCCTTCAGCATTTTCAGACATACACAGAGGGCTGTTAATAAAGCATTTAGCTGCAATACTGTATTAGTTTGTCCAACTGTGATGCCAAATTTTCTTTCAATTATGTGAACTAAGTTTCTCTCTCAGGCTGAGAAAATCCAAAAGAAGAATAAAAAATTATTTTAGAATTTATGGATTATTTTAATTTTTTTNATTTTGTATAAAAAATGTCAAGTTTATTCTATTGATTATGTTGGATTGTAGTATTAAATGTCATCCAGCATAAGTGGAAGAAAAACACTTCTGCTATTTGCTACTTATCTCTATGAAAAGTTTCACTCCATTCATTTATTATTTAGACTTCATTTTTTTCAGAAAATTCAAATATAGTTAAATAAAATTTCAAAATAGTTATGTACAGAACATAGAAAAAATGAGCCCAACTATACTGCAGAAAAAAGACTTTTCCCCTTTTTACAGCAGGAAGAATCATCAGGACTTATTCCAATTTCTGCTTGACTGGCTGACCTCTGCACAATACATGCTGCCATGCAAAGAGACAGCTAGTTCCTCCAAGTTCTGATAGGAATAATACTAGCAGCTTGCTTTCTTCTTTCTAGTTTTTAAAGAGGGATTAAAGCAAACAATCGGTGTATCATCTTAGACTCCTATGCATTTTCTCCCTCGCTTGCCTTGCCACACGCCTTCTGACAGTCTCTGGTTGATAATTGTGCAGTGTTTCAGAAATGTTTTTCTACCAGCTTTCCTAGCAGTGTGGTTCAAATCTTCCCTTGTTTTTTAGAAACCATATGTCATATGCCATGTCATGAATGGAGTTTGTGAGAAAGAAACCATCTAATACAGCAACATCTGTTTTTTTTATGGTGGTGTTTGGCTAAGGGATCATTTAAATGTCACTATAAATGTTCCTTCCTCCATATTTCCACCTTCAAATACCCTGCTTGTAAATTTATGGTGCAAGTGGAGGTTTAGTGATAATGGTTCTGAAGCAGAGTATGGCAAGAAATAGCTTAGCAACATTTAATCCCCCATTTAGAATATAAAACTATTGCAATCATTAAGTAAAAATGAAAGCTTTAGTGTAAAAAGATGTCAAGACCCAGCGAAGGTAAATGTTCTGTGTTTCTGAAGTTAATATGAAGTGCTGAATTATTCCACGCCCTTGACATCTCAGGTTTGTTGCCCAAAACTATACAAAAGAGATTTAATGGAGCCAGAGCATTACATACAGAGTTACTGTTCTAAAAATTGCTTTTAAAATGTGAGTGAATGCAAGTCCCTTTATCTATATGAAAATAGATGGAAATATATTCAGTGCATTTATGGCATATGAAAGGTTGTATTTAATGTTATCTAGTCTTGACCTTTAGACTGAAATTTGCATTTGATTTTCGATGCCTCTGAGAACATTTTACTTCCTGCACTAATTCCCTTTCTAAACTGTGAGGACTGCGGACTCTGTTGCAATATTGATCATTTTACACTGCTGCTGCTAACATGTCAAGGCTTTATGGAGTTAACTATTGTTTTGAAGTGAAATTATGAATTTTGGATCCGATGGGACTATACAGGCAGTAGACTTGTTCAAAATGAACACATTCCTTGTGCTTTAAATTATCTGTGAGACTGTGACTGCTCCTTGAGAAGGTTTATTATTATGTCATGGTTGTGCTTGGGTTCACACCAAGACACAGCCTAAAAAACATAGTTTCACAGGAATACATAGCTTTAGACTATGATAAGGTCCTTGAAGTGTCATTTTATGATCCCTTTTAAAAAATCAGTCACTTAGACTTTGTAGTCACATTGCATTTATGTCACACACATTTTATGTCACACTGCATTTCCTGTGTGTCTGTGCACAATTTCATGTTTCATAAGGATTAATTCATTCATGTATTCATTATTTTTAAATATTTTGTGTCTCAGTCCTGTCTCTTTCTCTTCCATAGAGTATAGTAAACTTATTGCCACCATCATCTTAACACCACCACCTCACTCAACTGGTCTGACATACTCAAATTCAGATTGATCATTCTCCAACCTTATTTAGCATTAAATCCAGTAAACTCCACTTCAGATCTGAAGAAAGGCTTTTACTTCCTAAAGCTTCTCTGCTTTTTTCCCCTACTCATATCAGTACCAGTATCTTTTGACAGAAGGTATTGTCTCCTTTATTAGTTCTTGGCATTAGAAAGTGACACTCGAAGATCAGGACCTCAAAGTGAGACAAGGCAGTGCATTTCTTCATGGTTAACATAACTAACATGCTGCATAACGATATATTTGTATCTCATGATCTCTGCTCACTTTAGAATTAGCAAGTTGATGGCTGGTGTCATTAGCACAATGAGGTCTGTGGGCAGCTGCATTAGACAATAGACTGCATCACTTACATTACACTTGAGTTCACTTGCAGCTCATGAAGGGAAAAGGGATGCTCTCAGAGGCTTGTGTGGAGGTGTTACTTCAGATCACATCTCAGTTCAGAATGCATCAGAAATTAAAATAATGTTATATGAAAATAACTCGAAATGAGGCATTGAGCCAATAAGCTCAACAGAGTAGCATCCAGACAATTGCATTATGACTAATGCAGGTCAAGCAACAAGGGGAAATGACCTGTATTTAATAAATTTAATTTGTGATTACACATTACTGATAGCCCTAATTAAATAACTTATTCAATACATATTCCTAGTACCCATCAGATGTATTTTCTCAGTAGTTCTCTATACTAGCAGTATAGAGCTTATGTACTAAATCCAGAAAAGCTATTTACAATATGCATTACTGGTCACAGCAGTCATGTTTGCTGAGTAGTGTAACTATAATACAACATAATAATATAACTATTCCAAGCAGGAAAAAGCAATCTGGCTGAAAAAAATTATGCCACCTTTATTTAGAGGCACAGTAACATGCAGACGTGTCATTAATATCATCAACAGGAACTTGGCTGAGAAGCCAGATTTCAATCACAATGTTTAAGGCTCCCCACCTCGGCACTGCGCAGTTCCAAAACTGCTCCACAGAAGCATGATGTAATGCAGTGCAAGCTACAAAACAAGACCTAGGATTTTTCTTTCTTATTTTGGAAATGATTTCCTTCCTTGTCTTTTACTTAAAATAATGATATGGGACCTGCCCATGAGAGATGTTACAGTGACCATCAAGGCAGTAGCCAGTAGTTTGTGTTAGGGGATAGGATTTACAAAGCTGAGCTAGAAATTCTCTGCCTGCTGAGAATGCAGGTGTTTTTTATATGAATATAGTGAATAAATGTGGCCACACAAACAAATCAGAAAATAAGGAGGAGAAGGTGTGGCATATGGTGGGACACGTGCTTTTTACATTACCCCCACCCAAGGTCAGAAGACTCTCCCAAGGAGTGAAGGAAGGTGGGTTTCCATCCTGCTTTGGCCACAGAGGTTCTGGCTGCACGCACTCCTACCTAAAGAAGTGCCTAGCCTACCTGGCTAGGTAAAATAAATACTGAGCTGGAATTGGGCAAACAGGGCCAAAATAGAAAGGGTGGCAGTATTGGGCTGTAGATGAGAGGAGATCTGGGGAGTTTTCTTTCTGTAGACTGTCAATCTTACAGTAAGTGAAGCCATAATGAACTCCCTAAAAATCTTATGCATTACACCAGTCTGAAAGGAACTTGTACCTTCCTCATCTAAAATTCCTGATTTTCTTCTGGAAAAGACCCACAAACCACTCCCCTGCCAAATCCCCAAACGGTGCTGCTTTTCCTCTGAGCCTTTCAGCACGCCCCTTCATTTTTGATTGTTCCGGTGCAGCATCTTTCTCTTCCCATATGAGGGATTATCAGGCACTATCTTCCCTTCTCCCTTGTGTTTTGCACCCTTTTCCTGGCTAGCAGTGATATATTCTTGGCCCCACATTCTCTGGCAATTGACCTGTAAATCCCTCCTTCTCCGTTATGAATCGTCTCATGTCTGTTCTGCCTTCTGCTCTCTGTCACAAATGCTGCCTTCTGTTCTCAGTCACAGTTGGGGTTTTTGTTTAGTTTCCTTAGGGCTTTTGGTTTGTTTTTCTTTTTGTTTTTGGGGATTTTTAAAAAAATTTAGTTGCTTATCCCTGTTTCTGCTTAGTGTTGTTTCTGTGTTGCTTTTGTGCTACCGAAAAATAAAACCAAAACTACTAAAAAAAAAATAAATCCAAACCAATCAAAAAATCCCAAGCAACCTCTCATGAAAATTTGTACTTGTACTTGTACTTTGCACTTGTACTTGTACTTGTACTTCCTTTCACTGAGCTTCAACATAGAGACTGACATGACAGTCTGACTCACAACCACTGACATGACTTTTTTATTACAACTGACCACAGACTTGCCTGACTCCACCCTTCTTGTCTGACATGGCTCTCCTTGTCTACAGATCCTACAGACCCTGTAACATCAAACATAAATTATCAGAGAGAAAGTGTTGTTGCATCAATATGTACTGTTCCCTTCTCTACTGTTTAATATACACCAAAAAAACCCCCACATCCTGAAGCAGAGCATCCTGCTGGTGTTGGTTACCAGCCTGGAAAAAGACTAATTTTCATCATCTGTCTTCTGCTGTTTGAAAAGCAGCAATGTTACTGCTGGATGAGACTATTGTGGGGTTTGTAGAGGTCTGACTGTGTCAGCACCAGCCCTGCTTGTAGCTCAGAGCTCAAACATTGCTTGGTATGAGTGAAAAAACCAAACAATCCCCTCTCCCCAGACTGGCACATTTTTCCTGTTAAAGCTCAGAAGAGCTCTGCTAGTCATGACACTACCTCACAAAATAAGGTGGCATTCCTAATGAAAAACCTGACTGCTTAACTGGGATAAACAGATATTCACAACCCAGCAGAAATATTTTAAATTCCCTGGTGACAAGTTATCCCTGGCTGGATGCCAGGTGTCCACCAAGTTGCTCTATCACTCATCTCCTCAACTAGACAGGGGAAAGAAAATATAACAAAAGGCAAACCAGACACAACTTGGGGAAATAGATTTTATTTATTACCAATCAAGTCAGAGTAGGATAATGAGAAATAAACCCAAATATTAAAAATGTTTCCCCCTCCTCCTCTCTTGTTCCCAGGCTGAACTTCAGTTCAATTTTTTTCCTTCCTCCCCTGCAGAGGTGCAGCAGGATGGGAACTGGGGGTTACCATCCATTCATCACACAGTGTCTCTGCCACTCCTTCCTCCTCACACTCTTCCTCTGCTCCCAAGTGGGGCTCTCCCATGGGAGACAGTCCTCCACAAACTTCTCCAGCATGGGTTCCCCATGAAGTCACAAATCCTGCCAGCAATACTGCTCCAGTGCAGACTTCCTACAGGACATCCCCCTGCCCCATCATGGATCTCTCCATGGGCTGCAGGTGGATCTCTGCCCCACTGTGGACCTCCACAGGCTGCAGGGGACAGCCTGACTTGCCATGGTCTGTACCATGGTCTGCAGGGGAATGTCTGGTCCTTCCCTTTCTCCCCTGGCCTTGGTGTCTGCAGAGTTGTTCTCTCACACATTCTCACTTCCTTCTCCTCTGGCTACATTTGCTGTTGTCCTGTTTTTTCCCTTTCATTAATATAATAGAATCACAGAATATTCTGAGCTGGAAAGGATCCACAAGGATCATCGAATACAACTCTTAAGTGAATGACCCATACAGGGATCAACCACACACACAAAAACTGTTCTCCCAGAGGCACTGTCACCATCCCTGATGGTTTCAGCCTTAACCAGCAGTGGGTCTGTCTTGGAGCTGGCTGGCATTGGCTCTGTCAGACACAGGGGAAGCTTCCAGCGGCTTCTCACAGAAGCCCCTCCTGTAGCTCCTCACACCACTACCAAAACATTGCCATGCAAACCCCAAAGGGGATGGACTTGCATCCTTACAAAAACCTGTGAATAGTGATATCCATCTCTGACAATGGGAACCATTTTCCAAGGCTGAAAGTTCTTGTAAGAAGAAGAGCTAAAGAATGTCAGTATGTGTTACACTAAGAGGTAGGATACTATTAAACAGTTGTACCTCATTCACTCTGCATGCAGTTTTCCCTCATTTAGAGTCACTGCAGAAGAGACGGCTGGATAGTGACTCATTCGCAGGGGAAAATGTGGTTAGTTTATTTGACATCATATTCAGAAAAAAGATCAGTGAATCAATCAAATAAATTATTTTCATTTGCTCTTTTGATGTCTTCCCAACCTGCTTCTCCCTCAGGAACCTGATTGCTACAAATACTAAAAATCATATGAATGTTTTTCTAATAGAAGCACAGTATAGGCTTTGCCATTTGCTGATCCATGCATTATAGCAGAACATCACTTGCAGAGAGGGAAACTACAGCAGTAGTAAAAAGCCAGTTTAACTGTCTTCACTCTTCCTGCCTATTATGGTTATTTTCTTTTCCTCTGTTTCTTTTCTTCTTAATTTATTTTTATGTCAACGTAGCGTGTTGATAAAGAAGCCCTTCACAGCCAAAATGAATCCAAAGATGAATGGATCTTCTTCACCAAAGATGGACTTTTCTACAGTCCCTCAGTTTTTCATCCTAAAGAGGTTATGACTGCCTGGCTCTTTTCCCCTGTTGCATTTCCAAAAGCACACAGTATCTTAAAACTCATTTTTACCTTTCCCTTGTGCTACTTCTTTCTCCCTCTATCATACTTCAGGTGTCTTTTCTCACTCCCTGCACTTTTGGCAGGCTTTTTCCTTAAAACGCATTCTGGAGCCTTTATTAGATGGAAGCTTTGTGATATGACTGCATGCCATAAAAAGCAGTGAAAGGTACTGGGCCTGTATTCAGTACCTCAGATGGACCAAGAGATGACCAAGGGAGACTTACAGAGGGAGATGGTCATTATCTGCCATGCCAATCCCTAAGAAAAAAATGCAGGAAATGTATTTTCTAGATCCTGAACCCTGCATCTGAGATAAGAGGAGAACTATCCAGGGTGATATATGGAGCAGAATGGTGAATGTCCTCCAGGAGACCTGTGGGTTCCATAATTACTTCATACTGTGGAGAGAGCAGGCTGTGTCCATATTTGTTTTGCCAGTCAGGATGGCTGTTAATCAAGAAACCCATCCTCCTTTCACTGGCAATGACATTAAGATAAATTCCTGCTTCCTCACATGCTCTGCTATTTTCACAGTTTTGGAAGATATATGTTGTAAAAATGCATTTATCAGTGTACGTGAAAATTCACATGGAAAAGACACTTCTGCATTGCTGGGAAATAGATATAGTGTCAGGGATCTCTGTTTCAGATTTTTACCTTGCACTGGAGTCAGAATGCTGCCATTGCACTTTCTAGTATCTGCCTTAATCAGGACTATAAAACCTAAAGAGAATTATGAGTCTCTATGAGAAAATTCAATTTCTGCTGCATCTTGTTAGCACCTGTGGTACAGCAGTGTTGCTGCATTATCAAGGGGTGAATTTATACCAGCACTCTACTGTGTACTGGTGGGCTTGTTTTCTAAGCTCTGTAAAGCAAAGCACATGCTGCATATCAACAAATTTACCTTCCTTCACCTCACTTGCTCTCTGAACTCATATCCCCACTTTTGGGGAAAGCACAGGAGTGTGTCCTTCTTTCCAACCATAGCAAAGTTGGTGGCAATATCTGGGTCTTGGTCAGAGGCAGATGGCAGCTAATGCCTGGCTGGAGGGTACCCAGGGACTGGAGGCTGCTGATGGCATGACCAGAACCATGTTTGTGCTGGCAGCAGTCATGGTATCATTTGCTGGTGCCTAGAGTTTCTGGCTGATTCCCAACACAAACGTGGCAGCACTTGGACCTCCTATGTGAGCTGAGCCTGTCTGAACGGGGCTTCCCTGCTCTCACCTACCTTCACCTGCTGTAGATTAGCTTTGAAGAACTCATGTGATTGCTGTGATCAAAACAGTATATTTTGAAAGTCTTCCTTGAAAGCATGTGGCCTGTAAGAGCCATAGTTATTGCCCTGGAGACATATTAGAAATGGAGTTGATCTATCAAGGGGCAGGTGTTTAGTCAATTGAAGTAGGCAAAGCTGTTCCTTTCTTTCTTTACCCTGTCTCTGACTGGGCTGTTTGGTTTTTGCCCAAAACATTGCTGAAGTCTCTCTGTGCCACATAGGTTTATGAATTCTCCTTTCATCATGACTTGTAAACATACAGCCATGGTGGGAACTTTTGGTCACATAGTTCAAATTTTGTATCTTGTATTACCATGATTTCACCAGTTGGCTCATACCACTGAAATGGCCATAGGCTGCACCTGCACGTCTGAGTATCCCAGTGCTGGTGTATTTCTGCTTCTTGTTGCAGAATTTGGAAGATTTTCTTCTTTCTGGTCTTGGTGGGGACTGAGCCCTGCAGTACTTGAAGTATGGTGCTGAAGGTTTCCCCTTATTAACCAGACCACAAACCATCTGTCAGGCCTTTTCAATCGCTAATTTACAGGACAGATGGATCACTGTGAAAATAGTTCCAGCTAATTGAACATGTCAAATACAACTGTCTAAACCTTACCAGACCTTGATGGAAAATATGTTCTAAACAATTCCTGAAAAAATAGTCTTTGCAATAGCTAGAATGTTTAGAAACAAATTAAAGCTATCCCCTGTGAAATCACAGAATGCAAAATTGCTCCTTAAATTCTCAGGTAGAACGATTTTGTTGGTCTTGGAGCCTTAAAAAACTGTTAAAAAGGATTTTTTTTGAATCATAGTTGAAGAGGCCTTGCTCCTGTCCTGGCATCCAGTCAGTAATGGTTCTCTTATATCCAAATGAGGTATTTCCTGCCATTAAAACACACTGGGAAAGAAATGGGAATTAGGTATTGAATCCCACAGCAGCAATAGCTACGTGTAAAACTTAGTCATGCTGTTGCTGTGAAAATTGTTTACTTATTAATTTTTAAAATATGAGTCTTTCCACAATCATGTAAATATTTAGCAAGATTTCATTTCCTGTAAATTTCTTGATGTAGGACAACAGTGATTTATACATGTGTAGGTATGCAAATATCATTTTCTCTGTGTGACCTCATGGCTTCTGAATCAAAAGTGTTATGGAAATCAATTACTCAGAGTAATATGTACTTCAGATGCTGCATTCTTAAATAGATCACTTTCTACTTTTTCATCTTTGACCACTAATTGCAGAGGGCAGTTCTGAGTTAAATAACCTTCAGGGCAAGAATTATTTATAGCAGGTTACACACATAGGACTTTGATACATTTTTTAATGCTGTGGATGAGAACATTAAATCCTAGAGGAGATGGTTGCGTCTGTAATCGCAGCTTGAAATGCACTTGCTGTAACAGGTGACGCCACGTATCACAAACATCAAATGTGTAATATTCTTTTTCTATCTGGCTGAGAGTAATGAAGTCTTTGAAAATGCTGTGAGGCACATCCATGCAGAAATACGTTTGCCCTGGAACTGTAAGTCTGCAGAGCTTTCCTGCACATGTCTTGTGTGAGTGAGGTCCTTCTGCTACGAAAATGAGTCCCGGTGTCTGTGCGTAAGAAAAGCGTGTGTCTGTGTGCACGTGCTGGAGGAAAACGTCAGCACAGACTTTTTCTTTCTTTTTGCATTGAGTGAGATAAACTCTTGTGATCTGCCGCTGTTTCCTGTTAGTAGCCTGTCAGAAGAAAGATATTTCTTCAATGCCAAATATAATTTTATTCCTAAGTCTTAAGGATGTGTTTGTTGTTAAATTTAAGGAGGGGTTTTATCATCTAGCAGTGCTAGAATTTTAACCAGCGTAAATTAGCTTAGAGCTGTGCAGTAGATTCTCATCTCTTTTGTGTGTGGATGCAATGGGGGAAAGCTTACATTACACTGTATAAAAAGAGAAAGGGCAAGAGAGAGGAAGAGAGAAGTGAGAAAGAGGAAGTTTTTTCCTAAGAGGCAAAAATCAATTTCTCCAGTGTTCAAGATTTGGGGGAATAAGGAAATATTTGCATAATACTGACTACCTGATTGGAAAAAAATATAGTTGAGGGAGCTCATCCTCATTAGGTAACCAGCTGAGAAGAACAGAGGCACAGCATTTGGAGCTGAAGGGAAGTTTCCCTTCAGATTAGTCAGAGCAGAAACAAAGCTCATTCTCCAGACATGCCATCAGTTGTGAAGCTTGTTAGAATCCCTCTCAATACTGAATAACCTGTCATTCAGAAACCATAAACAATCAATTTTTTCTACAGGATGCAGCAGCAGGCACCACCAGTCTGCTTCTCTGGAGTTTAGTATTCCCATCATATACCTGAAATCAAATTTTCAGGTATATCTAAACAAATGTAGATGTTTTAGAAGAGCTATAAAAAACTTGGTTTAATTTTGCTTCCTCTTAAAACTAGGCATTTGTAATGAATTCTGTTTTGATATTTTATGTACAGATGAGAAAAGTTTTTATGATATTTTATTTGGAAGGGAAAATCTGTAGTAACCAAAACCTACTATAATGAGGCATCAACTGAAATAAATTTTCTATTAAAGCTTTAAAACCCAATGAGATTCAACACCTTTGTATGTTTCAGTACATCACTGCTAAAATGAAAAAACCCGCTGTTTTTCAAAGCAAAAGGTTTTCATCTTGAAAAGTAGGGTACTTCAAAAAGTGTCTATAATTTGAAATCTGCAAAACTGAAATTTTTATCTGTTTCTCTTCTGTAATTTTCTTTGGGTTTTAAGTTTATTAGAAATTTTTAAGAGTTTAAGTTTCACCTGATTTTTGTCAAGAACATTTTTGTTCACCTAGAAGCTTGTACAGAATAGGCTTACTTCTTCCCCAGTTGCTGTTACGATTACAGACAATGAACTCATTTGTACAAGTGAAGTTCAGGACTTGTTTCATCAGTTGGAAATTGATGAATTGAGGAAGCTCTCCTAATACTTTTTATGTATCTATCTTCTGTTCCAGTGGATTAGAGAAAAGTGAGATGGCTTCATTAGAAGGACAACCAACGTGTATCCAAAACATTAAAGAAAAGGAGAAAGATTTAGAGTTGTTGGACTGGTTTCAGTCTTAGCTTGCCCCCTTTAGGTCTGTCAATGGTCAGGTCCTCTGAGTAGCAGGTGGCACTGGTAATGTGTGCTCTACATGTGCTTTCCTGTAAACTGGACCCAGCAGAGCAATAGCTACATTTCTGAGCATTTAGCCTTGACCTGTCCCACATCTGTTCCCAGTAATTTCATAAGTAATTACAAGGGGATGGTATTTAGCCTTGAGTTCATTTTAGAAGAAGCAGCCTCTCTGTTCCTGTGATGATGTGGCCAGTATTTGTACCCTTGGTTTGAAGCAATTGTATTGTTACCATGCCTTGATGAGCCTTTCCTGTTGCCACTGTAGCCTTGAAAGCTGGAAATTGCAAGTGCTGCAGGTGGTGAGCAGCAGGGTTTGATTAATCCAGATCCCATTTTCGCATTGTTGAAAAAGGATGGCAGGAAAGGGATGCTCTGCTGCTGAGTGTCAAACCTAGCCAGAAATACTGCACCTATTGGGGGTGATGATATGGGTCACACAGTAATTATTTTGAGCCAGGAATACAGAGTGAGACCATATCAGAAAATTGGCAGAGAGCATCACTTTCACTTGTGGTTATGTAAGAGCTCAGTGAGAAGGTCAGACTGCAAGACAAGTACCTTTTCTTCCATTGTTAAATTAAAAATGTGATTTTCACCAAAGCTAGGATGAGCTACAGGCTGATAACATGAGACATAGGAATGGCATGGACTTGATGCACAGATCTGTATCAGAGATCATGCAGTCTTCATGCAATCAGGAAACACTCAACTGCTGTCCATGAAATACAACCTTGTAGTGAAAATAATAATAATACCCAGAAGTGAAGATGATTTTCATAAATAACAATGGCAGCTCCATCACTTTCCTAATTCCCATTTGCTGCAGATTCACTGGTGTTTGGGTTTTTTATTTGGTTTTTTTTTTTTGCTACATCAGTTTAATCATGTTCTTCTAGATCCTTCTCTGTTGGCAGTACTGTAGCATCACATTTCTTTCCTGTGCTTATGAAAAATGAGGAGGCTTTTTGATGCCATGTGGCATCATTCTAAGCATATAAAGTGAGGGGAGAAGAAGGAAAAGGTCACATTTGGAGTAATGACTTTTGTCTTCCCAAGTAACCCTTAGTTGTGATGAAGCCCTGCTTTCTTGGAGGTGGCTGAACATCTTTGCTTGTATTATGCAAATATTTCCTTATTCCCCATGGGAAGCGATGAGTGAATTTCTTGTTCTACTTTACTTGTGTGTGCAGCTATTACTTTCCCTGTTAAACTGACTTTAATTCAACCGAAAAGTTTTTTCACTTTTACTCTTCTGATTCCTACCTCCATCCCAGCAGGGGTGTGGTATTTAGTTGCCAGCTGGGGTTAAACCACAACAGCCCTTCTTGGTGTCAAGTGTGGGGCTCAAGATAATGACAGATTGGACTGGCATGTGCTAGATTGAATTTATAGCTGTTATTACTGTGTAGCTATTAATCTGCATGCTCTGTGCTTGCCATGGCACACTTGTTTGCTTTACTGCTACCATCTGCATTGACTGGGGCACAGAATGGCATTGGCCGAGTGCAGCTATTTCCTGTAGGGATTGTGCTCAGTTGCAGCTGCCCATCAGCTACGTCAGGCATTATCTTGTGTACTTGTGTGTAATCACAGCACCCAGCTTGTGTCTCTTCAACAGCAGGATTTTTAAGCAGCTTATTTTCATGCTGTTGGTAACTCCTTAATTGGTTTTAGAGGCACATGCTTTGCTTGGATCTGTACTGCAAGAAGGGGAATGAAGACAATTTTAATAGGCACTGCTATGCTTACTGTGTATGCACTTGCAATCCCTTCCTCTTATTCTTCAGCCTGGGCCCAGTATAAAGCAGCTGCCTATGCAGGACAGGAATGCTGCAGAGCAATCACTGGCAAACAGAACATTCAAGCTCACATCACTGTGCATGTGCTCAGAAGGATCCTGTCACATTTCTGCAGAGTAACATAACATCAGTGTTCCTAGATGTTTGCATGCAGACCTCTCAGCGACCCTAATTCTCCTCTAACAGGATTCACTTGCTGCCTTTTTTTTCTCCTCAGATGCTGCACTTCCTCAAGTCCTTAAAATCAAAAGCAGTGTCTGCTCTGTGGGGACAGCAAATGCACACCTACATCCATGAATGTTCCCAACCTCCCTGTGGCTGGGCCAGTAGGACATGGTGCCTATGCATCCCGACTGTTATCTGCTCTGCATCTGCATCACTGCCACAGTGTATCCTTTCCTTGGTCACTTGCTAAGTCTGAGCTGCTTCCTTTCCATCCAAACAGCTCATTTTCATCTGTCAGTGTTCGGTAGCTTGCAGTGACTCCTGGGAGTTAGGGTGAGATCGATTGTATGAATTGTTACCGGCAGGAAGGAAAAGCCAAGTAGGCTAAGGAGGGTGGGGAGTAATCTCTTAGAGTTGTAACTGAGAGAGGAAGATAAATCAGACCTTGGACAGTAGGTGCCAGGGAGCAAACCAGGGCTCTTAATTCCTACACATGGGCATGCATCAAATAGGAGTCCTGCCCATCTTCACATGTGGTTTTCCCACAGAGTGTGGAAGCAAGGCAGGAATCAGTGAACGATGAATGCTCTTGGCAAACTGCTGCATTGAAAGTGAATACTTCCACTCCCCTGTCTTACAGAAACTGGTATAAGCCTGGAAGAGTACTATGAAAGCTCCCATTCAGTGGAATTTTCCACTTGGTTATTATACATATGCATGCTGTGTGCTGCTGGGATGGTGGCAGAGTGGATGCAAGGACTACAGAATGAGTGGGTTCTTTGGTGCTTCAAGTATAGGAAAAATGTAAGTGGGTAATGATAAGAAATGGCTCATAAAAGCCAGCTCTTGAAAGTGCTGTAAAATAGCAGTTTCCAGGAAGTGAATTGCAGGGTTTCACAAAAGACTACTTAGCAGAGACCCCACACATCAAGCTGAAATAGTGATTTTTGTACTTCTATTTATTTCAAGGCTTTCATTCATCAGGATTGATATAATGTTAATAAAAAGCCCAAACATTGCTGACAGTGCCAGCAAAGAGTGCCAGTTGCACCTTTCAATTTTCTCTGTGCTGAATCTCTGCAGATCTGTAACCTAAGGGAAGAGAAGGCACCTGTAGCTATCTGATTTTATTGGAACACAGTGTGCACTGTGGAAGGGGCTGATCCCAGGTTCTCCACTAACCTAGCTGAACTGTGTCACTTGAAATGCTGGGCTCCTAGAGGAAAAAAACCAAAACAAAACAAAACAAAAACCCAGTGCAGCTTCTTCCTTGTTTTGGCTCTGTTCTATGAATCGGAATTGGCTGTGGGTTCCTGCCACCATGAAGTGTAAAGAGCTGTGAAATCCAGGTAGTCAAGCATCTCATTGATGCAAATGCACACCAGATGGGGTAAGACAGCACAACCCCTGTCCTTGATTTTTGCCTGAATAAAATTGCTTCCTGATTACATGCTAGCTCTGATAAACACCATTTACATTTTTTCTTAGGCACTGTACGGCAAATCTGGAACATAAATTTCAGTGAGAAAACAGGCATATCTTGGAATACTGCAGAAGCTATATTACTTCTTGAGGCCCAGGACTTTCAGAATAAGAAGGTAAATTGGAATGAAGGAAGAAATTATTTTTATGAACTTATGGTGCATGTACATCTTTGTACTTTTTTCCCCAGGTCCATGCAAGGTTCTCAAAACATTTGTTGTATCATTAGGGCCTCACATACAGGTCCTTACTTGAGAAATTATGCATCTGCTTTCTTGAATCTAAAATTTGGCACAGGAAGGCAATTTAAAATTTGAGTTTCTTACGAGGAGCCTCTAAAGCTACCTTGCACACAGGAAACAAAGATGAGAAAAGGGAGCTCAACCCTCCTATCCCCTACTGATGTCAATGTCATCTCTGAAGAATGTTCCTTCCAAAGGTCAGATTACCTAGGAAAAGTGAAGTTTTAGTTTCTTAAAGGAAGTTTCCAAGCAGGGCACTTCAAATAGTGTATTCTTCTGTTCTAGCCTGTGTCTATGAGTACCAGCACCCCTTCCACTTTGCTCTAGATAAAAAAACATGTTGTGCTTCTTCCTGTTACAGTTATCAGCATTATAATGCTTTCTTTGCATTTGCTCCTTGCTAAAAGCAAAAGCTGAAGAAATGACACATTGTAAACAGCAACATCTCTGCTGCGGAGACCAGTTTTGCATTACTGAGTTTCGTATTTACAGAGACTTTAAAAAAAGTGAGATCAAAGTGAGATTATGAACTATGAAAAGAAAGAAAATTTATTCTTTTATTTTATTCTACTTTGCCAATTTTATTTTTTGTAGGAAAAATAAAAAGGGGGAGTAAAATAGGGAGAGGAAGAGCATGGTCTTTTCCTGATCTCAGGGGCCATGAATATTTTTGATATGAAAACTGAGATGTTCATACAAATCTCAGATGCCAATGTAGGGTTTTAAGTAATATGTGTAACTACTATCTATGCATATTTTTGTGAAATTGCTATGCAATTTACATAGGAATCTCAAAAAAATATAGATATAAATTTTGTTATGCATCTATCTATCTGTCTCATAAGACAGACTGTTAAAATGTTATTAATTTGCAATGCTTGTTATTTATGCAGTGCCTAGAAATCTTAAAACAACCAAACCCAATACTCCACACATATTGTTCTGGTCTACTAGAATCAGTCTGTTGCTAATGCAGGACTCCCTGCATTTAATTGGAACACAGTGGCTCTTAAACCATTTCTTTCAGCAGTTCTTTAATTAATCTCTTTGTATAATGAATGACAATAGAGCCTTCATCCCCCCAATAAAGGGTCTGTAATTCTAATGCCACTTTCAAGGTTTATAGATTGCGTAGATAATATGTGTTAGACAAGTTTAATACATAAGAGTACAGAAATGCAAGTAATACTGCAGGTATTTTAGAAGCACAGATGAACCAAAGGGAAATTAATGGGATTTGACAACATGACAAAAATGCCACTGCACAAGGACATCCATCTCTAGAGTCTTAGTTCTGTATTACTGTGAGAGGAACAATCAGCAGGGTAAAATACCCCTTTGATGAGTGTAATTTGGCAACAATTTGCAAACATGATAATGTGGCTTGTTAATTCAAGGGCAGTCAACATCGCTATCTTGACATTTTCATTGCAGGAGCTGTCAAGAATAATCCGGAAGAGTAAAAGAGCCTTATTGGAAAGTGCCTCCTTATCTTCAGTAATCTAATAATCTATAGTGGTAATGTAATGTAATTTTAATGATATAGACTTTAATCCTCTATCAATTACTACTTTTAATTACAGCTGAGCTGCTGAAATGTATAGAGGTCTTCCTGGAGTTAAAAATGAACATCTATAACTCTGCTCTGAATAGTCCACTATTGCCAAAGAGATAGCAGTTCCCTTGCTCCATCACCACCTCCCTGGAAATCAACTGGCTGCAAAAACAAAAGGTGCTGAGACCATTACACATCATGCCAAATATCTGGTTGTGTCATAACTCATATCCCATGACAAACTGAGCCAAGATTGCTGAAGAAGTTTTGTGCGACTTTTTCTAATCTATGCCTATTTGACTTAGCCTTTTCATGTTTCTAACTAGCCAGCTACACCAACAGCTGTGGATGTATTTTCTAGATAATTGTGAACATCTCTATGGGCCATGACTTTTTGAAATACCAATCAGTCTGACACCAAGTCCCTTCCCCAGGGAGAAGGAAATGTCTTGCCTGGGAGCCATGAATGCCTGCTCAGAGCAGGGCGATCCCAGTACTGAGCTGCACAGTCCAGGCTGTAACATGCATACTGAGCACTTGAAGTATTTTGGGTAGATTAATAGAAGTACACAACATTATTAAAGCCAGAGCACAAATTTCATAGCCCACCAGCCACCCTGAAAAGTTGCAGTTCTCCCTTGATTTCATGTAACAAATTTTTCTGAGTTACCTGAAGACCTCACAACTTCACTTTCCCATGGATGGTGTGGCTTCAGAGGGTTGGTTTGGTATTGGCACAGTGATAGCTTTACTGATCCTGCAGAGTAGTACTGCAAGAGTCCAGCTGTTTATAAAAAAACAGGTAAATCAAAACTCAGCGTACTTCACATCAAATGAAGACTGTATTTTACTCCTTCCTCTATGTGTAGGACCCTCCAGAATTCTAAAACAAAGACGCATATAATGACCTTGCAAATAAGATCACTGTAATTCAGAGAATGAAATTAATTCTTCAAACCCTGGCTTTGTTTGTCACTTACCATCACTGTAGTTTCTTTTCATCCTTAATTTTTGGTCCTTTCCAGTATTTCCTATAAAGAGTTTTATTTAAAGGAAGAAATAAAAAGAGGGGTTTATGCATCCATTATTTAATGATGGACTTCTATCCTGGGGGAAAATAGGAAAGAAGGATTCTGATGGCAGAGTGAAGTGAATTAAAGATCAAAAAATTTCCTAAATTTGGCTGAGAGTTTATGACTTAATTTGCATAACTCTGGTTTTAATGTCAGTGACTTCTTTTCTGATTCATTGCTGGGATTTTTTTTTTGTTTTCAAATTTAATTGCTTGTGTATTAATTTTCACAATTCTGGAGCCAGCATCCCTGTGAGATCTAATTTAAGGACTGTATTTCCTCCTTGGAAAATAAGACACAATTTCACAAAGAGAAGGAAGAATCAAGAACAATGCCATTTTTTATATAACATACTTTTATTTCTTTTCAGAACAGTATTTCTTTTCTAGGGCTTCTTAGGAGGGTTTGTTGTCTTTACTTACTTGCCTGCATGCAGTTTTTGGATTCTCACCATCACAAAAGGCCAGAAGAGGCAGGCTGCTCAAACTTGCCTAAGTGGACTTCATGCACAAGGGGTACCCTTGGGCTGGGCAGAGGGAACTCTAGCCTGTTCCACCTCCTCACTGGCTGATGTTTCGTGGAAAGAGCAAAGAAGCCTGCACACCACTCTGCTGTAGGAACAACTAAATTATACCTCATCAGAGGTGTCTTAACATTGTGCATATACAAGGTATGTGCAGAACTTTATTTTCCAAACAGGGATAAGGTGCCAGATGTTGTCTAACCTGCTCTCTGTGGTTTGCTTTGTGCTAAGCTTCTCAGTGCTGATGGTGTGGCCCCAAAAAATCTGCGCAGTCAGCAAAGCTGCTGAGCACCACATCAAAGTGAGCCTGAGGGGACACAGGATCATGTCCCACAGGAGGGAACTGCTTTAATTCCCCTCTGAAGCAACATGGGCTTGCACAACTGGTGAGCAGCAGGGCAAACCACAGGACGGAGGTACCTGTTGCCAAGCATTTGCCTCCTCAGTGCAGGATGGTGAGTGAGATGAACAAGCTGGGGGGCTCAGCTGCTGAAAAATAAACATCCTCTTGCTTTCACCACAGGACAACAGGTTTTACACCACAGTTAACACCACATCCAAAATATGTCTGAAAAATGCCTTCCTTATCTTCCTCCTTATTCCTCACCATTTTTACTGATAAGGTTATGCCAAATATCCCTGCTAAATGACTCCTGTGAATCTCTGCCTTTAATTTCTCATCTTCCTTTCCTCTTCTGGAAGAAAAAAAAAAAGGCAACAAAAAGCTTCCAAAATAGAGTATTTTAAAAGCCTTATTGCTATAAAATGAAGCACAGAGTAGGAAAAAGAATGTAGAAAATGCACATTGAAGATGTAATGAATGTTTAATGAAATTATGAGAAACTTATGGATGCTCAAGTGCTGGAGTTTTGTGGTTGCCTAGGACATCCCAGAAAACACACAGAGGTGTCTGAAAAGGTAGTAGGAGTTTTGTGTAATGAAGATCCTCCCCAAGGAATAGCAAACATTGTGTAGATCTGATGTAATAGAATATGGAGTCTTCTGCTTTCCAGTTAAACTGGTAAGAGCAGAGTGCCCCCACATAAACAGAGCTCCAAACCTGACTGTGTTACTGGCAAAACAGGAGTGACTACCTCCCACATGTCTTTTCCTAAGGCTGCTTTGTCCTTGGTTCCTAACCTGGTTCCTAAGCTGGTTCCTTTACTGGTGTAAAACAGCCTGGCTCCATCACAGATAACAAAATGAGGCCCATTTCTACTGCAGCTGGAGTATATCCACTATTTTTTTTGGAAGAGACACTTGTCTCCTTCCGTGGCACTGATGGGTAGCCATGAAGTGCTGCCCACCCTAAGCACAAGGTGTTCACACCACGGGAAAGCCTGCAAGTACAGAAAGAGGAGTACAGGCCATAGGAGCTGAAAGCCTAAAATATATTGACCTGAATCAGAGGAGCAAATAAATCACGATTCACAGTTCTAACTTTGATTAGTGATGCCTCTTCTGCTCTGCATAGAAGAAGCCTCAAAGAAATCACTTCTCTGTGCTGTTTGAAATTAAATTAAAGAACTAATGTATACTTCTGAAAAGTGAAAACACTTCATCTCTGGAAAGAGAATGAAAGCAAATAAACTTTCAGTCATGGCCTCTGTTGAATTTACAGGAGCACTTGTTTTACCCTGTAAAAGCCTATATGTGATTCTGGATTAAGGCTCCTTCTTTATCAAGACAGGAAACCATTCTATCAAAATACTCAAGAAACTCATTGCAGAGTCATATTCTTACAAGGTGCTTTCTGGCAAGCAAGAAAGCCACTAACAAAGACTTTTCTGACCTTCATGGGCACATCAAACTTTGGATGTTCTTGCTTCCATTTCTACCTCTGTCTGTCCTGCTGATTGGACTAAAAGCCCTGAGTGTTTTGTCTCTGCTCTGTCACAGCTCTCCTGGCAGTATTGTAAACCCCAGCAAGATGTAGGAGACTGCAGACCATATGTGTGCGTGGGGATAGGTTGAGAGATGATTTATTTTAAGGCCAATGCATTATTTCCTGACAGTAACTAACAGGAGAGTTACACTCAAAAGATATTCTGGAAAGACTGACTTTTGCAGAGTTGGGAACACTGACTCATTCCTTCCATTCTCTTAATTTCCAGTACATGATGCAGAGGTGAAGGAGGAAAAGGATGAGAGTGATGTCTTCCTTTTGCTGTGACAGAAATAAGGGCTGGTTTCTGACTTGGCTCCCTTCCTGAAAATTGCCAGCATGAGATGGGAGACTGCAAATAGCAAGTCACAGATAGGTGGCTTCTGGTGCATAGAACAGATAGACAATTTTTTCAGTTGTCTCACTTTCAGACAATTGCCTAAATACACCAAGACCATACATTCCTCAAGAAAGAGAAAGAAAGACAAGATTCACTGGCTTTCATATGATCTTCTCATACCAAATCTAGAATAGGTAGAATTACAAATGTCACCAGAGATGAGTTAAGACACACATGCAAGGATACACTTTCTCCAAAGAAGAGGTCTGCTTAATTTTCCTGTAAATGCCACATTTCACATCTGCTGCTAAATTAGTGCATTTGCTGATGGAAATGCTCCCATTTTATGCCCGTGTTTCACAGTGTAAATGCTGTCCTGTGATTGGGTGCATCACATCAGAGTAATGCAGCTGAAATGAATGCAGTAACATTGGAATGCAGCTGTGTTTACAGCAATGAAAATCTGAGGAATTGCATTATTTGGGCAATGGAAGAAGGAAAATCAATTTAAAAGAGCTATTTGGAATGGCTGCTGCTTTGCTTAGATAAATTATTATTTTTGTATCTGCATTAAAAAAAGACAGTTTTACTCTCTCTATGACTACAAGAAGACAATTTGATGGCAATATTTGGAAATACTTTAGAAAAAATTGAATGCAAAGAAAAAGCATTCTAACACATATGAATAAGGCGCCAAACCTGTAACAGTAGTGAATTCCTCACAAACACCTTCACTGATGCCTTATAAATGAAAACTGGTCTCCTGGAAAAATTGAAAAAGTTGTTTAAAGTACAATCCAATTACTCACAAAGGTCATTATGTAGCACAAAGTTTTCATAAGGTGTATTCTGTAAAAAGTTATGATCTCCTCATTGAAAAACAAAGTCTAGCTGGGACATACTTTTGTGTGTTTGACTGAAGACTAACACAGTGCATTTGGGAGTATCATCCCAGACAGCTGTACATTTAAGGGTGAATATTCCAATTTGGCTGTGAATATTCCAATTCTGAGCTGGGTCACATCACCAGACTAATTCTTATATTTAGAGTCCCCCAAGACATAAGCTGGCAATGCAGGGCAAACCTGCCCCAGAAAAGAAGCAAGTCAATGTTGTCAGGATGTTTTCCTTAGAAATTAAATGAGTCATAAGCATGCAAACAGTTAATAAATAAAGAATAAGAGCAACACAAGAAATGATACACAAAGATGAGTGATTTTATCTTCCAATACTTCACAGTAGAAACTCAAGAAAAGGCAACCTCAGCCTTTACAACAGAGTCACCAGCCTAGGCAGGATTCCCCTAAGTTTCAAAAGGCAAACTTCAAAGAGAATTTGGATACATCTCCAGATGGGAACCTCAGCATAAACAAGTACTTGTTTCTCTGATGATTGGAGCAAAGGCAACACAGAGGGGGGCTGTTACAGCAGTTTTACATCTAGGTACTAAAATATTGCTCAGTGTAGAAAAATATATGTTAATCCATTTCCAGGGCAAAAATGTCAGCTATATTCCAGTGGAAGGGAAAAACACTAACAGCAAGTGGTATTAGAAATAAATCAGGTGTAAACTGTATGGCTCCAGACTTCAGGGGAAGAAAATAATACACATTATGAGTTTAGTTTTTTTGCTACTGCAAGGCCCTAGTAAAACAACCCCTAGGGTTTTAGGACATTTTTTTAGTTTCAGCTGTTAAAACTAAGGTTGGAGTGGCTGACAGATTTCAAAGGACTGATGATGATGACGATGATGAGTAAAAAGCCAGAAGAAATGAAGGCTGACTTCTTATTTGAGAAACTGCAAAAAGACAACAACAACAACAAGAAGTACCCAGAATTAGTGGCAGACCTATGCAGAAGATTATCATATTCTCAGGAATTCCCCTTCACTAGCAAATGCCTGCAAAAAGGCAAATGTCTCCATCTTCTTTACAGTGTTAGTAAATCATCTCAGCCCTACAACGGCAGGTGTCCTGGGCAGCTGCTGCAAGGGTCACTCTGCCTTTAGCAGCCAGGCTGTTTCACTGGGCTGTGGAACAGACCTCTGCTGCCTCTGTCACCTCCTGAAAAAATACTTTTCTAAATGGTAATACAACAACTTTGCCTTCACATTATACTTTTTGAGCTAAGCTCAACCGTGCTCTGTCTCATTTGTCCAAAGAGTGTTTAAAGAGAGGGTTCAAAATGCAAACAGAATCTAATAAAATCTAATAACTGCTATTCAGTGGTGTGACCCAAAAATGTTGAACGAGAGAGAGAGACCCCACGGTCAGTGGAGAAATACTGTGGAAAATACAATCTGCATTATGCATTTAAAATCAGATGTTAATAACGTAGTGTATGACAAGGTCCTAGGTGGGAAAAGAAATAAAAGCCTTTACTCTCACAGTGCCAAGCTGCTTACTTACAAAAATAAGAAACTGTGCAAAAAAAAAAAGTGGAGAAAGAAAACAGTCACTTTTCCTATTGACAATACAGTCTTTCCAAAAAGTCTGAGCAAGTGGCCTGAATGAAATTAATAATCACTTTCAATCAGAGGACTTTGCTGTATTATCTATTTATTTATCTATGTATCTGTGCACACTCACAACCAGCAATCAGGTGAGAGTCAATGTCTTTATTCCTAATGTGGCATATTTTTTCCAGGTCGTGAAATGCAGGTTAATATTTGATCTTCTATCAATAAATCTCCCTATACTAAACATATAAATGTTATTCCTGGAAAACACAACCTGACACAGCCATAAACTTACTGTGATAGTTTGTAGGAGGAAAAGCTCACTGATTGTCTGGAGAATTTCACTGCAATCATGTGAATATAATGATGCCAATCCCTGTTACAGTTATTGTCACAGGTGATGTTACAGATCAGTATTTGAAATATCTAACTTAGGAATTTAATGTGATCTCCTATGGACTCTGTTTCACCATCATAGTAGCTGAATGACATTGATTTCCTCTATCTCCCCCTGCTTATCTCAAACTATTTCATTTTGCTTGTCTTATTGATTTTCATGTTCACTTCATACATTATCTTACTGGAAGCTGGTAGTGAATCAATGTGGCCACCTAAATTAATGTTCTGTTGTAATCCCTGGGAAAGAGCCTCTTACAACTATCTATATCAAAATGTACCAAGTAGTTGCTGGGCACATCCAAACAAGGGAAGACATATTTGTCTCAACACAACTCACAGAGGGAAGGCCTCTGCAGTCTTTCTGTTGTGTGCATGTATTTTTAAATGCCTGCCATGATAATTTGGACTTAAAAGGAAAACACTGAGCAACCCAAAGAGACCTCAGTGCAAGCCCTTCATGCTAAGTAGTTCAGTTATTCAAGGCTCATTTCACAACCTTCTGCCTGTAAGTTGTGTGCCTTTCTCTGAACACTTTATTTTCCTACCTTCAGACCAGGAACTAGCTCTTATTCTCTGCTTACATTGCCCCCAATGCAGCTGTTATCAGAAGGGTCCCATTAGCAGGAAAGGGACACCCAAATTATTGATAAAAGTAATACTAATTGTGCAAAACAATGCCAGGACAGCTATGATAACAAATTGTCATTATTTTTTGCTTCCTGCTGTTCTTACATCTCTTGGTAACATTAAAATTTAATGGGTACTTCATTCCCATAGATGCACTCATCTATCCAGCTGGCCTGCTGCAGTACATAAGAACAGTGATGCAGCTTTCTGCTGTACAGGGACAGGTCTGGATGAGAAAAGAAGATTTGTAGTTGAAACTGCTGCTTGAAACTACTAACACAGAAAACTAATTTCTACTTAAAGATGCTTTAAATGCATACTTGAGGGAAAAAATATAACACTACAAACATCTTAAATTGACCATCAGCTCAGTGACAGTACATTGAATTTAAGGATTTCTCCTATGAGATTTCATGTGAGCTAAAAGTCTGCTTGGCTGAATAAAATTAGAAGACATATGTTCATTTTAGAGCTCTCCAACATGAAAGCAAACACTTTATATCTGTATATATAATGTTGAGTGATTACTGACAGTGATTGCCTGTTAATCAGGCAATCATTAATATGTAGACTCACACAAACCTCACCATGACTCTCAATGAAATAAGTTTCAAGCAGACAATTTTCACAGAGGCCTCCAGGGCCACACTGCCACACGGGGCAGTGGAGCCTGCAGGTTCCTATTTTGTTGCCCACCTGTGTTTCCCATGGGACATTGCACCAACTGTGTCACATCTGGTTCACATCTGGTTGTTCTGGCTACCTACTACAGGGCTCCTCAAATGAGATAGAAGTGAGTTTTCATGACTGCATTGTCTGAGCAGCCTCCCATGAAAAGCCAGGCTCAGAGTGTTTGGAAAGACTTCAAGGTTTGATTTGCAGAAATTGAGAGTTCTCTCATTTCCGTCTAATTCACAAAGGGGCAGATAGCTAAAGGCTTTTCTCAGCCCTGAACAGATCATGAACACACTGGTAACAAACTACCAGGACTTACTCTGCTGGAAAACAGCAGCACCTCAGTGTTCCACTGCCTCTTCGGCTTGTGGTGTGTACCAGCAAATGCTCTCCTAATCATGGGCAGACAGGTTGAAACTCATGCTCTAGAATTACAGAAATCAAACTGCCAAAGACAAACAAATGCACACAACAGTATGCAATCCATTGTACACAGAGAGTAGTGTTACCCTTCTGCCAGGGGATACTTGTGAGAGTGAAAAGGGTTCAGCATATGATGTGCCTTTAAACATGCCATCCCCAACAGCAAGCCTTGAATTAGCCTTCCCTGAGATCCTCATCAGGCACTTCAGAGGGTAGATTACATTGGGTGGGCTGAGCAAAACCTTGTCCAACTCTGCCTTTCAAATATACTCTGCCAAGTTCTTGGGCAAGGAATTCATGCAAGAATTCATTCATTCAAGCAGGAGTAAACCACTTATTTAAAAGCAAAACCAGGTGAACAAAAGAATCAAAAGCTCCTCTACTTGATTACAAGCTTTTTTGACTTTAAAATAGACCAAACAAACAAAACCCTAAGAGCTTGCCTAAGCATTACCTAAGGCTTACCAGCATTGCAAGTAAACTGTGAGTTGACAACATTTGGTTTTGTTAACTCTGACATGGCTAAGTGAAAAAGTGGCTTATATGATATTAAAAGATTTGTTTTATCTGCTCAGAAGTCCTTCCCCATTTTCAAGGCAAAGCATGCAATGCATGTACTCTGCTCTTCATTGAGTGTTTCTATTTTCAAACTCTCAGTTAAGCCCCAATAAGTGGGACCCACAATAATGTCTCTGGACTGGCTCCCATCATGATTTACAACTGTGAGGGCAATTCAATAAGCATCTCTTTTATTCAATGCCACAGGGACATTTCAAAACCCCTACAGTTCCAGATGTGCCTGCACCAGGAGCCCTGCCATGTAAAGTCAGAAGATACTCACAAGCTACACCTTGCATCTGCAGCAATTTAACAGTGGTCAGTGACCACTTGAAAATATTTTCACAGTTCTTCCAGATGGTTTTACTGGAGGCCTAATGAAAATTAACTTGTTTCAACAAATAGTCTGTGAAGGTGTCTTAGGTAATTGCTTTTTTAGGCTTAATTTTCAGTTGTACAGGGTGCTTCCCAGTGACCTGCAAGCACTGGCAATTCTGAATCCTATTTCTTCTTGAATGAGCTCCTGAGAAGTGCAGTTTTTAGTGCCATCTAATGTCTGTCCAGACTGTATAACCTCCTGCTGGTACAGTGTATTAGACTAATTCCATTAGAGCATGGATTCTCCTGAACCTGCAGATCCACAGCAGGACTCCTGGTTCATTACCAGTTGTCTGCCCCATTGCAGGAACTTCCCAGCTTAAGTCCTTCACAGCTCATCTCATCTCATCTCATCACGACCCTGCAGCCCGAGGGTCCCACCAGTGCCAGTGTCCCCTGTGACTGCTGGCTAGTACTGCAGAGGCAAAAGGGCAAAAGTACCAACTGTGTTTGTTCAGACACTGGGGCCAGCAGTCAGTTCCAATTAATACTTTCTGGATCCAGCAGCTGACACTTGCTGTGGCACTTTGGAGCATCCAGGAGAAGGGCTGGGAGAGGCTCAGCTCTAGGCTGAGTGGGTGTGAGTGACTCTTTTTGGGGTCCAGCTGGTAGTAGCAAACTAACTCTGCTGCCCCTCAGAGACTTTCATATCAAAGGTCCTGCAGGAGAAGGTTGAGGGCTATTGCCATGGCTGTGTATTCCTTGATGGCTTGTGGGTTACACAATCCATGGGGCAACATTAAGGAGTGATCCTGGCCTCCTCTCACCAGCCAGATTTGGAGGAACAGGAGAAAAGTCCACCTGGTACAACCATCAAAGACAGTGGACCACAAATCCCTGGTCTTTGGCAAGAGGGAGAAATGGATTCAGGTGCCCCCATCCTGGGACGTGGCAGTGAAGGCTTATGTCTACATCTTAAATATGCTGAATTCAAACTGCCTAGAGGGGACTGCACAGGCACAGCAGTGTCCTTTCACTTGAGATTCCACGTTCTTATTTCAGCATTGCTTTCTACCATAATGGATTTGCACAGCACTTAACTGCATTCTAATTGACCAGAACCGCTAATTGTGTTATAAGTAAATTGCAGTCTAATTTTACTTAGCTATAACTGATAGAACACAAAGCTACAGAAATTAAACTACATCAAAAGGAAACAGCACTAAACACTGGTGTGAATATTAGACTGAACAGATGTGGCAACAGACCACTGTTGACTACCACAGGCAACACTATTCATAGAAATTAATACTTAGGGTCCAAGTGAATCTAAAGTAGTTTTTTAATGTGTGTTTTCCCCACATTCATCACTCTAAAATGGAATTTGGATTTCAGTTAAGTGGACAAAAGCTGAGGTTGTCTGATGACACTCATTTGCAGGTATGTTGACTGGATATTTACTGTTGCGTTTACTGGTGGAGCTGAAGTTGGGTTTATTTCTGATGGCTGTTTTTCTACCATCGTATTTCTTCCCTCTTGCCAGATCAACTATTTTATTTAATGTGTTGTAGAAATGTCTGCTTATTGTGCAGATAAAAGACTGAGGGTGTTCATTGTAAAGGCCTAGAACTAGGTCATTCAGTTCCCCTTCCAGATTTAATCTTCTTTCTCTTTTGTACTAATGAACCTACAATGGAGGTGGCTTTTTACATTCTTTGGGCATTGAAATGAAAGCTGCCAGCACTTCAGCCCAAGTGAAAGTATGAGAAAAGGCTCTATTTAATGCTGGAGAGAAAACATCTGGAGGTCCCCGTTGTCATGCCAGGTTCTTTGTAGAGATTTTGCTTTTCTAAAGCAATTGTTCACTCACATATTTCCAAGAGCTATATTTCAGGAGGGGAGCTGAAAATTTTATCAACTTCTCTCTATACATAACAGGCACAGCAGCATTAATATCAGAGAATACTCTTTTTGTATCCATCCCTTCTGCAATCTGCCCCATTAGCCAGTAAATCAAATACTATCTCAGGGTGTAAACTTTTACACTCACCAAACCCTGATATTATTCTCCTTGTGGCACTGTAGGGGTCACAAGACACTATGGCTTTTATCTGGATATAACCCCATAATTGTAACTTCATCAGCTTCAGACACTGCTGAGTTTATGCTGTGATAAAATGCCTCTGGTCTCCTCCAGGATTTTGCTTTTAAGGGCAGGGTAACCTCACAAGCACTTGTTTTCCCTGTGATTAAACATACCATTTTCAACAATGAATCTAAAATCACAGGTATGCAGTAACTTCCATGGCTAGGCATTCTCAGGAGAGCTAAAAAGTAAAGTAATCTTTAATGCTCAGACAGAGAACCCGGTGAGAAGGAACCTGGTTTTGCCATTAGCCTGACAGACCCAGGCAATATTTCTGTGGAAGATTGGTTTGGCTATGGTAGGAGCGACTTCAGCCCAAGAGCTGAAGATTGAAAGCTGCAGGTCCATGCCAAAACATATTTTCTCTTCTCACTAACCAGCTCACAAGGTTAATATGCAGAGAGCTACTACTCCTCCTACAAGCAGATCATTTCTCAGTTCATTAAACATTATTGTTAAACTATCAGTAGCTCTTCAATTACTCACCTCTGGGAAAAGTGGCTGACAACTAAGTAAGAGCAGAAATATGTATTAAACAGCTTATTCCAAGGAAATTTCATGCTCTGCAGGATGATTTCAGTTATTTGGTTTCTTTGGTGGGGGTGGACAGAGAGACTGGGTTTGTCTAGAAGGAAGTATTTTGTTAATCCTGAAGAGGGGTGCATTTACTGGTTCAGCAAGCATTCATTTTGTTTCCAGAATGGACAGAGCTGACCAGGCCCTTCCCACCCACCACTTCCATGACCTTCCTTGATGCTCTCCCTCCAGCAATACGAAAATGTTCACCCTGCACCTTTTTTCCCAACTCCATGGTTTCTTACAAGAGGTCTCCTGCAGAAAAGTGGGGCCATCCCTTTTTCCTGAATCCATAAGTCTGAATTTCAAATCTGGCACAGCACCAAGGAACTATCAGCAAGTCACTTTTGCACGCTGCTTTTCCTGCTGGAAAGGGGCTGGAGAGACAGGATCAAGGTTTGAAAAAGACAGAAAGGAATCAGAGGAACTGGAAAAAGTGACCAGATAAACACTGCATTTCAGCAGGAAAAATCCCCAATAACACTGCTGGTTTTGGTAAGAAAAGAAGACATTGGCAACATGCTGGGGAGGGATACTTGCTATTGGTAAGGAAAGGAGCAAAATCTTGGAAATTTGATAAAATGCAAAGGTGCCTTTGAAATCACTCTAGGCTCTGCCTAGCTGGGTTATTAAATATGTCCAGTTTTACTTGTAAAAGGTATTTTCTCAGAATATGAACAATTTATGACTTTCAGATCTAATTTCCAGCAGAACTCCATTCCATGCCTCCAGAACAGTTACCAGTCCCATGAAACCTCAATTTTTCATCCAAACAACAGCCAGACCTCATTTATTTTCTTACAAAAGAGTTGGTCAAGGAATCAACTTCCAGCTGGGTCTCAATCATCAACATTTAATTAAAAGCAATGCCACAAGTCCTCAGAACAACCCCTCTATTATACAATACAAATCAGTTCGGTTGTTCAGTTGGGAGCAAACAGCTTTAGTGCTACCTTTCCCCCTGTTGTCAAAATTGTTGTATGACTGCCAATTTGGGGACAGAAATAACATTGATTTAGATCTGTGTTCCCAGCTGTGAATCCAAATCTGAAACCTTTACTCTCTATTTTGCATTCAAAAGAAATTACTGTAAAATGACTTATGGATGGCATCTTCCAGAATTCAATGGATAGACTCCAAAAGACCAACTGAGCCTGGTATCTATGTTTTCCAGAGCTGTAGCTTCTCCTAAAGACAAACTTCTTTTCAGGATACCTGTTCATCAAGTCTACTGGTCTCAAAGTCAGCCAGGGGCTGGGTTCCATCATGCAGCTCCTGACCTCAGGGGAGCTACAGAGCCTGGAATACAGCTGGTCTCTCTGGTGGGAATCTCTGTAACAAAGTTGAAACCAGCCAGATCTTACCCAGCTGGTAAGAGATCCACATTTTCAGAGCACGACCAAGCTCATCTCTTATAGAAAGCATTAAAGCATTCTGTCCTTAGCAAGGAGAGAGGAAGCTTACACAATATGTTTATGTTGATAAAATAACTGACACTGAGCCCACACAACATTTAAAAGTGCACTACTTCGATTAAACTGACCCAAGACAATCTGTTTAAATGTAATTCTAAATGGTTTTCTGATATCTAGACTGATAGGCTTGGTCTCTAAGTTTTATGAGGAGTTGTTGCTTGCAGCAGTTGCAATGCTCAAGTTATATTTACAGTTTTAATCTAGACCAGGGGTGAAATTGTTAAGGATTATACTCCAGTCTATCTGACCTGCAAACTATTTGCCTTGGGATTCTGTATCTTGTAATGAATATGTTCCAGAATTGAGTAATACATCTGCATGTCCTTTCTGCCTAGGGAACCTATCTGCTTCCCAAACAAACAAGCTAGTTCCACTCATTCAATTTCCTGAAAGGGAAGGTAGGTAGAGGATTAGGGAAACTTTGGGTCAAATAGAGAAATATATTTAGGTGCCTAGAGTCCCACAGGAATCAGTGGGCACTCAGGCACCTGAGAGACTCACTGGAGCCTGTTCTTGAGTAATACTGGTAGTTTCCAAAGGTTGTACAGCAGCAGCTGGCTGGCCATGTGGGCTGTATCCATGCCTGGGTGTGCATAGGCACCAGCGAAGTCAGTGGGAGGGGACTGACTCCTGAATCAGTATTTTATCTGTGCTTGCTTTGTCATCTCTCAGTTCACATTTGGAGGCAGCTGAGAATCATGTAAGGCCTATACCATCAAACCTGGTGGTTCTGAAATTCTGTTCCTACACCCACAAACAATGCTGACTGTTCAAGTCATTTGGAGAGGAGCAGGCACTATCTTGTAATGTTGCAGTGTCTACTACCATAGGCTCCTGGTCTGAGGGAAACTCCTAGTATTGTAACTAGCATGTTTATCCTTGGTAGAAGCAACTCATAGTTTAATTTCAGTAGTATGATCATTGGTATATCTTCCTCAGTCAGAAAATCAAGGCCTGTTTCCTGGCATTGTTGATAGACCATCTTTTTTCTCTCTGAAGTAGCTCAGCCAGACTCTTCCTCATGTATATCTTTGTGGGAAACAACTAAACCTAAAGCTTTCTGTTCATGTGTTTTCATAAAAACAATTAGAAAACCCCTTTAGGCTTCATCTGAGCTCTGCACAAGTGAGAGGAGCCTCGGGTGCAGATCACTTTGTAGCACTTGGTTACATTTACACGTCTGAGCCTGCCGTGCCTATACAGCAATGGATGTGGACTAGACCACCATGGATCACATACGACCATCTGACTCTTAAATCTCTATCACGTCTGATATGCTTCAGTTAATGTATATGAAGGTTAAATACTACTGTGAAGTCACTCACCTGAAATGACCACTGTTCCTCAAGATCAGGCTGAATGCAGCTGGGACCAGTATCTGTCTCTGTCTCTGTGGTGTGAACTCAGTGCCAGTTTTCTGCTGTTGGCTGCTTTGCTCTCCTTTTTCCCTTTCAAGTCATGGGTTTTAGCACTTTGTGCTAGAGAGATCACTGCCCCGTCCCCAGGAACAATGAGGTGGTGCCTGCTGACCATGGCAGATGTCATTATTCCATAGAACTAAGTGTCCATGGGATCACAGCATGCAGTAGGCTACAGTTGCCAGATCTGAGAGTGACAATGCAGAATGACCTGGCCCACTCTACAAGCCTCAAAAGAAAGAGGCAATAAGACATCTCATCAAGTCCCCTTACTTCAGGGCTAATATTTCCATGAGCAGCTAGAACTTTCCACATAGCTGTCCTTAACAGAACCAGTATACCACAATACCAGGAAAAAAAGTGAAATCATTCATAAAATCACCTTCTTATGCTGGAGGAAATGCTATGAATGTATATTTATTTATTTATGTGGAAGATTCCCCACAAAGTATTTGCAAGTCCCTTCACATGTGAGTTGAAGATGTTAGGCTACATTCTGGATTAGAGCTTGTTCTGTGATACAGTCCCAAGGATGGCAGCAGGAAGGCTGCTGGACCCGAGCTATTTATGTGTGCTACTTGTGGTTTGAGGTCTTACCAACTATGAGATCAGGCAGGGCCTTGTGCAGGAATGAGCCCTTACACAACACTACTCTCATGGAATGTACTCTCAGTTCTGTGGGGATGGAACCAACTAAGTTACTCCGTGCTGGTGCTGGTGAAAGGTCAATTTGTTTCCTTCCATCACTGAGCCTGGCTTACACTCCTGTATACCTTTGCAAAGACAGGGAATACATCCCTGCCTTAATCAGAAAGACATTCATTATTTTAGGAAAACAGGTTTCAATTACCAACACATTTCTCTGGAGCTGTGTCTTGGCACTGACTGCAATCACATGCCCATGAACCAGGTTCTCACTCTATGCAAGTCAACTCCAATCATGTATAACTGGCTCCAGAGTTTCAGAAACTCTGGCTTTGTGGGCACAGCATACTTTCTAATCACATAATCTTGTAAGTCATTGTACTGTAGCTGATTCTTTGCTCCTAATAATGATAAGAATAATAAAAAAGGTTAAAGTACAAAAGGAAGGTTCAATTTTACAAAGCTCCCTTTATCTACCTGAATCTTGCTAAGGTCAAGAGAAAGTCTGCTTCTGACTCACAACGAATTTGAATCAACTGCTGAATATACTTCATACTTTGTACAATTTCAGCTCAGGAAGAAATTGACTTCCTTAAAGATCATGTGGTGACAACTTTTATCCTTTCCTAGCAAAAGTCCTAGGAGTATTCACCAAATCAGAGCATTTTTCTTTTCTATGAGAGTTTTAATAAAATTCAGTTATAGCTTTGATCCTATAGATGTTAAAAACTGGTTTCAGCCTGCTTTCAAGAAAAAATTTCCACTGAAATTCAAATGGCTCAGAGCATTTGAGGAGCCCATCTCTAATGGGCTGCTTCAAACTCTTACAGCTGTGGGAAGGGAGCAGGTCCCAGACATTATCCATACCCAGATCCACTCAAACACTCTTGTGGGACCAGCCAGCCTGGAGTGGCACTGGAGAGGACCATCAGGTACAGACTACTGATTGATAAAGGCTCTTTCTTTGAATTCTGCCATATTTTTGAATGGCTTTGAATGGCTGGATCATCACAGGTCTTTCCTGTAGACAGCTAGGTCTGGCACACAGTCACTCTCATTGCCTCTATGCACATGAGCACCAAGCTCTTCTCCACCTCATTCCACCAGACCCAAGACCATCTCTTCTCTCAGCCTGCAGAGAAGTAAGTGGAGAAGGAGCCCCAAAAGCAGATAATTTACTGCTGATTCACCCCCCGCCCCCCCCTTCCCCCCCCAGCACTGGCTTGCTGTCTCAGGATGGGCAGCACTAGCTGGTAGAAACTGTGGAGGTGCACCAAGGCACGTCTGCTTCTTTCTGGGACACTTTGCCATGAGCTGACTTTCACCTGTTATGAAGCCACAGCTGTCATTTCCTTCCTCTCCCAGTGGATTTCTTTCTTCTCTCTGAAGTGGTGCACTGAGACTGTTCCTCACGCCTCTTGCTCTGTGGTATTCCTGCACTGAGCTGGGAGTCACCCATGATGTGCAGCTGCTGTACGGAAGGGATAGATCTAAGAACAGATTTTCGGATCCTCTACCTCTTAGGCAGAGGTAATTTGGGGAACAGTTGCACATGGGTCATGCCTGCAACCACCTGGGAATTTTACCAGATCTTGACTTCCACATCCCCTTATCTAAACTCTACAGTCATTTCTCCTGATTTCAGTGTCATTATTTTCAGCACATGCTGTCTTCCAGTGACATCTAGGGACAGAGACGGGAAATTGCAAGCTGGACACAGGTATTTAAAACAGATTTCAAACTGATAAAATTTTCTTCTTTGATAAGCCAAAAGGCTTAAGGAGCAATTGTAATTAAGATCGAGCGAAAAGAATCTTGTATGTTTTGCAGAATTGAATTGGTGTCCCAAGGCCCATTCCTCAACTCATGCGCATTAGCATTAATTTCATAAAGTGCCTACAGAGACATGGCACTAATTGACATAACATTTTGCTCTGGTACAAAGAATACAAACAAGATAAAGGTACATCTGTACTAACGACAAAACACATCAAAGGGAAAATTTTATCAGGACAACAAAAACATTTTGAGGCCAAAAGATCAAACAAGTTGCTTTAGTAGCTGGATCCATTATTTATTCACTGCTACCACTACTAAATTACTCATTACATTTATGTATCAGTCCCCTGATCACAAAGAGTTGCAATGCTTGGTGATTCACCTACACAGGACTAAGATATGGGCCCTGAACTGGAGATCTTACCTGCAGGACAAGGAAGAACCGAAGGATGGAGGCAGTAGAGCAGAGGGAACGGTGGCTCAATGTACACTGCTTTGCAGTGTGGCTTCACGTTAGACTTCAGTTCACAGTGTTCAACAGCTTATCCCTGCAGGATCAAAGCAGAAGCAGCATCAAGTCTTCTCACTGTGCCTTCATTTCTTTATGGAGCACAGCCAAACTTCCTCCAGAGCATAACCAGGGACAGCCAAGCAGGATTAGACAGAAACCCAATATGAGCCTGCATAATACATCACATGAAAGATGCAGAAATATATAAGCTGACTCTTTCAAAACAGACGTTACAATGTGTGACTGTACAATCTACATCTCCTCTGGGTCTTCCCAGTAAATCTAGACTTCCTAAGTATTCACAGCCCAACAACAAAAAGAATTCTGTGCTAATTCATGCCTGGACCTTTGCAGAACCTAAAAAATACATCTCTTTAATGGCAGAAGGAAATGTAGAACATATTATCAGAAGAAGTCATCAAGAGGAGTGTTTATACATGTATCAGAGGCCTGCATGTTCAAAACCAAAGTATTTAAATATGCTCACATAAACAAAAATTTGTGGAGAGAGTGGGGACAGAGGCAAGTTGCTGGTTTTCTAAGAACTTTTGGTCTGAGCAAATGAAGCTGTGCCATCTATGGCCCAAATTCAGTGAACAGAAAAAATTCAGCTCAAAAGTAGAGGCCAAGTAAAGTTTTGAAAACTAAAAGTCAGTGGATGTTTCGCCAGTACCAGCACTACAAGACACAATCCTAAGAATATGGTCTATCAAATGCTATTAAATCCAGAGCAATTTCTCTTGATAAGTGTATGCAAAGTAACTGGGAAAAAAAAAATCCATCGCTTTGCTCTCAGCAATCACTTTGTCAGATTGCTAAACCACTAGAGAAAGCACCAACCCTCCTGTTTCTGGTTTTGCCATACTGTTGTTTCTTTGCTACAGCAGTGCTGCTGGTGGCCTCTCCTGGTGCAGTCACAGGCAACTTGCATTGTCCTAGTGCCCTTCAGAGCACCGCCAGTTGCAGCAGAGTCTTCAAAAGCTTCCACATGGGGACTTGGGAGAAAGCACTGCTTCAGGCCTGATTTAGGGAACTGAAATAAATGTAGCAGAAATTCTTCTGGGCAGGAAATGCCTCTTAGGGGACTATAAGACAGGCACCAATTTTAAAAGCCTCATTGCAGAAATATAACAACTAACTCATTAACTTGGAAGATCTTTATGTTGTCTCTTTATACTCAGCTGTTTAGGCTAAGCTTCCCATTAAAGCAATCCCAAGGCCTTCCTCCTGAAAACATACCACAAGGTGAATATTAGCAGCCTAAAATCAAATTGAGTCAGCCAAGAAAATACTAGAAACTAATAGGAGACTAAAGATCACCTCCTATTATTTAGGTGAACTTTGGCCTTGATGATTTATGCTTTTATTCCCGTAATCTCCACAGCCAACAAATGACAATTTTCCCTCTCCAGAGGGCACTGCCCTGAAGTTAGAATGCTACTTTTATCAGACAGACAAAAAGTAAATAAATGACCAGAGGGACACAGTAACATCCATTTCTGTGTGGCCAGGTCAGATCCCATGACCAGAGAACTCTGGTACTTTGAATTTACCACCAGAGACTCAGCTGTGCATCAGTCTGAACCACTAGGAGAAGCAGACAAGTCTTGGAAATAGCACAGATGCTTTTGCACAGTGTAAACACAAGGCAGCAAATGCTGCCACATTCAGGCTTTTCTTCAGGTGGCAGCAACCTGAAGGGCTCTACATTGCTCTGCATGGAAGCAGGATGCAAATGTCTCCTTCCCTCAACCTCTCCAGAACTGATTTTCACCTGCCATAGACATACCAAAGGATGATCTAGTTGCAGGGTGATTTAAATCAGTACTGGAATTACTTCTACTACCAGGACAAATGAAACAATTCAATGACCCCAAGAGATGTCCCTCCTCTCAGTATCCTCAAACATAACTTAGCATAAATGGCAGCAATGGGTGAAGACTCCAGGTCCAGCTACTTTCAAACAGAACAAAATTCACAATATTTTTAATGAAGTAAGACCACTACTAGACAATCAGAAAGTTTCTCCATGTCACTGCAACAATCTTACTGAAAGGCAAGGCAATTAAGCACAGAAAATACTCTTTGCTCAATATTGCATGTGAGGAATTCATACTGAATTCTCGCTCACACGATTTACTTTTAATAATGTGTGGATTAATTTATGGGTTACTATTTACTAAAGGAACAGGTATGGTGTTTTTGTTCTGTACCTTGAAATTCATCTCCAGCTGTGCACTCTGAGTTGCAGGTGTAGGCCAACACAGTGCCAGATAATGACAAGTATCAGTTTGCAGGGCCATCTTTCCTTAGTGTTACCAAGTACATGTGTGCCCACAGTGATGTCTGTTCAGTGGGGTGTTAGCCAGGAGCCATCCCATCCATCACAGAAATTCCTCTTGTAAAGAGTAACTAAAGGCTGTTTCCTCTATGACAGGGGCTGCCCTTCCATAGAGCTTTCCAGCAGGATCCTTGGGAATAGACTATTTTAACCCTTCTTACGCCAGAATTATTGTCCCGTTACACATCAATCCATCTATGTAATTTGCTGGGTCTACCTAAAAGGGCAACCTTCCATTTGCAGGAAACCATTTAAACAGCCCCAGTACCACCCCTTTCCTGGGGTCAGCTGTCCTGTGATAGCCAAGGCTTATCTAAGTGTACTGTGGGAACAGAGCTGTGCCCCTGTCTCATGGTGAGAGGGGCCACAAACACCGCTGACAGCTAAATCCCTTCCGTGAGGAGCAGGACCATTCCACTTGGAACCACATCTGATGAATTCAGTTATTCAGAACTTGGGGAGATGAGCCTGGATCATCTGTTGTGTAGGTTTTCTATCTGAGGGGTTTTGATTTTTTTTTTCACAATCACAGCAAAGATGGGCTGTAAATAAAAATAAAGAGAATAACAAAAATAACCCCATTTATTGTATACACGTCCTTTTAATCAGGTCCCAAATTCATTTCAGAAATGCGCTGCCACATTTCACAGATGCAAGATATTCTAAAAGAGCTGAAACCAAACTTGAACACACTTCTGGCTTTATCCTAAGATACCGTTATTTTGCTTATTCAAGAAATTAGATGATCCTCTTCTACCCAAAGTTTTAGACCTCAAGCCAATACAAGCCAATCATCTTGTTTAAGAGACACAATATTCCAGGACAAATCACAGTATTTTTAAGTTGGTTAACAGAGATTATCAGAAATGTAAGGGAGGAAATACCACATTTCTGTACAAAATCAAAGCTCATTTTACAAGAGGATCACACACATCTCTGTTAAATTATGTTACTTTTATCTTCCACCAAAAAAACATAATCCTCCTTAGCAACAGCATAAAACTCCATTTGTTTTAGAAAAGCATACATTAAGTAACACTGGCACAATTTATTCTAAAATACTTTGTTGTCTCAGCTTTGTAGCAATACTCCAATACAGGTTAAGACTTGTTCATTAAGAGATCAATGACAGGCACACAGCAAACTTTAAAAAAGGCAAGCCGAGTACAAATCCTCTTTTGAGCTTTTTTTGTATTTTTAATCTAAATGGGAAACAGTAGGCATGAAACATTTATACAGCAAACACAAAACAACTATGCCATTTTTCCCTTAATGATCTCAAGAGCTTTTGATCTGGCCACTGGAAAACAACCTTCATGTTGCCATGCCCAGGGGACAGATTCCTGACTGAGTAGGGATGTAGAAAGTCATAGTACCTAAATACACACAACCCTCTAAGCTCACTTCATCTCCCCGGTGTCAGCAGCACATGAGTTAGAGGAATGCTCAGTGACACCAATAAACATTGAACAGATACAAGGGACAGTAACTCCTACTGTGTCTCAGAGAGAGCTGTATAAAACGCCTCCCCCCCACTTTAAGAGGCTAAATACCGATCTTGTATACATTTTCACATTGTGTGAGGAACTATTGAGCCACTTAAAGAGGTAACACATGGATCCTGTACACTATAACCTTGCAAAAGGATTACAGAATTAATTGCTGAGTGGAACTCAAGGTACATCTGTCCTGTACTGCAAAATTAAAGCAGTACAGCCTGTAAGAGTGCAGTACATCAGATAAAATTCAAAAACCTCCAAACAGGGTGTGGCATTACAGCAGGGATATCTGATTACTGCCTGACTGTAAATAACACATGCCTCTTCAGGGCAACTACATACCATTTATAGGCAGGAGGGCAGTATAGGAAAAAACAACTAGTTCTGCCTAATTATTTCAAATATTTGAAACTTAAGCTTCAATGACTTTGCATTTTAGTTTTATAATGGCTTTAGATGTATTTAGGGCCTTAAATGTCAAACTTTCTAGGATGTTTAACCAGGATTTTTAAAGATACAGAGATAAAGAACAATGTTCCAGAGGTCTTGCAGTCCAGGAGTCCAAGTTAAAGAAAAAAAAAAAACCCTTCAGATATAAACATATTTTCTAAGACAGTTTCTCTTACTAATTCCCTCCTCCCCCTCCAAAAAAGCTCTCCAGAACAAAATCTTATTTATTTAGGCTGTGCAAAAATGGAGTTTAGGAATAAAGGTTCAAGCAAAGCCACTGAAGCAATGAATAGCAAGCACACAGCCCAGGCATTCCTCTTTTCAGAGGTTACTCCACTTGAGAATTATCTGCCCATAGTTGTGCTCCTCATGCTCATCTCTGACACAGAGTCAGATTTAGCAGACCATAAGTGACAGTCAAGGGCCTGATAGCTCACAGAGTAAGAGGAAGTAGGCATCTTACAGGCTTAAATTACTAAACCTCATATTCTACCAAAGAACTACCAGCAGCATTTGGGAAGTGAGGGTTGCATTGCTCATAGCTGCATTAAGTAGACTCAGAGCAGACAATTTAGGGAATTTATTTATGCAACACCTCACTCCAAGGTATCAGCTCAGAGTCAGCTAGAACAGCCTAAAAAAACTATGCAAAAGGTTGTGAATTCAAAACAAGTTTCTACACCCAATAACACCTTGAGATTAAGCCTAAGTATCACTAAGAAGGCAGTCTTGATTGGTAAGTCTGAAGGACACAGACTTCACAACATTCCAACAAAAGACCACCATTCTTTGCAGTCTGAGCTTGACCAGTTTCAAGCTCTACTAGCAGACTTCAAAAGTTTTCTGTTATAAGCTCCTTTTTACTGCGTTGACCATTATGGGCCACATCCTTCAACATTTTTAACCTATTTTGGAACAGATAAAAAGATTGAAACCTGCCTTCATTCTGAAAACAGATTTCTGTCGCAGCACTTTAAACAGTTATTTTCCAAAGCCCTAATTTTCAGCATTTTCAAAACATAGATACGTATTCTAAATAAGTTTAGTTTTGACAAATATAAGATGACAAAACATTATATTGTTGAAGCCTTTAATCTAGAACATACAAAGAGGTTTGGGCTTGTAACAAGGCTAATTACAATCTTAGACTGTTTTAGTTTAAAACACTCATGGACAAAATTTCTGCTTTCCTTCTAGAAAGATTAAATGGTTTGTTGCCACAACAAATCTCACCTCTTTAAAACTTCAAATGTGTTATACGTTATTCCATCTCCCTATAATTTTGCCCTGCAAAGGTCAAAACAAGCATCTCCACCCAAGCCACCTATCAGCTGCAAGATTTTTCCAATTAGAAAAGATTTTTAAATTAGGAGGAAGAAAACCAAAGATTTTTCTTATTTATTCCAAGCAGAATGACTATGGAGAAATGACTCAAGCTTAGGTAGTAAAAGTTAAAGGAATGCCATCTGAAATGAAGACTGACTCAGTAACATGAGACCTGCTAGTCATTTGTTAATTTTCAATTCAAAGCCCACTAGAAGTACTTGTACAATTCCAGCGAAATAGAAGATACTGTTTGTTTTTCCTCTTGGGCAGGAGAACAAGCTTTAAATGAGAATATCAATTTTTTAGCATGTGATAAAATGAAAATCACTAATTGCTATGTGCCCCCAAAAGACATTACTTTAGCAGTTAAGAATCAGGACTAGGTAAACTTGCAGTAGAATGACTTTATTCTGCTCATCTGCAAGACTTGCATAAGATTTATTTTTGGGTTTCCATTTGGTATGTGGGTATTTTGCGCTTTGCATGAGGCATTTCCTCCTCCTGAATGTATTGCACCTTAACAGTATGCAGTCTTCTGGAGCATCCTTTCTCTGGAACAATTAAAATCTGTAACATCAGGCAGAATTTGTGGAGATTGAGAGACTGGATTTCTACAAGTGGAATTGTCTACACCGGATGGAGAAAGAAATCGTCACATAATGCTCCCCCTAATTGTTGCTAGTGCCTTAAGTGTTCATTTCTGAACTCAAAAATCTAAAAAAAGAAAAAAAAACAGTTCAAATGAGTTAAAATTGAAACATTTCTGTTTAGAAAGGAAAATATGAATAGGAAATAAAGTACAGGTACATGTAATATTAAAAAATAGTATTTTTGCCTAATTCTTTACTACTTAGGAAGTAAACAATCATTTTATCAATTTCATCAAATTTTTTTTCTGGCTAAGTTATTAGTAAGTCTTAGCAGTAAAGAAATGTCTCTTTGTTTCCAGAGAATACATGATATCACATTAACTTTTTTAAACATTTCCCTCTATTGTTGTGGTTTTGCAGCTCAGCATGTTCTGAATTGTTTCAGAAAAAATTTCCACGTCTACCTCAAAAGGAAGACATCTGCTTGTTTCACCAAATGAATTAATTTCATTCTTCGCGAGACAGATCCTACAAGCGGAATATCAAATGCCTACAGCTAACTAAAACTAACTTAAAAGCATGATGGAACAAACCTATTGTAACCTCCAGTAATGCTGAAAGACTTGCCTTCTAGAAAAGTAAGTCAAATCAGCTTTTTGCAGTAACATCCAAACACGATTACAAAACCTTCCGTGTCAGTCCCAGGAAAACTTTTCGTAACAGGGAAAAGGTTAGTGTAGATCCTGGTGCATCCCTGCTGCTGCAGCTAACACTACCAGCTCAGTCAGGTGCTCTGCTTGCCAACTTTCAATGCACAGTCATGGCAGAAGCCAACACAATGTCTTTTCCCCTTACTCAGTGACAGAGGAGATACAATATCCCATCTACCTCTTTCAAATGTTTTGGGACTTTTGCCCAAATGTTTTGCCTTGAGAAGCTCAGCTTGCTTTAGCCCTACTTTGCTTCACACTAATATCTCACAGTCACTGCAATAAATTTTAGAGAAGATCCAGTTACTTATACAGCAAACAATTGATGTCTTATTATACTGCTGCTAAGGTACACCTACACTACAGGCTTTAAAGCTCTAGTCTTACAGCTACAGAGTAAGATCACATCAAGTTAATCTACTGAATAATCAGCTAGTACTCAATCATGTAGATTTTCCAATTTCTTCAATCAGCAGAGAGCTACATTTGCCACAAAGCAGTTCAGCCATTCTTCAGCAAGGCTGCAGTGCTAGTTTAAAACTTAGGCTAAAGCATTTCAAATATTCCAGAAATTATATGAATAAACTTTTTATTTTTAAGCAACAACACACACTATTTTAATAAAACTCACACATTTAACTCAGGTGGAGAGTACTAAATTGAACAATCATCACTAGTACATTTCCATTGGAAATGTGTTAAAGTTCGCAAGTGTCTTCATTACCATCTTACTGAAGTTTTCTTATGTGTTTCTAGTCTACACACCACCTGTTTCATGCAGTCATGCAAATCAGATTGTAAATGTTCAGGTAATAGGGAAGTCCATTCACTGCAAAGATTCATTTTTCACAGAAGAGACAGGATAGGTAAGACCAATACTGCAGGGTTCTTCATAAGAGTACAGGTGTGTTAGAAACCATGAACTTTCAGCTGTTCTTCCTTGACAATGCCAATCTAAAGGAGAGAAAAAACGTATTTTAGTAAAGCTTACATATTTAGGCTATTACAGTGATATCAAGTTACCACAATCTTACACTTTGATTAAAGAAACTGGTATACCGTGTATACACTCAATGAAACATTCTTGTAGTTTACAGAATGTTTCTGGGCCAAGAAGAAGAATTGACTTAACAAAATCTTATCAGACATCTGGTTTGTTCTGTATTCCTAGGACTTATTCTTCAACAGTGTAACAACTCTGCATCATCATTTGCATCAGAGTAACCATCTTTCCTCTATAGTGTTTTCAGTCTCACGATTATGGTTTGCATCAAACGCCTGATTTTACAAGCACAGAGCTCAAGTTGCACTGCCAGAGAACAAGGGGTGTGTTGTAACAGTGCAAAGGCATTCTACACTGCTTTGATTCTTACCAGAGGCTTACTCCCATTCTCCAAGTATCATTTTACTTTCTGGCTGAAAATACAAAAGAACTACAGTGGCCATCTTTAGCTGATTAATTAGCATCAGTACCACTTGTCACCCTACTGCTTCCAGAGAGGTTTAGATATTAATCTGCAGTCCCTCACCTCCAAGAGGAATTGGCAAATGTTCTTCCTCTGGTCACCTTGCAGCTGGATAACTTCCCCGTATTCAGGATGCTCAATCACAGTACCATTGCAAGCAAATTTCTAAGAGAGAAACATCCATATTATAAGACATTTGATGTACATCATGATTTTGCTTAGTCAGTCTTTTCAGAAGAACTTTGTCTCAGAAGCTGCTTACTGTTTTGATGCCAAGCCAGGCAAAGACTAAACCAAATTTAAGGGCTCTGAGAGCAAATGGAATATAACTGCTGATACATACATACAAAAACTAAACTGCTGATGGTAAATTCAGGCAATGACAGGATTAGCTACTGTGCAGAAGGAAATGGTCAACAGTCATTGCAAGACTGAAAAACGAAGTCATAAGATACAGCCTTTCAACTTCACACTATTTTAAAATAAGTATTTTTATCCTGGCAAAACTAAAGGCCACTATTTTAAGCAACAACCCAGCTGTAACAGAGGCAGGAAAAAAAACCTCAGCCCTACTTTAAACTGATTTTATTCTTCACATCAAAAAAGCCACATATCTGTGAAAATTTAAAGAAACATTCAGAATGTATTTTATTTACTTCTTTTCAAGATACAAATGTTTAGCTTTTTAGTAAAATCAGTGTCACTGGACACTGATAAGTGTTTTGAGAAAGGGACAGGATTCAAATATAAAAGTGGTGTGCACTGGAAAGAATCAAGTGACATTAATATTTTGTTACTTAGTATTAAAAGCCATCTTACTCCTTTATAGGTAACCATTATCCAATCAAGTCAGCAACTTTACCTTTTTGAAAGCTTTCACAAGTTTCTTCTTGTCATAATCATCTGCAATGCCCTGAACAGTTGTCAGTGTCTTTCTTCCGTTTCGTTGCTGGATCCTTATATGAATGTAATCCTCAGTCCCCGCCGGGAGTAAGTCGTCGCCCTTTGTTGCATCAGCAAAGGGGTCTGCAAGAAGAAAAAGATTCATGTAATTCCCACTAAGGAAAACAAGTTCCAAACTAAGTAGGAAGATTCTCACTTCACAAAAAATTATTATTATATTCAGGGTATCATTCTGATGTTTGATCCCTATTTAAAAACACACTGTTAAAACTGGAGTGCTTTTTCTACAGTACATTCTACTACACTCAGGCCAGCCCTCTCAACTACCAGGCACAGTTTCTTCCATGCCTTCCCAGGTATGAATGATTTTCTGCTACAGCATCCGTTTACTCCATTGTTTCTTGCAAACTGTAAATCCTGAACCTGAAAACATGGTTCTGAGAGAACAGTTAACACACATTAGTTTTAGACAGCCATATACATTTAAAGAGAAATAAAGCAACTGTATCTCTTACCACATCAACAGATAAGAACAGAGAAATAGAAAAGCTCTAGAACAGACACTTCCTTACAGGTCCAGAACAGAAGTCTTAGACTGTGGTAACTACCACGCTCCCAGCATGTTAAGGCATGGATGTAACTCTTGGTGACTAATAGAAATAAAAGAGAGACACTTTAACAGATGTCAGAGGCTGCCTGTAAACCAGAACTCCTCCAGTCAGCAGCTTTAGTCAAGAAATGTAACAAAATTAATTCAGGCTTAGACCAAAGAAAGGTCAGTTCTCAAATTCGTCCAAGCTTAGCATTTATCTAGCACAGATAAAACAGAAAAGCATCTAGAAAGAAGGAGGCTTCTGGGTTGACACTTCTCATACTTTGTACTTCACAAAAACATACTTAACACTCAATCAAGAAATTTTACAGCTCTACAAATCTCCTAATCAGTAGCTCCAAATAAACCTTGAAGCATGAATTACTTTATTACTTTTTAAGAATGATCACAAGCAATTTTTTGTAGTAATCAGAACAATATTTAAGAGCTCATTTAAGAACCAGACTAGGTTCAATATTCATGCAAGCTACAATTTCCCAAGCTTCCATTCAAAACTCAGATCAAAAACATTGATCAAGTTTTGCCATCCACTAGAAAGAAATGCCCCAAATGAGTAAAACTTCAGCAGAAGCACAAAAAGAAGTAGTTCAGCTGCAGACTGACAGATCCTTGTAGAAACAAGGATGACATGAGCACTAAAGGCACTGGAAGCATAATGAAGATTCAAGCACCACAGGAAACAAGTACAGCATTGGGAATCTTGACTAGCTCAACTTCTACTACAGAATTTGTTAAGCCATGCTGAATTTTACTGTCTTCCACAGCTTGTGGCTCAAAAACGAATAGAAAATCCTACTCAAAGAAAAAGTGAAAGAAAAAGAGGACTTAGGCTTAAGGATCACTTGGCAGAGTTTAGGACTCTAGGTTGCAGATAAGCCAAGATAGCTTGGCAGAGTTTAGGGCTCTAGGCTGGAAATAAGCCAGCACTGTAGGTGTCAACATTGGATCCTTTCAAACAAATCCTCTGGGTGGCACCTTCCTTAAGCACAGGGTGAGCTCCCAAATCATGACTGAACGCAACCTTCTCACATGCCTTATACGTGCAGAAGATTAGAGTCAAAACTGTGACCAACAGCCTGAGACTATTGTATGAAGTGCTAACTTGCCCACTTCTGCTGCTTACAGATAAGGCAGGAGGAGAACGCTGGCCCGGCACGGTTAAACTTTCCTGCTGATAGGAGAGAAACGATCTGCCATCTGCATAGCTCACTCTATAGAGACAATAACCTTTGCAGGGCTTGTATAGCCTTTTGGGGCATTGCTGAGGACAAGATGCGGCAGCAAACCAACTGTAACTGATGAAATTATTTCCTCAGCAGAGAATACGAGCCCTTGATACGGGGAGTCGTCGCTGAGAACATGGCAGCACCTCCTACGGGAGCAGCGAGCGGCTGAGCCTCCCCCCGAGGTCTCCTCGCCGCACAATCCTGAGCACGTTCCGCGGCCGGCGACGCGGGAGGACAAGGACGAGCCGCCGGTGCCGCCTCACGGGGCACCGCAGCGACAGCGACACCGCTCAATGTCACCGCGGGGGCGGGGGGCGCGCGGCCCTCGGGAAGGCGGGGGCAGGACGGCGGGGCCGGGGGCAGGACGAGGGGGCCGGGGCCGATGGGTGGGTTTGCCGAGGGGTGCGGGGGTGGCGCGGTGCCGGCGGCTCTTACCGAAGGATTGGAGGTTCTGGATCGAGGACATGCGACTCTGCGGCGAGAGGCTGGAGCTGCGGGGAAGCGAGTCCGCTCGGGTCACGTCTCCGGCTCCGCAGTGGCACGCGGGGGCGGGGAGCGGGAGGGAGCGAGGGGAGGGGTAACAAAAGCAGAGGGACGCGGGGACCGAACCCGAGACGGAAGGCGAGAGCGAAAGGAGATGAGAAAGCGCAAAGGAAATAAAACGTGCAGGGAGGGAGGGACCTCCCGCCCCTCGCCCGCACCGCCCCACGGCACCGCCAACGGGCGCCGCCCGCCGCGCTCGGCACAAAATGGCGTCCCGCACGTGACGGCCCCCGAGCAGCCCGTGCACGGAATCGCGGAATCTGTTAGTTTGGAAAAGACCTCTGGGGTAATGGAGTCCGACCTCTGACCGAGCATCAGCAACCAGTCTATGTCGCTGAGTGCCACGTTCAGACGGTGACTCCACCACCTCCCTGGGCAGCCCATTCCAGTGTGTAATCACCCTTTCTGCGAAGATATTCTTCCTAATGTCCAACCTGAGCCTTCCCTGCTGCAGGCTGAGGCGACATCCTCTTGTCCTGTTGCTGGTTTCTCTGGAAGAAGAGACTGACCCCCCACCTGGCTACACCTCCCTTTCAGGCAGCTGTAGAGAGCAATAGGGTCACCCTTGAGCCTCCTCTTTCCAGGCTAAACACCCTCAGCTGCTCCTCGTAGCACTTGTGTGCAAAACCATTCGCCAGCTTCATTGCCATTCTCTGGAGCTGCTCCAGCACCCCAATGTCCTTTCTCAATAACAATGTTCTCCTCAGTGGATCCCCAACAGCAGTGCTGGTGTGTTCCTGGAGCCCTTTGTTCTCAGTGCTGCTGGCCCTCAGGGACCCCTCTGCCCCAGCTAGGGTGATCCCCATGGGGGCCCTTCCATACTCACATCCCTTTGGCTTGGGTACTTTTCCAGCTGATCTGAAATTGGGAAAGCACTTTCCCCTTCCCCATTAAAATATGTTGGAAACCCTACTCCCTTAGGACGCCCTCACAGGACGAAATGCTGCTTTAAATGCTGAATGTGGTGAGGGAGGCAGTCAGCACTCCACAAACTGCCTGTGTCTCCATTTTGGGCATGACTTGGAGACACAAGAAGTTCCACCTCAGCATGAAGAAGAATTTCTTTACATTGAGGGAGGCAGAGCACTGGAACAGGCTGCCTAGGGCAGTCATGGAGTCTCCACCTCTGGAGACATTCCAAACCCACATGGGCATGTTCCTGTGTCACCTGCTTGAGGTCAGAATGCCTTGGCAGGGGGGTTGGACTAGACGATCTCGAGAGTATAGTCCAACCGTAATTATCCTGTGATTCTGAGAACTTTGCACCTTTTCAGGTGGGTGCAGCTGCTGTTCCCTAGTCCCTAGTGGCCACCACAGATGGCTGGCATGTGGCCTCACAGGACTCCTGTGTGACAGCAGCTCACTGTTCATCCCTGTTTTGGGAGGATATCAGCAGTGTAGGGAATGGGAAAAGTTTGCCTTTAAAATGGTGTGTAGGTGTTACAAAGCTTGCTGGTCCTTATGAGGTGATAATTGGCTTTGCAGATGTGCAATAAGCTAATTCCACTGGCAGAAGTGGCAGAACCTGTATTTCTCTTTTTTTCTTTTTTTTTTCCTTTTTGGTTTTTATGCTAAACTTCAGCCTTCTTATATCAATGGGATATTTCTTTTCTGTGATCCAAGGTCAGGATCAGCACTGCAATGGTTTTATGAATGCCAGTGTGCAACAGTCTAAGAAATTTTCTAGTCCTGGCACTTTGCAAGGAAACTTTTCTTTCTCCCATGGGGAAAGCAAGGCCATTGGCCGCGGCACAAAACCTCTGCTTACCCTTTGCTACCATCATTGATTAAACCTTTCACTGCACTATGGGCTGTAGAGAGGGTTCTTTAACTCATTCCCAAGCAGCTGCAAAAGGCAGTATTGGGGCAGTAATGGGAGGATGGGGCAGTAATGGGAGGATGGGGCAAGAGCTTGAGGCTGCAATTTGGACAATGTGGATTAAGGATGCAGAGCTAAACACTGAGAAACCTTCTGGGAAAGTTGAGGAAGCTCAGAACACTCATCCTCAGGGACATGACCCCAGGCTATCAATAGCATCTATCTCAGGAAACTTATATTACTATTTAATGTGAAGAAATTTGGCTATCATTTTTTTTGCTAATCCTATGTCTCTCTGCAAGATTTTTTTTTTTTTTTTTTTATCATTTGCTCTCCTGTCATCATCCCACGAAACATTTTCCGGGTGGCAAAGCAGGTCCATCACCCTTTTTTTCCTCCCAGCCATTGTATTTTGTTACCTTGGCTGCACCAGTACTGGTTTCAGAAAGGCACTGGGATAAGCCAGATCAGCAAACTGATTTGAGTTAAAAAATAAACTCAAAGGTTAAAGCCTCAGATCCACTCCACTTGCATAATCCTGCAACAGTTGTGCTGAGACAACCAAGGGGGACGAGGCTGGCCATGGATGAGAGGAACAGTGGATGTTCAGACACAGACCCCAAGTCTGAGTCTGCAGGTTTTGCTGAGTGTACTGATCATTGTGTCAGTTCTTCTGCCTGCTCTGAATCTTCATGAATTTAAAATAGTTTTACACCTCTAATTCTCACTGCATGGTTAATCCAGTCCTATGGGCTCATTGGGCATCTGTGGAATTCATCCTACAGTTTACAGAAAAATAAGATTAGGTGTCTGGGAGGCAACAAAGCTCCTTTTACAAGCCAAGAAGATGTGACTTTGTTATCCTTAAAATGAAACAACAATGAATAGTTCTGGCAACTGCAGAGGGAATGGAAACAACCCCCAATTGCACAGCTTGGCAGGCACTGTGCAGCAATTAAAATAAAGAGGGTGGCCAGCACCCTCATTGTTCTCTTGCCAGCCTTCCACAGTGTCTGTGTGAATTGGCAGTGCCTCTGTGGGGCTGTGTCAATGCAAAGAGCTCTCCCTTTGCTGTCCTCCTCAGAGAGAGCTGCAGGTCTTGATGTCACATCCATCACTAAGGTCCGACACAAATGCTGTCTGTGCCAGCACATTGCACCAAACTTTGGTGTCTGTGTGCAGAGGCAGGTAGCATCCTGCTGGAGATGTGCTGCTCCTGCTATTGCCCCTCAACAGGACAGTTGTCCTCAGGTCCTGTGACCTGGCTGGATCCTTCCCATTGCTCCTGAGCAATCACTTGTGGCAATAGACCTGTGAAAGTCCTGGTTGTGAGGGGCTTCCAGTCACACCAGATTGAAAAAAGGTGGGCAAAGCAGACATGGACGTGCAGCAACCAAAAGAGGTAGAAGCAATTAAAATAGGTTTAAAAACCTAAGTGAAGGTAAGATGTGTTGTTGCTTAACTGCTAAATTTCAGATTTTGAAAACTGTTAAATTTCAGATTTCAAAACCTGTTCAATTTCAGATCATCCTAGAGCTGAGGCTGGAATTAATCTCATTCATTAATATTAGATGTACGGGTTTAAGCAATATTTTGGGAATGAGACTCTTGTATTTCCATGACTAATGTATAACCTGCCAACTACAGTTCCAGAAAAGAACATAATCTCTAATTAACTTCATCATGGCTTCATGCTATTTAAATGTAATAGTTGCAAGACTTGGTTATGAATAGCAATTAGAAATCCCTTTGCTTGCCTTTTACTGTATTTCAGTTAATCTCTCAAGCTGTATGTGAATCGTTACAGGTTATTTATGACTGGGTAATCCTCAGGGATTAAAACCAGGGGCTCACTGGCACACAAGTGATAAATATGACATACTGAAGCCATAAAGTACACTTTTGTAAGAAATGTCACCCTAGTGCAGAACCTCACCTTCACTGGGTATCCTCAGAAGCACTTGAGATGTGCTTGAGCAGCAATGGGTAACCCAGACCAGTGGGAGAAACTTTGTTCTTCCAGAGAATTGCTGTATTGGAAAAATGGGCTGGAAATGGCACACGAAAGCCTTGCATCAGGCAGAAAATGTCAGCCATGCAGTAGGAGTAAACCTGTGCTTTGGTTTAGGACTCTCTATGACATCTGTCTTTGGTTGTGTGCATATAAAAGGCCACCCTTGTCTACACCTGCCCCCTGTAATAACCAGAATGAACAACATTGTTTTTCACTCCCACAGACACAGTTCTAGTATATACTACTATTATTTTCAGATGCAGCACACCAATATTTTGAGTTTTATACCTTGGGAGCTTTTACAAGGCCAAAATTTAATTTAATTAGGATTTGATCTGGTAGGCAGATCTCCCATAACTGGCCCTGCAGCCTGCCTTGCCAGAAAATGTCAGACTTGCATGCTGACCTGTCCTCTGGAATGGCCTGGAAGCCCAATTCCTGCTTGAAGCACAAAGAGCAGTTTAAATTGCCTGACAAAGCGACTGTGCATGAAACGTGCAAATGGCATGGAGCAGCACTGATTTCCGTCCTGCGTGCCAGAAGTGCAATTACTCTATAAACAAATTCTGCCCCACTCCAGCGCCAGAAGCTGGCATATGCTGGCTTACTTTGGCATTCTGAAAATAATGTCAGAGTGCTGGGTCCCTTAGAGATATGCAAAAATATTTCCAACCTTGATTCTTTTTCTTGAACTTTAATCTTCCCTTCTCTCATTACATGACTCTACCTACAATATTCAGCTCCATTTGGAATCTGCACGTCCCAAACCTCTGTGCATAAGGCTGCCCAGTAGCTTTCTATCAGGAAAGAATAGCAGAAGTGCCAGAAGAAATCCTCTCTCTTCCATCAACAAAATAGTTTTGAAGGTGACTGTAACCATGCCAAGCCTGACTTGTATTTTTCCATCAAAGCTTCAACTCTGGTGCAAAGCCTCCCCAGTGTGCTAAGGAAGGGCTTGTGGGGAGTGACTGAAGTCCTGAGCTGTAGCCTATGCTTGAGCTGCCCAGCTGCTAACAAGTTGTCCCAATAAGCATGTGCTGTCTGGGAGGTGGCTGACTGGAAATTGTGCTAATGATAAACACCTGGATATCCAGCCTAACTCAAGAGAGATGGGATTGTGTGTAGTTTGGCTGAGCTTGTGTACATGGTCAGATTTCAAGATACACATGCTTTCATTTGAAATGCAGGGGGTTCATTCCGTGCTCAATGATGATTGCAAACAAGATGATAATTTCGATATTAACCACTAGATGGTCCTCTTTCTCAAATTAAAAAAAAAAAAAAAAAAAAAAAAAAAAAAGCTGCAAAAAAAAGCCAGTCCTGGCTTTTCTCTGAACCTGCATATTAGTAGAGAACAGTTTCTTTGTAAAGGTAAATGTTATTAGATGTTATTCATCTAGTTGAGTGGACTGACATGGTTTTCTGAATAGGTTTGGATACAACTTTTCATAAGCCCTCCAAACTCATTTAGTGCAACTGGACCTCCATCCCACTACAGAAGGCTGGACAGATTTGTAGGTCAGGCAGTAGTTCAAGGCGTTTGCAAACTTTTCGCAGACTGGTATGTGAAACAATAAGAGTGGTAGGCTGGGAGAGAAAAAAGTTTCTGTTTCTCCATCCAACTGCATAAAATGTCTTTGCTTTCGTGGTTTTTCACCTTTTGTCTGTGAAAGGCTCTGACCAGCAAAAGAATTACAGAAAAAAGAAGACTTGGATTAGTTCTTTGAGTAAACTAAATGGGAGGATCTGTCATCAAAACTGTAGTTCACTGTTGGCCTCTGGTCTGGTACTATCCTGTCAAAGAATATTTCTCTGCATCAGGCTTGCTGGACCTCATTCTCTTGGGTCACTCCAGCCTCCAGGCAATACCTTCCTATCATCTCCTTTCATTCCCGTCAGCATTTCCTGCCCAGAAGTCTGACCTCTCCTTACCTTGGGGAGTTGCTTTCCTCCTCACAGCCCTTCACATCTGTGTATCTATTACTGTCTTTTGATTTAGTTGGATCCTGGTACATCCGTGGTCACCCTTCCCACTGAGACATTGAGACACTCCAGCTAGCAACTGGCTCAGCCCTGCTTCTGCTCATAACTTACACAGGAATTTTATGTGCAGGAGTTTTCATTTGTGTGAGGCAGGACTTGAATTCTTTTCAAGGATCTTCCACAAAGAAGATAGCGTGTGCCCAGCCTCTCAGAAACAGGAAAAGAAGAGAAGTTTTAACACACAAACCTCTGCACCTTCACTACAGACCAAGCTGTTCTCTAGACGATCTTTCCAATTTCGTCTTTCACAACCCTGGCTCCCCTGACAGTTCTTTCCTTGTTCCTCCCGAGTCTAAGTGGCTCTCACATTGCTGTGCTGCATGAGGTGATTTGCTTTTCTCAGCCAAAGCATAAGCTGTGCTATAGATGGGGTAATAAAATAAAATAAAATCACAGGTGCCTGAAAAGACCCTGAGAAGTGAGGATGATTTCTGTGAAAGCTTGTGGGTACTGTGCATAGCACTGTGGTGGTTCAGTTGTTGATAGAAATGATGATGGTCCAGTGAATGAGAATGGAGTAAAATTTCCTTTGGTCAGAGAAACACCTGATGAGCCTCGTTTAAACAGACTGTTACATAATTTATTACTCTTCATTGCTGAGAACTTTTTATAGTAGCCTTTCATGAAGTCAGAATGATTGAAAGTGATAATGAAAATACTTGAATGAAAGAGAAAATGAAAGCTCTTGAAACTGACAGGTAGTGTGTCCAGAACAGATGCACAGCCATGATCCTTGTAGCAGAGAAAGAGCTGTGAAGTTCTTGGCATACAATTTTGTGGATGCTGAGAATTTACATGGGTTCAGGAAGCAACAGTGAAAGAAATCCATCAAGGACTACCTACCACAAAGAAACATTTAGTTTGGGAAGTCTCTGGACCACAGGGCTTGAAGGTCTGTGAGAACAGTATAGTAGGGAATGTGAAAATATGCTACCTTGATTTTAAGTGTTTCCATGAATGTCCTTTGTTGTCCATTGTCAAAACCAAGGTACTGCACTAGATCAGCTTTGGGCCAGAATGAAGGTAGATGATCATATTAGAGCATTTTAGATGCTGACTCTCCTAATAATGATTTTTTTGTGTATGGTTGGAGTTTATTTTATTTTTGTATGGCATATTATTTTGCAAGCAGCCTTTACCAATAAACAAACATTTTTAACATGAAGGCATTGCATAATTTATTATGCAATGTTTTATGTGATAATGTCCATGTAGGTGACAATTGGTGAAAATGATCTGTGCTGTGGAAAGGCTCACATTGCAGTATCAGCAAGGCTAGGAAAACTAAATGGAATGAAAAAAACCTTTTGCTTCTATTTTAAGATGACAGGATCACTAGCAAAACAACAAAGCAAGAAAGGGTCCTGCATATCCTGGAGAAAAGAAATCTTTACTCCAACAATTGCCCACTAGAGATGGTGAAAGGATACTCACATTTTCCGATCAAAATAAATTTGAAAAGCAGGAAGGGAAAAGATCTACAATGAGAAGCCATGAAGAGTTTTACTTACTAAGAAGATACCCTTTGCACACATGCACACAAAATTAGCACAGCAGAAGCACAGCCACTGCCTGGTTCTTGGACACCAATTGATTTTTAGGTAGGGAGTGTTCGCATGGTTCAAAAGGAACACGGTAAAAGGAGGTTTCTGAGAAAAGCATGTATATCTATTATTGATTGTGATAGCTGTAGGAAGACCTTTTGTGCTACCATGGGCTTGAAGTGCTCTTCATATTTTGAAGTTGTGATCCTGAGTAGTCTGAGTAAACTCTTGAAAACTTGGATGAGGAAAACACTTCTTTTAGCTGCTGTTGGGTGGAAATTGGAGAACGGAAGAGTATTTCTCAGGTTTCTTTACAATTTTTGTTCATACATGTACCCATAAACCAAACTATTATACAAAAATGAAAAATCCCTGCAGTTAATGACTGTACTCTCCCAGTGGTACTTGATGCTTGGATGGTGAGAAAGGGCAGGGCCAGGCAATATTTCACCACACTTCCTCATAGAAGAACCTTACAAATTGCCCATAGCAAATAAAATAATTTCATTTCTTTTGAGAGGTGCCTACAGTGAAATAGCATTATTTGTGCTTTGAGCTTTTCCCAACTTGAAGTGTCTTTATAGAAAAACTGAACATATTTGCTACTGAACTTCGTCTTCATCCTAATGGGATTGCAGCATTTCCTATGCAGTCTCGGTTTATGGATGGGGTCAGGCCTCATAGCCCCCTTTCAAAGCACAGCTTTGAAATAGTTCCTTCGAGTACCTCACCAGGACCAGAGCATGAACATGGGTCTGTGAAAAAAGTGCCTGCAGCTTCCAGTCAGCCCAGTAAAGCTTCACATCCCAGCCTCTCTGCAGGATGGTGCCCGAGGTGTGAAACACTTGCCAGTTCAGCTACTCTCCCCTGCAAACCTCCAGAGTAAACAAGGTCTTAGCTTCCAGAGCAGCAAGATCCCTAACAGCAAGGCTGCAGTGACACATTAGTCAAAAGACAGAGTTAAAAATAACCACTCAGAAGAGACACCTATTGTGGAAATACAATATTGTTTGAGGTATTGGCCTCATGCACATGAAATTTTCTCTGCTACAAAACTGGTAAGGGCCTGCTTAAGCACTGAATCACGACTTATTTTATCAGCTATTTGTGTGTTGTGTTGCAGTATGACTTAAAACTTATGCAGGGGTAGGTTGATCCCTGCTGTGGGTTGGGGCTGAATGAAAGGGCTGCCCTCAAGATCCTAAGCAAAAAGCAAAGATGGGACAACAGCAAGAGGAACAATGGCTGGGAAAGGAGTGTATGGACTGAGTGTTCCAGCTTGCTAGCTCTGATAGCTCCTCACTTCGATCTGTTCTTTCTCCCCACAACTCATCCTCAGCCATGCGTGTTTCCCCCTGCAGACATGCTCTCCAGACCGAGCATCTCAACTGGAGAGCTTGGCTCTCCTTTGCAGAAGGGATAGCTGCTCCCCTCTGTCTGTGCCCCCTCACCCACAGGGACATGGCAGCAGCCCCCTTCCCTCTGCTTTCTTCTGGTGGGCCTGGGGGCCTCAGTCATGTGTCCTGCCATGCCCTCCCTAAAATCCCCTGGCACCGCCCTCACTCCTGCTCCCTGCCCTGATCAATGGCTCTCTAATAGAGCCTCCGTTCTCCTACCCCTCCTTTTGTAAATTTAAATCCTGCTCACCAGTAATGCTGACGTCCTGCTGGCCCACCTCTTGACTCCCCCTCCCTGCTTCAAGTCCACTTCCCTCCAGTATAAAAGGCACATGCCCCCGTCAGCTGCCCTGCTTCTTCTTGGAGCAGCGAATACCTGAGAAGCAGCTTTGGTGCACACAGGTGAGTGCCTTCCCCTGTCTGCTTCAGTGCTCGTCCAGGCTCTTTCTTGCTGAATTTCCTTTTTTTCCTTTTGGTTTTCTTTTTCTTTACCTAGGTTAACATACACCGCTGTGCCCTGTCCTCAGTAACTTTTGCCCAGTTTTTGCTAGCGCAGCAGCCTGTGCCGGGCAGGGTGTCTGACCCCGCGGGCGGTGCTGTGCCCTGCAGGGAGAGCGCGGGCAGCACTCCGCAGCACAGCCCTGCACCTCCGCTCCGTCCTGAAACCAGCCCGATCCCGGGCCTGTGCTCACCCGGGGTCTGATCCCTCGGGGCTGCTTCCAGCGCTGCTTCCGAACAGCAAAGCTTTTCACATTTGCATCGGAGGGGTGCACACAGCCGCTGACCTCAAGAAAGATGATGGTTTAGGGTGTAAAGAGTTAATAGCACTTTGTTTTCCGAGGATAACAGTGGTAGGGGGATATCTGATGGATCTGCAGCAGAGCTTGAATTTGGTATGATAAGAGCCCCTGTGTGCCCTGAGGGAGAGCCTGGCTGGTCTCCGCCTCCTTGTGAAGCAGACCCATGGCAAATTGTGATAATGCTGCTTCACCATACCTTCGTTTGTGGCTTTCGTTTTCCTCTCTCATGTCGATGAAAGTTGCCAGACTTCTGTCACACATGTTGCTCACCCAAAATTTAAAGACTCTGCTTTGGGCACCTAGCAGAAGTGGCAAGTTGATCAAGTGACTGTGGCACTGAATTTTGCTGAGCTCAGGAGCAAAATTATTCCTGAAACTTTTAATTGTGTCAGGTTTTGTTGCAGCTAGTCAGTTTTAAAATTTTTATAATTATTTAATAGTTGAAAATGGAAGCACAGAGCTTGACTGTGTGAGGTCTTGTTCTTTTTCAATTTCCCTTTTGGAAGAAAGCTGCCGGTCTGGATCTGAGGAGATCACAGACCATCTCAGCCACACGACTCTTGAAAGGACTGTGCATAGGTAATCAGGCTTTTTGCTTAGTGATAAGATGGAGCTGGGTGTTAGAAATGCTCAGGGTGAAGTGGCATTACTGTGGCAGTACCTCAGTCTCTGTTTCTTCCCATATAAACAGTGGTGGGAAAATTAGGTGTAGGAAAAATTAGGGAGGATTAGAGATGGTGAGAGCCCTGGTTATTTAGAGAGGCCTGTTACTGAGGAGCAGTGGGAGTGATGTACTTCACAGAAACCCTAGCCAGGACAACGGTATGAACAAAAAGTTCAATACATATCACTGCTGTAGAAAGTGGCTGCAATGGCACAGGATGAGCTAGTGGGGACTGAAGCACAGCAGTGCTTAGGAAAAAGCGTGTGCTAAAAGCTTTTCACTGTATTTTTGTCTTTCATCAGCAATGAGCTTAAGGCAAGCTCTTCTTTCTGTAACTCAGTGCCCACCCTCCCCCCCCAAAAAAACCAAAAACAACCAAACACAAAGCCAGGGAGCAAGTAACCTGGAAAACCTGTCAGCAGCCCTGTAAACACACCACAGAGATGCCTCAAAACACCTTCTTTTTGTCTCACTGAACCTAAGGTTTTGCTAAAAATGGAGCCCTAGCTGAAACTGAAGGCAGAATTCACCCCATGTGAGTGAATTCTACATGCTAAGATAATTTAGTCCTGATTGTCATGAGATTGTCATGAGATATTCAAGTTAGAAAAAGTTAATTTGAAGTTCTGAAATAATGAGTTAAAATCACTTTCCTCTAAGCTGCCTGGTAGGCAACTGTCAGTGTGGGAAAAAGCCCTGAGAAACCTTCAATGAATACTAGGGGTGCAGGAGCTTTTGACTGTGTTTTAGTGAAAGACACAAGCAACTTCTTCATGTGTTTTTGCTGTGTCACCTGTTTGGTGTGTTTGGGAGCATCTTGCATCAAAGATTCTCATTCCTGCTCTGCCTGTACTGAAAGCAGGCTAAGATTTTGGCACCAGCTGGGGAAAAATCCCACCTATACACAAAGAGAAGCAGCTGTATAGGCACAACTGACAGGTTTTCTTACAGCCTCTGTGCCTGTATATCTGCATCACTTACATGATGCTTAAGCAAATAGACCCCTGCTCTATAGGCAGAGGCTCCAGGATGTCAAATGTAGAGGCAGACCTTGCATGTCACCAGACAGCCTGTCCTGGTGTGACAGCTGGGAGAGCTGCCATGAGAAAGCTTGTACAAAATGCCAGAGACAGTGGTAACCAGAATCTGGCTTCCTCCCTTTCCTGGATGCAATTTTCCCAGCTCAGCACTTCTGTTCTTCCCAGCCCATCCTATGGAAGCTGGGAGAGATTTCTCATTCTGCTGCATCTGGGTGCATTTACAGGACTGAGACATTTACCAGTGGAAACCGTAACTGGAAATTGTAATTTTGCACACTGGCAAAAAAAGGGTGTGATGGTACAAGAGGAGCATTGCCATTCATACTGAAATGCATTTAGTTCTAAAAAGAGTGTGTAAAATACAAATGTTAGACACATTTTACTAGCAAGGAAAAGATGCTGGTGGTAGTGGGTGAAACACACTTTGGTGGCCAATGCCTGTGGTCATACAGAGAGCCATACAGAATCAGCAGTGAACTCAGGGCCAGGATTCAAATGTCCTGTGAAGGCTTTCACTGCTGGAGAGAAAAACTCTCCAGTTATTACCTCAGTAGATGGCTCACTTCATAGCATTTGCCTTCAAACATGAATGCCAGGACATCCCCAGCATGAGTGTTCTACAGAACTTAGAGCCATGAAATGGCTTTTGATGGATGGGACCATACTGTTAAAACTGACACATTCCTTTACCTTGAGAGCTTTAACTCATTTATGTTCCCCATGTTCACTCTTCTCCTTACAGCCTTCCCACTACTGCTCCGTCATGTGGCATCCAATCTCCTGGACACCACGTGCCCAGTGGTCACCAAACCACTTAAAGCTAGTCACTGTCTATGTCCTGATGCTCTTGGTGTCACTCAGCTTTGCTTCGGGACAGAGCAGGCCATTTAAACATCAGATAGACAACAGAAGTAAGTATGAGCCTCACCTGACGTGGTGACCCCACAGTCTCTGCTGCACTGAGGGATCAGGGCTGGGCTGTCAGGCAAAGTTCAACAGCGAATGATGCAGGTGTTTCCGTGGTGTCACCTTGGTGTGAGGCCCTGTGCTTCCATTTGCACTTGTCAGTGCACATACAGAACCTCATGTCCTTCTCACAGCCCTTAATTAGCCAAGGCAAATAGCATTATTGTTGATAAATATCAGAGAAGACACTAATGTGCAAAGGACAGACAAGAAAATGTAAAGTAGTTTACATCAAATCTTTAAGCAACAAATTTCCAGCTTTCTGTAGACCTACACAACTGCTTCTATATAATAAAAAAGAAAGCAATGGCCCAGAAGCTTAAGTTCACTTTACAGACATCTTCAATTCTGTCTGGGACCATGAGTTGTCTGAAAGTCCAAATACAAGGGGTTGAATTATCTCCATTCAGAGATGCTGTGAAGAACTGAGAATATCCAAGTCAGGGATGATACCATGTATCTGAAGTTTAAGCTACTACACACAATCCAAAAGATCTTTGAGAAAATCACCAAGAAATCTCACCTTCCCCCAAGGAGCCTCTGCTCCTATGCTGATAATGGTAGGTGGAGTGGGAGAGAGGCATTGTGGAGAGTAAGGTGTGTGTGCTCAGTGCCACACCTCTCTCTATTAAAGAGGATAGAGATGTTGGGAACTTCAGGTTTTAGGTACACAGGTAAAAGTTTCTTGGGTTTTGTTGAGTAGGAAGGCTGATAAGCACTGTGCTGAAAGACTTAAAAGATGTATTTATGGAGAAATTTAAAGGCAAGGTGAACTTTTTCCTCTGTTCAAGCATCAAAATGCACAGGGGAAAATCCTTCTTCCTTGACTGAGACTTTCATGTGATGGAGATGATATATAATGCACTTGAATTGTAATTTATTCCTGTTCCTGACAGTTGTCTGTTTCTGGAACAATTTGAGATTTCCTTAGGGTGGCATCATCTCCAGGGTGTTTTAGAATTCCCCTGCTGACCTATCTTTTAATATATAGCCTTTAATACTTTTAAAATAATGTTTTTAATATTATAGTCTTTTAATACAGCTATAACCCTCTGCACACCTGCCCCAAAACTGCACTAGACCACAGAAATAAGGTGTGTGTCAGAGCTTTAAAAGAAAGAAATAGTCATCCTTGGAAACAGCTTCCTAAGTGAACAAGAATTAACTTTTCATGTTACCTCTCATGTAGGAACCCTCTCTGCAATCCAGTGGATTTGTTAGCCTATAGAAATAGTGTACCTGGTACCTACTGCAGAAAATTTGGATGGGCCCTTTGGCTGATGTTAGAAATGCAGGCTGCAGCCCAGATGGATGAAAATTAATTTTGCAACTGAATCCTCTTCCTTTGGGCTCTACATATGGAAAGTAACCCTCATAAGGCACCAGTAAGCTGTGTCTGGCTGTGGCCTTTCCCTTTCCTTTTCTCCTGGGTTTCAAGTAAACTAACATCCTCAAGATGTTCACTAAACACTGCCTCCAAGTGCAGTGGTACATCCTCACTGAATGCTTTGAATTCCAGGTCCTGAGATCGACCCTTTTTGGTATGTGGGCCGTGGTGTTCGCCCCATCGGTCGCTTTGGGAAGAGGCAGCTGAGAAGCAGCCGTGGCAGCCTGAGGCCTGTGAGCAGATACCTGGATTTCATCTTGAATGCTTTGTGGGAGCAAAAATTGGACACAGAGGACAGTGAGTGGTGATCTCTGTTCCCCAAGGTGGCAACACAACCTCTGTTCTTTGAATTGTGCCCTCCCCTGCACCTCAGATCTACAGTTCTGCTTTTGCCTAGCCATCCCACGCTGCTCTTCTTTCTGCTGCTTGTGCAAGTACCTTCAAAAAGAAACATGTTCAGGTTGCAGGTAAAAGACAATGCATGGACACCAGTACTGAGTGCCACCACTGCTTATAAAAATGTTTTTTCATTGTGCATCCCCATCAATCTGCTGATGCTGTTCACTGCTAGGTTCACTGTTAGGTTTATCCAAAACCTACACAGCTTTTGGGCTGGGATTTAAACTCTGCAGTGTTAAATGTATCATGAAACCTTCTTGTCACATTTCAAAGTCAATGGCTGTTGATATGTAAAAAATAAAAAGTAATGGTTGGAAGAAGGAAAAAAGGCTCTTACCAATTTTTAATGTACCTGCATTAATGGCATGAAATGCTGCTTCTCTGCGTGTAGCTTTTATAGAGATTGTTAACATCCACTCTTAAGAATGTCTCCCTGAAGTACCCACTGGCCCTTCATAATTCTTCCTATACTGCTGGAGAGATATATTAATGAACAGAGGAGCTCCCATTGAAGATAAGTATCTTCTCCCTGCTGAAGAAAAAATATTGGCTAATTGAACTCCTTGGAGTAGTTTTGTGCCTGCTGCATATAATCATGCACCATAATCCAAAAGGAGCAAGGGCCTGAACCAGCTGATTCCCTTTAAAACAATGTCATTATTTCCAAGTACATTATCTGAGCAAGCTAAAGTCACTCTTTGAGGATCACAAGCCATGTACTATCTACTCCATTAGTCCACATCAATAAGCCTGGAGATGCAGCTCAATACCCCTATTTACTCATGTTAATATAACTTTGTTATATTACTTTTATAAGGAGTGTTACTTACAATGTGTTTCATCTTGATTAATAACTATTAGCAGGAATAATACAGTTTAATCTATGGCTTATATCCCAAAAAGATAGTTTAAAATTTAGGTAATAACTGATGGTTAAATCCAGGCCATGAATCATTCTGCAAAGGCTGAAGCTGAATGGACTTCCACTTCTAGTTGAGCTTCGTGAGAATTACTACTAAAGTTGAATAATGGTTGAATTAACCATTACAGACATTTTAACCATTCTTTCTCTTTTTGCAAATGGACTGTCAGCAAAGGATGGGTTTTTATTATAATAAAAAGGGAGTTATTTCTTTTATAATACAACAAAGCTGCTGACCCAAAATGTTACTAAAACACACATTTTACTGAATGCTTTCATGGTGGACAAGATATGCTGAAATATTTTGATCCACATTGGTTGCAAGGAACTCTGGAACTGCGAGACCAAGATAACTGGCAGGATTCTTGCTCAGTTTTTGTAGCAATCCCAGTGAGAGATCGAGAAATTCTGCCTGAGAAACTGTGATTGAGATGGTATTTCAGCCAAGAGGCTCAATGATCTGGGAGAAGACCCACCAGCAGATGTTCCTAACAGGATTCCTCCCACCCCAGCCCTAGAGGAGGAGAAGGAGATGTTAACTGAGCGTGTGCCCTTGCTCTGGGCAAACCCTGGCACCCTATGGAGATTCCCATGTCCCGGGTGTGACAGGGTCATGGGTGTGGCTGCGGGTTCTGCACGCTTCCGGGCCAAAGTGCACATAAATCCAAACAACAGAGAACTTTTTGGTTTTCTTTATGAATCAAGTAGTTGAAAAGGCATTCTTTTCATAAATCGCTTTTACTCTTTTATAATTTCTCTTGACAATAATTCTCGGTGATTATGCAGATAACAACAACAAGGCAAGCTTAATATTCACTCAGACTTAATCAAATAGGTCATATAGTCTTCATTTTACCCATTAAAATATTTTCATTTATAAAAATTAATCTAAATATAAATATTAACACTAAAGATTGAAATCACTTGATGACAAAATAATTCTTTGTGTGCTATAGCATATGCTTTTATGATTTTTTTAAAACAGTAAATTATATCTTTGCACATATTTGGCACAATAAACATTTGTAAAAATTCAAATGCCTTAGAGCAGGTGGGATTTTTTTTACTTTTTTTTTTTTTTTTGCAATGCCTACACAGTACACATTTGTCTGTCAAAGAAGACTGAATATTTTAACATTGTAACACGATATTAGTTGCTTTTCATGCCTCTTAAGGAAAACAACCTACTCCAAACTTTGTTGGCTTGTTTAAATCACACTAACAGAACAAAAGCCAAAGAGTTATTCTATTAAAATTAGTCATTTCTGTATTGATATTACATACACAATATTAGTTATTATTTATTAGACAAATATGCAGACCAACCACCATTAATGACATTTCATAACACGCATACCTGCATAAACCAGAACCTGGGAATGTATATTATACATACACAAGAACAGTCAATGGAGAAGGAAGAGATTAAATAACAAAAAAATAATTACTGATCATCCTACTCTATTTAATCTCTTTTAATGGATTGCATATATAAATAAAATCTATTTGTTTTATATATATATTTATATATTAAACAGAGTGGGCCAAATTCTTCCCTCACATCTGTGCAAACCAATGTCAGAGAACTAGTATTGTGTGAGAGTAAAAGGCGGCCTAATTTCACCCAGAATGAACACATTGGGTCAGATCTTGGGCAGATGGAAATTCCTTGAAGGGATGGAGTGACACTTATGTATTATAAGTGGGAAGATGGTTATATTTATTCCAAAGGTTCCTCACATGCAGCTGGACATCAGAGTACTGACAAGCTGGATGTCAAATGTGGATGGCAGATTTCAACTGGCACTTTTTTCCAATCAACCCATCCAGCCATTCCTTGTCTTCCCCACTCACCCCCTAAATCCAGCCTAGTCAGGAAATTTGCCCAGTTTTGCTTGTATTTGCCCAACCACATTGCACTAGTGTCCCAGGGAATTGCTTTCCTGCTGCATGGCAGGTAACATGTGGCACTCTGCTCGTGGGTGTTCATTGGGAGCCCAGGGAATGAAGGAGCTCTCCTCCTTCCTGGTACCCACAGCTCTTGGGAGAGCTCACCACTCCTTAATGCTGAAGGGGAACTTGCCAGTCCATGCCTTCCTGCACAGCACATTTCACATCAACCCATCTGCACTTGGGTACCTGCTCTGCAACTGGTGTGGAAGGTAAGGGATTCACTGGCTTATCACCTCCTCTGAATACCTTCTTTGTATTCTTCAGAGCAAAAAATACCACAAATTGGCATTGTTCTCCCACGAAAGGGGGAGAGTGACACCCTGTGAGCAACATCCTCCTCCCTCCTGGGCGTCTGCCAAAGGGCCGTCTAGTCTGACTCACCTGTTAAGGGTCTCAAGAAATGAAAGAAGGAGTATTACTATTCACAATCCAATTCAGAGTGGTCCAGTAGTAGTGGGGTGCATGTGGCACCAGCAACAGGCCCCAGCTACTCTCTGGTGGCTCCAGACCAGTATAGGAACTGAAGTCTGGGCTACTATTTGCCTCCTTCTCAGAAACACCAGAGAACGTAAGAAAGGAATCTCTTGCAAGCTGCAGCCACCCCACAACCACCAGTCAGTCAGCAGAGACCTCATCCCCAACACTTTCACCTCCTTTTCCCAATCTCTAAGGTTTGGACAGAATTTATTCTGAACTACAGCATGGTTGGCCATCACCAAGTGGACAGTGCTGCCTAGAACAAGACATATGAACGTGTTTCTTTAACAGTGTTCAGATTTTTCCAGACACTGGGATTGTAACTCAGCAGACATCTGGTCCACATGTGTGGCCACCAATTCCTGGCTCAGCATGACACCCCTGCTGCCTAGAGCAATATCCCTAGCTCTGGAGCTGGAATATTCAATCTGCGAGATGGACTCTCAGAGAACAGAGGAATCTTCCTCCTCCTACCAACCCTCCCAAGACTCCCACTGACTCCCTGGGAGCGGAGCGAGGTACACAGATTCTCCTCTCCTTCCACGCAGCTGAAAAGCAGCACACACTGCACAGAGTTGTTCTTATTGCTCAACAAGACAGATGCCCACATGAATAGTAAGAGGCCAGCAAATATGGATTACAGGTCTGCTTTGGCAGATTAATTGGCCTATGACTGATTGAGTGTACAAAAACATACTGCAGTTTAAAGACGACATACTTTAGTACAATCGATAGGGAGAAAAAGTGCATCTTAAAATGTGGAGCCTTGCTTTTGAAACATAGCATCCTGTCTAGAGTCCTCTGAGAACTTTAAGGCAGAGTTTCCTGTAGCAGACCACGATGCTGAAGACTTGGACAGCTTTCTCAGTGAGGTATCCAAATGAAGCCCTATAACTGAGGCTCTGTGGGTTCTTGAGGGTCCATTTTCAGCTGGACATACACGATGGCTGTTAAGAAAAGGCACTCTAGTGGACAGCCTTAGGCAGTGTGTTATTGGCAGTAGGGAGGTGTAAGTTTAGTACATCACAGCAGATCCTATAGCAGGTTCCTAGAACAGACAGGGACAGAAAAGAAAAATAACATGAGTGAAGGACTAAACAAACCTGCAGAAGAACACAGCCGGGTCCTTTCCCTTCTCACCTCCCCGTGTATTTCCCACATATCCTGTGGCAGACTGCTTTGGGACAGTCATCTTTTTCCCTTATCCTTCCATGGCTGCTGTAGAAGAAATGACTGACAGCTGTCCTGGGTGGTCTGAGTGAAGCCTCTTTTTTCAAACCCTGCAGAGCCAATGTGTGGCCTCTCTAGCCCTTAAATTCCACTTAGACAACCCTTGAATATTTCTCAACAATTAGTGAAATTCAAGGTGACTCTCACCTGCTAAGTTACAATGCACAGCTGGTTCTGTGAGGGTCTGGTTCAGAAGTCTGAAATGCAGGGAATGACTGATTCATTTATTCTTTAAAAATATGGGTAGCACATTCTTGGAGACCTGGCAGCCAGACTATATCATCACAGCCTGACATTCAGGAGCTGTTATTCTATGATATGTAGTCAGACATCTTCCAGGACACTGGTTGTATTTTTTCAAGAGTTGCCTCAGTAGTCTGTATTATTTTTTCCTCAAACTATCAAGAGAAGATTTCTGAAGATGCTGAAAATGCAGCTGCCTACACAGATAGTGCTATGAGTACTATCTCTCTATTTGACTGCTTTTAACAGAGTTTTAAAAACATTTGTTTACCATTAAGTCCTTGGCAGTGCTTTTCCTTTCTTTAGTTCTTTGTGTTAGAGATCCTTGAAGCATGAAGTTTCTGTTAAATGTTCTGACAGTGGTAACCGGAGAACCATCTATTTTTTCACCTGGGAAAAATACAAAAGGGGAGATTTTTCATACAAGAGATTGAAGCAGATATAAAAACACTTATGAAGACTCACAGCTTCTAGAGAGATAAAACTTTCCCTAAGATATATGAGGAAAGCTGGATTTAATTTAAATTAAAAACAGCATGCTGTGGTACTCCAAATACATTAAAGTTTGAGGCCATGTCAATCAGTGAAATTACAGAAGAATAGTGCAGTGAACCAAGCCCTAGAATTTGCAGAGATAATGCATTGCAGAATTAAAAAAAAACAAACCAAAAAACTAACAAAACCCATCCCCCCCCAAAACCCCAAAACTAAAAATCCACAAAAAAACATGAAAGAAAAAACCCATTTGATTTTATAAAGACATTTCACAGCCATTCTCTGACATACCAGGAACACTGCTGAGCCATTTCATACAGACTGAAATCAGCAAATATAGACTTTAAGGAAGTGGTGAGTTGGGGAGGGTGGCAGCCACACTATGTGGTGCCCAGCCACGTTGCAGCAGCGGCACCCCTCTTGCAGGGCAAGTATTGAACATTCCTTATTTGCTTTTTCCAGCATTCTGCCTCTGTTTTTGTTTACTGTCACTTTCACAACTTTCACTGAAGAGAAAGTGGTGATGCTTTTAAATGTAATAAAAGGGCATTTTATATAATGCAAGTACATGGAAAATGGTGAGGATGGGACAGTCTATTAGGCTTTCTCCGTTCATTTCATAATTTAAACTTTTCCCTACTTTGCTGACCTGTACCTTATATTGAATCTTACAAAGAGAGTCTCTCCCTCTCTCATTTATGTAACACTTTAGGCGCACCTTGTATTGGTGGAGCTGGAAGTTTTCTCCTCTGCTGTCTTGATGTGTCTATTGTATGCATCTGCAAACAACACAAATGCATTACTCAACTCCATTATAGAGAAAGAGGCAAGATTTCCCCAATGTATTTTTGAATACTACATAATGTTCTGGCACCTGGTTTGTTTGCTTTTGATCCCGTTTCCTTGTCAGGCGAACACAGGGAGCCACGTTCAAGCCTGCAACAGTGAGAGCTGATATTCTGCTCTCAATATCTGAAATCTTCAAAGAAAATAAAAGAGAGAGACAGACAGATGAGGAGGGGGGAAAAGAAGTTTTAAAATTACTGTGGATGCCACTACCGAAATATAACCCTCCCCCAGTAAAATCCTCTTTAATAAGAAAATATAAGCAGATGGCTAACTTCTTCAGCAATTCTGACACTTTCCTGCATTCTTTAGTCCTGACATTAAAAGGGGCTTAATTTGTTAGTAAAGATGAAGTAAAAGAACAATCCAACCTACCTTTTGACTCCAAGGAAGAGGCATTTTTGTCCTTTTGAGGAAAAAAAGAAAGGAGGAGAGAAAACCTGTATCTGCTATCTCCCAATTAGCTTTAGCTGCTTAATCCCAAATTCATTCAAGCTGTGTTTTTAAAAGGCTACGTTCAAAGAATGACTTTGTGGGACACATTTCCTAACTCAAAATTAATTTGATACATGCACAAAGTACATCTTCTGTCACAAAATCTAAACATTTGGTCCTAAATATTTATTGTTCAAATGTATATACATATTAAACACAAGCATGCATAATGCAGGCACACACTATATAAAAATACTGAATGGAAAACAAACTGCCAGGGAAAAGTAGTCTGATATTGAGAGCAGTGGAGACAAGTGTTGCCAAAGAGAAAGAAGAGTCAGAGAAGTCAGACGTATAACCCAACAGATGATTCACAATGACACCTGAAGCCACAGTTGGCTTCACTCTGCAGATCTTCCATTGGCCTCCTTGCATGGCTTAGGCCTCTCTCCTCCTCCCTCTCACCCCCCTAACAGATTTACCCTAAAATAATGACCAAAGCCAATGAAACACCACTGCCAGTTTGCCAAGTAGTACAGCAATGCACTTCTGACATCAGAGACATGTCAGGCTTGCATATATTCGCTCAGTCCTGAGTCGAGCATGCTTCCACTGAGTAAAATCACCAGGTACTTCCCGTTAAACCCTGACACAGTCAGGTCAGGGCATCTTGCTGGGTACAGACTGGGCAGTGAGCTGCAAGCAGTGTTAGCCTCTTGAGGTCTGGCAGCATTATCTTGTTCAGCTTTTAGAACCAGATCCTAATGTGCTCTGAGCCCCGGACTTTCTGGAGCCTGCTAGGGCGGTGCTAGATCACAATGCACAGGAATTCTTGCCTTTGGCTGGGGGATGTGTGCTGCTTAGCATCTAAATCCCATGGCAGGTATGCAAGCCCTAGGCTCTGTCTTGGCTCAGCCTCTGGCTGCCACTGGCCTTTGCTGGTAGAAAGCTGCCAACAGTGGCCATCTTTTGGAAAGTGCTTGACAAGTTTCTGCTCAGATAAACTGCCCCAGAGTCTATCTGCTGCCTGACTGGGGCCATGCACATGGCACTGAGCACACCACGGGAGCTGCCTGGCAGCAAGGAGCAGTCCAGCATTAGTACTGCAGTAAGAGGCTGCTGCAGTGCCACGTCCAAAACCTAGCTGAGGGAAGAAACAAAGAGATACAGTACATCTGGCTGGGCTGAGTTATACAGCTCAGTTATGCTCTGCTCAGCTTGTGTGATGCAGTGAGCACCCTTGGATGATCAGACTATGGCAGTACAAAAGAATATTCAAAGTGTGTACAGTGAGGTGGGTGTTAGACAAGGCAGAGTGAAACTTGCAGATGGGGAGGAGCTGCTGTCCTCACCTGAAGCTCTGCATGATGAACCTGGGCAGCTGCTGTGGCCACCTGATCCTCCAGATCGGCCAGCTCAGATTCCTCAGTCACACTGTTGATCTTGCGTGCGGCATCTTCCAGGCTGGTCAGCTGCCCCTCCAGCCCATACACCGTGCTGGCTGTCAGGTACACCTGCAGGGCCAAGGCAGGGACAGGGTCAGTGATTCCTGGTTTGTGGGCATGCAGGTTTGAGCAGACTGCATTTTCCATCATACCTGCAAGCTTCCCTGCTTGCCAGCTCTCACAGGGAGATTTACCTGGCAGAGGAAAGTTGTGGGGAAATAATCTGAAAAGCACACATCCACAAAGAGAAGGGAGGTGGCTGCATTGCAGATTTCATAGGTGCTACAATAGTATTCCAAACCAGATTTGTTCCAGATTGATCAGCAAAGAAAAAACTTGAGAAGCTGGCTTTTTTATTATTGATATTCAATCACACAACACCCTAAGTATACAAAGGGAAGTCAACAGATCACACCTCATAAAAAGCTGTGTTTCTTTAAACCCACTTGATGCCTTCTGGCAGTAAAAACTGCACAAATAACTTGTTCAGCATCAAATAGTTATTAACTTCCTATGTAGTAAATGTGCTTATATGTGTAACAATTTTCAATCCCATCCTGCTCTCACCCAAATATCCAGCAGGCAAAACCTTCCCACCTCGTGGCCCTTTGAGTGAATCTGTGGAGGCTCAATAGGCTTATTTGGGCCACATAAGAGAGAGTTACCGACTTTATAATTCAGGATTCTTCCCTAAAAATAAACAACTCATACTATTTTGGCGCACCTCTGGAATCTTTAACTACAGCTAAAGGTTTCATTTCCCATTCAGCCCCTCAGAGCAGTAATTAGTGATATACTGTGTTTTATTGTTTATTTCATAAACCCCCTAAGGTATGTGGAGGTTACTGGTTTACAGAAAAGGGTGATTTTCAAGCATTAGCTTTTGACATCTGCACTTAAAATTGTGCAGAACCACAAAAAAATACTGCACTTTCTGCCCATTTACTCTTTAGGTAAGAGACTTGCTTCCATTAGGCTGGTAACAGCACAGTGGAAATTAAATATATATTCTGATTTTCCCCACTGCAATAGCAGTAAAGACCATGTTGTTACAAACCTAGCATGAATTAAACATGGCTGTGGCTGACTTCAGGGTTCAAGGGGCAAGCAAACAGGATCAAAGCAGATCCTTGACCCAATACCTTCATTTCATACATGTTCCACTTCAGTCATTACATCTGCCCGCAATTCCTCGATCACTCAGTCCTTTGACGTAAGAGGTATTCAAATAATTTATGGCAATGCTGTGACTTTATGGATCAAAATGGTGGAGAATGACCAGATTGAAATTTGTTTACTTTTAATTATTTTTCTATTTTTCATTATTGTTTCTTAATTGCTTGAAATAGTTTTCTTTTCTTTTTTTTTGTGTCAGTTGCAGATAGGTTTTTTCATGCATGTGACTTTGCTAAAAAACAAAATCACTACATCTGTACAAACTGCATCTTGTAGGAACACCTGTAAGAAACCTGTGAAAAACATACCTAAAAGAAATAGGTGATCTTATGTAACACCTTTGCTGAAGCACCTGGGGACACAGGTGGCCCATAAAGTTACCAGGATGATTTAAATAGAAATGCTCCTGGTTTTGTAGGGTTTAATTATTCTAACTGTTCATTTAGATGATACATCTTTTAAGTATGACAAATCATAGTTCAGATTAAAAGGCAATTTTTTTACATTTCCCTGTCACAGCTAAAAGCTTAGAGAAGGAAGAAATAGAACAGCAGCATCTTTAGAAGGTTAAAAAAAAGATGCATTTAAGTGCTGTGGCAAAAATCTCTGCACAGTAAGATATCCTTTTCAAGAGAGGTAAAAAAATCTAAAGAAAATGGGACTGATAGAAAAATGTGGGAAAGAAAGGTCATCAGTGTTTCTGTAACTCAGTCAGCCCCTACATTTGTGAAATGTTAATGAATATTTTCCAGCTGGAGCTAAATAAAATATTTTTCTAAAGAATGCTCTCTTTACCTGGAAAACTGTTATACTTCCAAACAGCAATGGTGTCCTTGCAGGTCTCCCCTAAATGAAGTCCTTATTCAGACATTCACATTTAGACTGTAGAGACTTGTTTTACCATCATTTAGGTATGTACAACTTCCACTGAACCCCAACATTTTGCTGGTACAGATGGCCCTACATTCTCCACACTATTGCATGCACAGTCCTCAAAAGGCTAGAGAGAACTAAAATGAACTATAAATGAACTATAAAACTCAAAGTGTTTATAAACACCCAGATTCTCTTGCAGAAGTTGCCTCAAAGAGGATGTGGTTCATGTAGATATGGCCCCAGTGGCAATGGGAAAAGTTATGGTTTCCTGGATTTCTAAAGGCTCTTTACCATGGAGTGTAATGGTGAAATCTTCACACTGTGAAGTTTTTGCCACCTACTTCATGTCCTGTGTGGGACAGAGAAAGATATACTGTGGGGACACAGCAAGGCTGAGCTGGATACCTTGTGAATTCTGCAGGGAACTGGGAGAAGCTAAAACCAGAGATGCTGCAGCAAGGGAGAAGCCAAAGCAAGAAATGCTCTGCCTCTGTTCACAGTGTCAGCTCAGTGAGAAATGCTTGGCCCAAATGAATGATTAGAGGCCATAACACCACAGATGCCAAAGCTCCACATTGCTGGGAGTGATTATTGAAGTACAACTGGGGAAAAAAGCATGCACTTTAGATAGTTTACAACACAGTTCTCCACATTCTCCACAGGGAAAAAAAAAACCAAAAAAACAAACCCCAACAAAACAAAACAAAAAAACCCCCCAAAACCAAAAAAAAAATCCACGTGGGAGCAGATTTCCCCAAATTGCTCTCTGTCCTGCAGAATTCCTTAGTTCTTCTGAAGATGTGGTCCAGCCTGGACTTGGATTTTTATTCCATATTCACTCTCCTACTAGATGAATTCTGTGGTGTTTGGACCTTTAGGATACTTTACTATTTCATGAGAGAGAGTCCAGTGCCAGGACTGGCTTTCAGTATCATAGAGTATCTTCCACTCAGTTCATAGCCTGGGGCTGCTGAGGAAATACATTTCTGTGGAGGAAACTGATTTTATTCTCTAAGAGGAGATTCTGTCTGAAAATTTTCTGAGCCTAAAGAAAACCAGGATTTGTTTTCTTGAATTGACCAGGATGATCTAATGGCACAGTGCAGATTCCTATGAGATCTTTAAGAGCTCTTAATGAAGGGAAAGAGCACTGAAAAGTAATCACTTAAATGTGGGAAGAGAAAATCAGAAGTTAAAAGTGTACCAACTCTATTAAGTGGATTCACAAAAATTTCCAATGAGTAGTGACTTCCTTCTATGGTTTGGCACTGTACTTTCCCCTGCAGATGACAGGTGTTAATGAGAAAGGATGGATGATTTGGACAAGGCCAAACAAATGTTTGTTTAATTCAGATTCTCCAATCTGCTCTTTCTAACAGTGCAAGAGACAGCTCAAGTTCCCTGGGTGCTCAGCATTTGTGGGCTGGGGATGTAGGGAGGGAGAAAGATCTTCTCCACTTCTCTGTGTGACTGGGGACATGCCTTCCCCATCTTTGGAGTGATGAGCTTGTGCTGAGACTGGGAGATGTGTACTTTCAGCCAGGCGTGGCACAGCCACACTGCCATAGAGGTGTGGAGGGCATAAGAGGGCTTTTGAGATAGAATTTCTAAATTTAGTTGTAAACCCTAAAGCATCCAACTCCCCCTCCCCTCAATATTTTAAAGTACATATGAAAAAAACCCATTGACAGAGTTAAGCAGTGTTGAAACATAATTTTTTCCCTATTTGTGTATTTGTTTAAAAACCCCAAATTAATTTTGAACATCCACTGATGCCGCCCATGTATTTTCCCTTTCGAGTTGGTGCACACAGACAGGTGCGCTCACTCACACATGTGAGGCTTTCACATACTGATTCATCTTCTTACATTTTCTTCCAGCGTGGTGAGCTGCTCATCGAGTCTGACAGGATCTGTGCCCAGCGGGAGGGTTCCTCTTCCTCTGTCCTGAATGTCATCTGGGAAATCGCAGGGATCAGTGGATTCTGCTATCAGCTCTTCAGTGGCATTGATGACTTTCAGGACTTCTGTAGATATGTTGCAGAGAGAGACAGCAGAGTACTTCTATGTTGTTACAAGAACAGACAGAGAAAACAACAGCATTAAATTAACATAGAGGGGTAAGATATAAATCACCATCTACTAGCCACAGCTTTAGCCAAGCTAAAACCATATCCATGGCTCTCTGTTGCAAACAGACACAAGAACCATGTAATGGAATTGGAATTTATTTACCTTTTCCTTCTTCCCCTTCTCACATACCCACACTGCTACACATGCAAAATAACATACACATGCAATTCTTCTACAACACAGTTCTACTGGAGGGATGGATCTTATCCCAAAGGAGCACACAAATATCCAGCTTTAAATTCTAAGTGAGCTACATAAAGCTGGTTTTGTGAAAGTGTTTTAGACATGTTTTAAAACACAATTTTCCTTTCTGGATACTGGGAAAAAGATATGCAATCATCTATGTCTGTATCCACAGGAGCCATTTCATTGTGGATGCAAACATGGGAAAGCAATCTTCAGCAGGCCTGTAAGGATAGCATTTTACTAAAATGCTTCCTATGAATTAAATGATCACCTCAAATAAATAAAGATTGAGCTATAAGTGTGCAAACACTTGTATCCTTTTATTTTCTTTATTTCAATTTACCTATTTTTTTAATATGGAATAAACTATATCAGATACCAACAAAAAGCACACAATTTTATTGATTTTTAAAAAACAACTGAAAACCTTTTTATCAATGTTCCTTACTGTCCTAATTCTTATGATTCTCACATAGCTTTAAGCTTCAGAACAACTCTGATGAACGAATAAAATTTCATCTGATGTACTTTTAAGCACCAAGCTCAACATCCAAACTATACAGCTTGGAGACTGAGCCAAAGCTTGTTGAAGCTGATAAAAATACTGTCACTGAATATATGTGCAATAACTTCAGTGTTGCTTTGCCTAAAAGAAAGTGTGGAAAAATTTTAACCAAAATTTAATTAATTCCTCAAACCTGCAAATACTTATGCATGTGAATTAGGGGCTCACCTATCTGTAAATTTTCTCACAAACAAAGCATCTGCGGATCAGTACTGAGGAAATGGACAGTCTTTGGATTCTATACAGTAAATTCTATGGTAACTGAATAAAAATGTCTATAGGCAGGATACAGGAGAAATAATGTTCTTTTGATTCCCACAGTTTCTGATGGGTTAAACTGGAAACCTACTTTCATTATCTCTTTCCTTTAATCAGCTGTCCATTTCTACGTTAGATAAGACTTTGACTGAAAATGGTGAAATGGTGAAATCACAATTAGCAGTACATACTCAACTGTTGTGTATCAATACGTTAAGGCATCTTTACCACTATTACTCATCTGAATTACAAGAAATAATTAGAATGAGAGATTAAAGAGAAGAAGAACAAAGCTAATACAGTATGCTTCAGCACTCGCTCTTTAGCTTGTTAGGACAGCCAACACAGCCCCAGACAAGCAGGCCTGGGACTCTCTTACTGAGAACAAATACTTGAACCTCATGAACAGCCTACTGGTTTTTTTCCATTTATATTCACAAGTGCCAATTAGGTTAAAAACAGATCAATAATTTTATAGGAAAGAAGAGAAAAATCAATGCTACTTTCTTTTATTATTTACTCCTACAAGTACCTAGTTCTTATATTCTGTGAATAGTGAACAAAAAAGGATGAAGACCAGATACTACGTATTCTTCATCATATTCATTGATGTATGTTCTTCATTTCAAGAACTGTAGCCTCACTTTAGTGTTCATTATTTCTTAATTTTTTAATTATCCTTTGTGTTAATGATGAATTTCAAAAAAGGATTAAATTAAATTAGAAAAAGTTATTTTTATACCACAATATGAGAATCCATATTGGCATTTTTCACAAACCAATTACTATAAAATATTTTTTCTGTTTTCCAGGTGAAGTTGTCTGTGAGAGAAATCTTTGTGAAATCAAGATTTTGAGTGAAAAATACCCTAGCTTCCCAATAGATAACGGATAGGGGAAAAGAAGTTCAACAGGAGAGAATAGAATAGAATAGAATAGAATGGAATGGAATGGAATGGAATGGAATGGAATAGAATTTGGAAGATGATGAATGATCACCTAGTCCAGCTACCTGGCTAGTTCAGGGCTGACCAAACATTAAAGCACATCGTTAAGGACATTGTACAAATGCCTCTTATGCACTAACGGGGGTGGGCACTGACCACCTCTCTAGGAAGCCAATGTTTGAGCCACCTCAGAGTGAAGAAATGCTTCCTAATGTCCAGTCTAATCCTCCATAGGTGCAGAAATGGGATTTGCAAAAAACTGGATACTCAGTTAATGATTTTACATATGTTTTACCCTCTCTTCAAGTAACTGTCAAAAGCTTTTAAAACAGCTCGTGTTCCAAAATGGTCAGTTTGCAAATATAGTGAGGTATTCTAGATATAATTATTTAACATGTGTAATGGGAAAAACCCAAAGTAAAACAAAATAAGAAAAAAAAGAAAATGTGTTGCAGAGTTTTCGTGCTTCACAAACCTCTCCCTTCTCTGACCACCTGTGTCAAACTCAGGATTTACAGGACCATATAAAAATCACCTGAAATTCACAGACACACACACATCAAGATCATCCTGGTAAGTGATTTCAAATTGCTCTGAACACCTCTTGGTTGTCGAATTTATCCTGCCCTTGCAGGAAAGGTCATTGTTTACACCTCTAAGTGACTCACAGAGACAGCTGTCATGCCATGACACAAGCTCTGTCTTGTCAAGCAAGTCAGAGAACTAATATGGATGTGGTAGATGTGGAAAGCAATCTCTGGTACAAATATCCAGCATAGGAAAGCTAAGTGCAACCATTCTTCTCAAAACTATGGGATGCATTTGGATTTCAACTGTGCTACCCTACTTCTGAATCAACACCACCACTCCCAAATCAAATCCATGCAGCAGACCAAGATGTTTCTACTAGTTATGAGAATCTTTTTTTTTTTTTAACTGAATTTGAGACTAAGCATCTAATGGAATGAGGAAAGCATGCATTTATCCTTTTTATGATAATTAATATCCATGGTCACCAACACGTTAAGGACACAGTCAAAAGAACATGCTCAATTTCTCTGAGTTCTTTGTAACTGAATCTTAAAACCAATGAAATGCTAAAAATGTGTGTGTATGCAAGCATATATACATACATACATACATGATTCTTTAGAATATAACAAATATCTTGTAAAACTTCTCTACTGTGATTTCTGTTTAGCAGATGGAAAGCATTCCTGTTTTCAGAAGATTATGTTTCAGTGGTGTAAAGTGGATTCTTTCCTTCTGCTATCTCTTTCCTTTCCCTGTTGATGCTGACAATATTTCCTGTGTTGTTTAACTCGAGTATGCTACACTGGAAGGTGCTTTATAGACCATTATTTGCATTCTTGCACAAGTAATGAAAGGAAAACAGGATGAGAAAACTGAAGCAGTATTAAGTACCCGAACTGCTAAGAGCAGTTGAGCTTTAAATGTTTGTATGCATCTCAGCAGCCTGTGACATTGTGACATTTTCACATCCTTTCCTTTGCATGTACATTATGGCTTTTATCTTTGATGCTCTTAAAATAGTTAAGTTCTCTAGCACTATTTTTTTCTGCCCACTGTACTCAGCCATTAGCGTTTTCTTTTTCTCTGCCACTGCGATGTCATCATTAGGCTCTTTTAAAGAGCATGGGAGGGAGTGACATGCAATTCAACAGAGAACAGTGACATCAACAGCTAGATCAAGAAGTAGAGCAAGAACACCTTTCCATCACTAGCAGTCCTGGCAGTATTGACCACATCCTTGATGACTTGTGGTGCAACCATTTTTAGCTCCAGTGTCAAGGCGTTATATCATGCAGTGAGTCATAGTCAATATCCCTCTTTTTATGTAGGGAGAAAAGAGGAGCTGGAGAGAAGATAAGTTTTGCTTTGCCACTGATTAACTCATCCTTTCAGAGTAACCTGACTGAATCCAAGCTGGGTGAAAACAAAAGCAAACCCCAAACCTGTCTCCGTCATCTGCCCACCCTATGGGAGTTCATGGTAGAGTTTTAAGAAGGCTCTGAAAAACCCAACAAAAGTCCTTCACAGGCCAGTACAATCTGGGACACAAGTCACAGTGTGGGAAGAAAGAGCCATCAATGCCCAACTATCTGTGGCAGTGGTCAACCCTGACCTTCATAAGATCTTTGGCTCAAAAGTGAGCCCTAACCACACATTACCACAAAAACTGTAGGGAAAAAAAGGCTAAATTTTGCCTGGCTGTTTGACAGCAGGCAAGTATACCATGATAAACTGTGATATCAAGGAATTACTCTTCTTTTTAAGTTTAAGACTTCCTGTCTTGATTTTTAACATTAATATCTTCATTTACGGGAATTCTTTTAGAAAAAGAAAGCAAAATTATCTTACAGGCTGAGAGCTATTATTCTACTGATAGTCTCCAAAGTATAACACAGAGAAATCAAGTCTCTCTTTTTGACTGTGCTAGGTAATTCTGAATATTACATTTTACTAATTCAATCCACTGTCCTAATATAGTTACAGATGTTATGACCATTAACTTTTAATGCCTTATTTCTAGAGTCAAGTTGCCTATAATCATGAGAAAGGAAGTGATTTTACAAGAGGTGACATATTATAGACTAAGTTGGAAGTTAAAATATTTACATCTTAAAATCCAGACAGGATTTTGATCTACAGTGGACAGACTGATGACATTACATAACTGGAAAAACACTTTTTCTTTAATGTCACCATTGATATTTTTTACTAAATAAAATCAAGATAATTAGAAGATGATTAGTAACTCATAAGACAACATTAAGAGCAAGGCAAAAAGAAAAAATTGAGAGAAGTGTCTTGCTAAATTAAGCTTCAACTTCTAACACAAAAAAGTGATTCTTATTTTATGACTGAGAGAATGATATATGACATACTGAAAATAGCAGTTATTTTAAAATATAAGATAAGCATATATTTGCTCAGGGAATATAAGGAAAATGTTTTTTAATATGTGATCCTCATAAACTGAGATTCAAATAGCACAGAATATGAAACCTCTTTCCGCCTAGAAGAATGGTAAGCAACAGTCACTAGCAGCAAAGTGAGAAGATATCTACTTGCTGTACAAACTCTACAATGAATTAAGGGTTTTGATTATTTTTTGAAATTGAGGGCTTAGAAAGATTTTTGAAGACCATTATGGTCAGAAGACTTCCTTCCAAATTTCTTAATATAGAGAACAGAAAGTTCATACACCTTATCTTTGTCTTCTGTTCTTCTTTACTGATAAAAACTGAATTTTCATCACAAGGCCAAACAAGGGAGCCAGTCTGAGTCACATATTAACTGTGATTATAAAATAATTTTCTTCAATGATTAGTGATTGTGGCTAAAAGGTATGATTTTTCAGGCCTGATATTTCCAGGAAAACAATTTGAGTTTGAGAATGTTGATTTGGAAATGTGGAAACCCTCAATATCACGTTATCTCTTACGTAAGAGATGTAAGAAGACAAACAAAACAAAGCTTTCTCACCTGCTGCAATACAGTGGATAAAAACTGCAGCTTTAAATGAAGATCAAAAGCCTTTTGTTTTTCCTAGATAGTGGGAAAGCAGTTAAATAAAAAGGCAGAAAAGTTATATTGACAGCTACAGAGAATAACAACTATATAGGTTCAGACTTACAGGGAAGCTTAGGATAAACAGCAAGGATAAAAAAACTACCAGGATTACAACAGCATAAAATTTAGATTTCACATTTATTACTAAAATATTTAAAATAAAGCAATGCCTAATTTAATTTTATTTGTGAGATTTAGACTAACAGACCTCATTGAGACAGATATTGCAAGTCACATATAATTGTTTATAAAATAAAACAGAGGGAAAATACTATTTCCACATCACTAAAGATGTCACTAGGAATGGAAAGAAGAAGAAAAGGGAGCTATCTTCACTTTTGGAGTGTACATGGCAGCAATTTGGAGAGTAGTTACCAAAGAGTCTGTACCTCACTAATGCCACAGTCCGATGCCCATGTGGGAAACACCAGGGCTAAGTTAAGTAAGATGTCTTGTGCCAAATCACTTCCTACTGTTTGCTGCTGTCCCTCTCCTGGCCTCACTGTCCCAAAACAAACAAGTAAAACCCTTCATAGTATAAGTCTCCAGTGACCAACCAGTAAGTTTACAGTAATCTCCCTAATTTCCTTAGGTCTGTTTAAACTGAACTGACTGGTTTTGCCTTGAAGTAATGACAAAACCACAATTTTCTGATGGCTGTGCTGTGACAAAAGTATCTTCCAGCTGAGGAGCAGAATTTCCTTGAAACTCTTCCAGCCAGATCTGCAAGAGCTCATTTCTCACTGCCTGGTGTCAGGGCAGTTTACAAAGAAGACAAAACAGTAGTAAAAAATTATCTATTTTCCCATCATTTTGTTCCAGCAGCTTACACTAATGTTCACTGATGTTCATTTTCTCCCTAAGTAAATAAATCCTTGGCAAGGAGAGAAGTGNTCACTAATGTTCACTGATGTTCTGCAACTGTATCTGTAGAATTGCTTGGACATTTTCTCCCTAAGTAAAAAAATCCTTGGCAAGGAGAGAAGTGAAGAAGATTCCCCTTGCATGCACACTGGACAGAGCTGGCTTGGGTGGGCATGCATGCAAGTTTTAAAACTGAGACTATGAGAAAAAAGCTGCTTACGAAGACACTGCATTCCCCATGTGAAGGCAGCTGAAGTGTCACCTCTTCTGCCCTTCACCAGTAGATCCAACAGGGCTTTGATTCAGTTGTTTAAACACAGGTAGACAAAGTGCAATTTGAAACAGCTTGAAGTATGTGAGAGTTTTGAAACAATGCTGTCAGATATGACATCGAGCTGGGAGATTCACGTTTCTTCTGGACTATCAGCTTAAGGCCCTGTGGGACACTCTAAGATGCCTCAGATGGTCCAGCTACATCCATATTTATGCAACTGTATTGAGCCCAGAAAGTGTCAGAATTGGAGGTACACAAACATCACTGCTCTCTTTGAAAACTTTAAAAAATAAATGTTTATGGTCTTGATGCTTGAAATGCAAGACTCAGATTTTGACAAAATAAACTTAGGATCAGCTTGGTATTTCATACTTAAAACTGATAATTAGCAAATACATAGGAGAAACACCTTGAATGGGAATTTTGTCCAGCAAACCACTTAAACCTCAGTTTAAAGCTTAACATGTATTTGACTGCTTTGTCAAATTGAGAACTTATAACTTTGGATCCAATGTGAAGATTATTGTCTCATACCTCTTTTCACCTTCCCTAAACAAAAACATTTTTTCTCTGCTGTAATTCAAAATCCTGTTCATAGATTATCTGCAGTTCATAAACCTTAAAGATCACTTTTTACAATGCTGCCCACATTCAGTTTTTAATCCTGGACTTTGTGAGACTGCCCAGATAATTAACACAATCTTAAAAGCAATGAACCATGAAAACACAAGAATTAGTCTGAACATCTTGCACACAAAAATGTGAAACAACAGACACATAAATATCTTCCAAGCTGTTAACCCAGAAAGGTATCATTGTACTACACTGTTCAGCATTATTACCATAATAGCAGCAATGTAGTAATGCTACTGTACTTACACCGCTGAGTTTTCTGGTTTAGGTGTTCCATGTGCCTCTCCTTTAGAAACTTTTACTCAGAGACTTCTAAAGCTTTTAGGCACATGAAGCTGGATGGCAGTTTCCTATAAACCCCTGCCTCCACCAACACACCAGTCAAAATACCCAGGAATTAAGGCAGTTGCAAGATAATGATCACAAAGATTACTGACATCATCTTCTGTGAGGACAGTGCCTGCACCAGCACAAATGCCTAAAGAAGCCCAGCCACCAGGAGACACAGGCTCACTCTTGGTATTACAGCACTGCTGCTTCAGCATCCCAGAGATCCCTGCTGAGATGCTTCAACAGGTCTGTGGTGCACAGGAGGGATTCACTGGCATGTGCATGTCCAGTGCTGTTCTCCAGCTCCATCAAGGCTGTGAGCAGATGTCTCTCCAGCGACCGAGTCCAGTGAGCCCCACGCTTGCCTGACCTCCCTCACTGAGCCCTGGCCACCCTCTCCAAGGCCAGCCCTGAGCACTGCCACCAGCACACACCAGGGAGCTGTCTCTCTTCTGCAGTAACATGCACCCACATGCACAGCTGCTGGCTAATCTTCTTGCTAAAAAGAGAGAGGCCAGCCAGATTTTCTGACAAGTGCCGATCTCATTACACCAGTAGTTGAACAGTGCTAATTTACCTGGTGAAAAAAGTAAGATGTACTCTCTTGAAACAAAGGAAATAGGCCTCTGGCAAAAACTAACATGAAAACGTTATTCATAGTTCATACTTTCCCCAAAATAAAGCTTTTTAAAACCTAAGAAGAATGAAATGTTTCCAGAAAATGGAAGCATAAATATTTAATGAAAAGATTATTTATGCAGTTATTCATGCTGTTAAGAGACTCGGGAGGTTTCACTTAGGAAGCAGGATCCCGCTGTGCTACTACTTAACAAACTCACTTAGAGGTTGTCATTCAGAAAAGAGCTACTGTGTCATGTAGTAATGTCAACAGACAACAGTAGAATTTAAACAAGATTACTAAGCATTGGTTGTAAGATTATCTGAGCAGAAGTAAATGCATAAAGGGAATTAGGGAAATTCCTTATGCACACAGCACATTGCATCAAGCTATTGCAAAGAGGAGAGAAGTTATATGGAAATTTAACTCACTAATTTGTATATCTCAAGCAAGTAGTACTAAGTAGAAGGAGAAAAAAAAATCCCACTAGTAAGGTTTTAACAACTTTTCAGTTTTTATACTATGTGGGCAATTTGAAAAAATGGTAGAGGCTGACCTGGTTTTAACATAATCTCTATCATTTCTGATGAAGTGGTCACAGGGATAGACTGCATTCAAAATGCAGCCTGCCAAAATCACCTTCTAGAATGTAATTCTAGCATATAGCATGAAATAAAGACCCAGTCAATTTATCTTCATGAAAGCATTAAAAGAGAAGGAGAATGGATGGAGGAGAGTACAAACTAAATACATTCCATTTATCATGCTTGTCACTCTCAGGATCAGTACCATTAAGATACTTCAAAGGGAATTTATGTTTTGCTTTAGGCAGTTGTTTAGGGTTTGGGGGAGTAAAGCAAAAACTAACCAACCAATAAAAAAAAAAGAAAAAAAAGAAAAAAAAAAGAGCAAGACAGAAAGAATTATGCAAATCATTGTGCTAGTACAAGAAGTTTCACTAAGACAACAATCGCGCAATTTGAATTTTGGTTTGTTCTCATCTGAAGTTTAGAGGGGCTGAAGGCCAATTCTACCCTAAGCATGGCTTTTGGTGAAAACCATGGCCTTTCACTGCACAGCTAAGACAAATGGACTTTTCAGGGCTCTGTATACTCCAGAAAGACCATGAACTACTTCTGTAGCTTAGTAAGCACAAAACATTTTCCATAAAAACAAGTCTGCTGCAGGATTATGTTTGTTTTAAAATGAGAGCTGTGAATCTCCACAAGACCATTTTATGCAACCACAAACTGAGGCACAATGAAAATGAGGGTGCTGAAAATCTAAAAAGATTTAAGTCTAAGTCACAAAATTAACTTGTGTTAATTAATACCAACCTTAATCCTCAGGTATCCCAGATGAACTAAATAATTAACTCAAAGGTCGTCATATTCAAATTTGCATCTTAAAGGCAGAAATACAACTCAAAAGCTCAATTTGAAGTGAGAACTGATAATCCATAAATGCCAAACAACTTCAGCTAACTCTACATTAAAGATGTTTTTTACCACCGCCTCAGATCATAATATACTAAATACCCTTTTAAAAGCAACAGCTCAGTGTGTGATTACATGAGAGTCACAGTTTCCATTAAAACAGAAGTCCAGTTTTTTAAAGGTGCAGACAGGTGAAGGTCAGATAAGCACCAGGTACTTAGTTACCAGTGATTAAAAACCAATATATGTTTTTAAGTCTTATCCTATGGTCAAGTGTACTAGAACTGAAACCTCCCAGCAATTCAAAGTTGCTGAAGTGTTCCAGGATAGGCTTATGAGAACAGAAGATTAAAGACTAACAAAGACAAGCAGCATGGCTAAAATATAAGCAAGATGGCTACAGTACAGTATTTATGTTCAGGAACAAAAAGCAGAATCTAGGCACTCCAGCTCTCATTTTAATGGTGCAGAACTAATGCTTCTGTATATTTAATATATGAAACTTGATGCCCAGGTCAGGAGGCTGTCTGACCAATAATGGCGAGTGCTAGCCTGAAAGATTTGTAAATCCCTACAAGTGAATTCTCCAACAATCAGGCTTTTTAAAGAGACAGCGTATTGGGACTTCTGGCTTTGAAGGCATCTAAAATTACTGGTTGCCTGAAAATAGGTTTTCTATGCTTGTCCTTCACATGACATCTACTCATCCTAAAGTTATTGCATCTTTTATGAGTTTAGGTATATCTGTATTTTAGACTGCCACAGCCTCCGCTGGTATTACACGCTGGTATCTTCAGTATTTCCTTGTAAAATGTTGGCCAGCCATCTTTCCAGAAAGAAGGCACATGTCACAAGATTTTAAAGTACCTTTAAGGGAAACTGTCAAGAATAAGAATGAAAGCAGTGTACTTGTTTCTCTACACCTAGAGAAGGTTCACCTGCCAATTCTGCTGAATTCCAGACCATGAGAGTACTGGAGTATCCTGGTTTCTTTCTTATAGACAAAAAGAGTATGTACCATGACCATTAACGATGAGGACATTTTTATCCAAATCAAATAAAGGATTAGGAACTCCAAGCATTCCTTCTTTGCTGAACATGGTAAGCCCTTCCTTTTTAAAATTTAAGAAAATTTTACTGGGGAAAAAGATATTAATCTCTGGTTTATTTTAAATAATTGACATACAAATTTTAAAGAAATAGTAAAATTAGGAGAGAAAAAAACAACTAATATTACTTTGTAAATGCATGCAGATGAATAAGTACACTAAAAACATATATTCACCATTTCCTGTGCTCAGTTCTCTATACAAGAGCATTTCAGAAAGTTCTCTTTACAGCCTCTAATTCTGGATTTCATTTGCATCATGTTATAACCCCAGCTAGCCCATATATGCTGTTAAATAATGTGATATTGCCAGTTTGTGTTTGCAAGCCAAATAAAAAGAAATTAAATGCTGCTAACAAGCTCTGACAAATCTTTATGTGATTTCTTTGGAAGGAAAGGTATGGTCATGGAGGTATTTGTACACATGACAAAAACGGTATTTACACTCCAGTGTAGTCCATGGCTAAATGACTCAGAATCAGAGAGTCACATGCTCCTTACATTTGGAATGCAAGGGTAAACCTAGGCCAACTCTTCTGCTCAAAGGACATGCCCAGGGCCAATTCCAGTCAGATATTGATTATATCCAAGGACATAGCCTCTACAATCTTTCTGGGAAACCTATTCCAGTATTTAAACACCATCACAGTGGAAAAGCTTTTCGTTTGGATGGGATTTTTGTATTTCAGTTTGTGCCCATTGCTTCCATTCCTGTCAGTGGGAAGAGTTCCATTTCCACTTTATTCCCCACAGCAAACACTCCCCGCTCTGCCCCATCAGGTATTTAAACACATTGAAGAGATTCTCCCAAGTCTTCTCCTCTTTTCTTGGACAGACAGTGCCAGTTCTCTCAGCCTCTCCTCCTATGACAGATGACCTCATTTTTCAATCATCTCTGTGGCCCTTCCCAGGACTCATTTCAGTGTTTTCATGGATCCCTTGCACAGGGGAGTCCAGAAGACACAGTGCTCCAGAAATGGCCTCACCAGTACTTAGTAGAGTTGCATGACATACTCATTTCCCAGGTGCAGGACTTTGCATTTCCCTTTGCATTTGACTGCTAAAAGCCTTTTTAAAGCCGAAATAACCAATATTCATAGCTCTGAATGTGTCAGATTGCCATGATCTTTCAAAGATGAACCTCACAATAACATGGGCCAGTTCCCTCAGGTCTTAGAAGTGCATCCCCATCAGACACCATGCACATGTGCACATCCCATTTTGAAAATCATTTGCTAACCTGATCCTCCTCTACCAAGGATAAGTCTTCACTGCTCCAGGCGTTCCCATAGGTCTCAGGGGCCTGGGATTCTTGAGGGAAAATCTTAGCTGGAAACTGAGGTGAAAACAGTGGTGTGTAACAGCCTTTTCCACGTTCTGTGTCACCAGATTACTGCAGTAGTGAGCCCTGTCACTCTGCTTTGCATGTCTTAGACTTGCATTTTAATATTAAAGCTAAAGCCTTCTGATGTTTTGGAACTCTGAGCTGAGCTCCCAAGCCTTTTCATGTAAATAAGAATTGTTTACATTCTTTTGTTCTGAGAGAACATTTGAGTGATTGGAATGGTCACCAATCCAAGTGATAAGTTGACCTGCCTTGGCCAATAATTGGCCACCTATGTCCAGTGTATATAAATGGAGTCAGAAAATTTGAATAAAGAGAATTCTTGCATGCTGACCCTGGACCTGCTTTGCCTCGTCCTTTCCAAACTCCAACAACATGTGCTGCACCAAAATAGTGCGACAGAGCCCAGCTTTCCCTCCTCTGCCTTTTGCTGCTGATGGACCTGTCAAAGACTCTTTTCCTCTTTGTGTCTCTTGACAGATTCAACTCCAGATGGGCACTGGCTTTTGTGACACCATTCCTGCATACTTGGACAGCATCTCTATCATCTGCCTGCATGACTTGATCCTGTTTTCCCCTCCCAGTGTATTAGTTCTTTACATAATTTGAATAAAACACCTTTCAAAGTATGACAAATAGATTTCCTTTAGAGAGTCGTCCACATGCCTTGTCAAAGCTGAGCTGCTGTGCACACAATACCCCAGTCAAGATATGCAGCACACTAGAATAAGCCTCAGTGGATCTAAGGAATAAGAGTGCTTATTGGCAAGGGGCAGCTCTGGGCTCCTATAGCACCAAATTCAAGCACACCACAAGATCTGAAGAGAAATTCAGAGGCAGAAAGGGAAGAAAGGAGGTGGTAATCCTGTGAGTGACAATGAAATCTGGTATCTCATTGTAAGGGTGAAATGGCACAAATGAAGGATCTCAGGCACTCTCAGAACTGACAGCAATTTCAGTTTCATTAGAAAATGTTACTACTCTCAGAAGCCCATTAGCTGACAGGGTAACAGGGGTGGAAAGCTTTAAAGAAACATCAAATATTTTGATAGACATGCAAAAGAAGAATCTGTGCCATTAGCATGAACTAGATAATACTACAAAGAGAGGAGCAACTAAAAGGATGGAAAAAACCACTTAAACTGTCTGGTTAGCAAGGGAAAAAAAAGAAAAACTGGATGTTTTTAAATCAAAAAGTGTAAGTCGATTCTCAGTCAGTATAAATTGACAGAATTCCATTAATACTACCCAGTTAACAGTTTTGTTGCACAAGCTAAGTTCCCTGCTTGGAACTGATGCTGTGGGCTGTCTGTTCCTCACAGAGAGGAAAACACACCTTGACTGAACTTTTATTTGTGCAAGAGGTTCAGGCTCAGACTGGTATAAAGGACCTCAGGTTTTTTTAAGACACTGTGTTCAGTTTTCTAGCCAGAATTTTCTCTTTTTGGATTCTAACTCTTACAGTACTATCCCTACTTGTTTACAACTACCACTTACCTTCTTTAATTCTTCCTGAATACTTTTGCCATTTTCCTCTGAGGACAAACTCTCTTTCTGGTTTTCCAGATCTATTCCAGGTTCTGACTCTTGTTCTTCACCAGATGATGTTTCCTTGTCACTCATTTTAGCAGCAAGCTGAAATAACCTGGATTTAAGCTCATCCTCCATAAGTTCAGGCTTGACATCATGGTGCTGATCCTCATTGCTTACATCTGTTTCTGATAAATCATCAAAATCCTACAAAGACATTAGAAAAAACCGTATGATTCCTGTGTAGGCACAGAAGAAAAAACAAACAGCTTTCTAGAAAACTATAGGTATGACCACTCTGCAGGGAAGCTAGAAAGAAAGCACATTAAGTGTTCTGATAAAAAAGCAATGCCAGCAAACCAACACTTGCTAGATTATATTCATCATTTCTGCTTACTTTCATGTTATCTAAAAAGGAACTATCAAAATCACTATGTATCTGCCAGCAACTAATAAAACATGTCTAGATTTCCCATTCCCAGCACTGCCATCCCTTGCAGGCACAGTGCAGATAAAAGCATGGGGTGGGAATAAAATAACCTGTAACCTGCCTGTAACCTGGCAGTTGTGCTCAGCTTTCAGCTGGCAGCTGTGCTTGCATTCCCTGACTGCTCAGTCTTGAGCATTATCCATGTTCTTCTTAAAGACTGCTGGAAACAAATTTTGAAAAACTTCCCTTTTGTTGCAACATGATGTTGCTTAAGATTGTCAGCTTTCCCAGTGATTACTTGCACAGATAGATCCTCTACAGAGATGATTTTTTTTTCCAAATGCCAACCTCCTTGGAACACGTTCAGTGTTCAGGAGCACCTTCTGTTGTGAGTCTTGGATCCTTAAAGCTGGTAAACACTTAAAGGGTCAGTTAAATACAGTGGGTGCTACAGACTCAGCCACAAGTCCTTTTAGAAGCTGAAGAGAAGAAAAAGCAAAATCTTTTTGCAAATCCATTTATCATTGTGCCTGCCCAACATTTAATAAAGTGGAAAGGGGGATAGTTTTGTCAGCCCTTGCTGACAAAATCTGCAATTATCTCATAGTTCTAAAAACTAATTCCCAGGTATGTATCAATTCATTTTTCTGGATCTGTGCTCTCTGATTAGGACCCAATTTGCCCTGATTTCCACTTACAGTCCCTGGAGAGAGACAGACACCTCCCAAAGCAACCTGTTCCACCTATAGCATTTGCTGCCTTCTGGAAATGTTCTCTCCCTGCTGACTGCTGAGACAAAGTTTTGAATCGTGACCTTTTTTGGTGCTTCAGCCAAATCAACAAAATAAGATCGTATTAGGTGGGTTTAAAAGTGACAGATATTTTGAAATGGAGCAAATTGTGCAAAACCACCCAGACGGAGGCTATGAAGAATTCAGCCTGGGACCAGAGTGGTAGGCACATCTCAGCAGGTCTAGGAGGATGATTTGGAACAGTTCTCAGAGAGGAAATTATTCCTATCTGCCTCAGTTTCTCATACTGTGACAAGACCAGACACTGCTGGAGAGACTAGAATCTGTGTTCTCTCTTCCATTCATTTGGAAATACATAAACAGGAGCAGCTGTAGCAGCACTGTTCACGGATGAACCAATTGCCTCCAGTTCTCACAGGAAATGTTAACTCTGCCCACTCCCTCACAAACCCTACCCACCAAACTGCTTTTAATGGATTGACACATCGTGTTCAGAATGTCAGTTCTCATCTTTCATACAGTAAACTACACTGGAATGTTCAGCACTTTCACAGTGTTCTGGACAATTTTTGTCTGCAGTTATTTGCAATTCAATCAATTACACAACTAAATTATTGCTTTATAGTTCACCTTCAGGATGCAGAAGGCTCTTTTAGAAAATCAGGATTTGAAGGAAAAATAGAAATTTGAGAGCTACAATAGAAGGGGAACCATGGGTTTATGCTGAAACTCTTATCCCAAACAATCAGCTTTTGCAGAATAAAAAGCTTTTTCTGCTAAAAAGCTGTTCAATGATCAAAACACAAGATTTCAAACCAGTGTGTTTTCACTTCAGTTTTATAATACAACATGCTCTTATACACATGCAAAAGGCTGGTGTATTTCACCTCTTAAATTAAAAATCTCTATCATAATGATGTTTCCTCAGATTGCAAGAGAAGCTTTCTTCAGACATTACTTGCACGTCACTCCACAACTCATTACAAATATAAGTATTACATCCCAACCAACAATCTATCAATGACCAATACTTATATATCACTAAACTCCTATTAAAAAACCCCTGAAATCTGCTGCTAAATCAATCAGTCCATCAATTTGTACACAGGAAAAAAAATCATAATTAATGTGATACACAGGATAGAAAGCACAGGTAAACTGTGCACTTGTATTTTATGAGAATACAGTTTAGTGAAGATACAACTCATTAAACCTGAGCTTATTTACAGCTAGGTATCTAGTCTAAGCTAATTACTGGAATCCCTCTTTACTTGATTAACCTCCATTTATTTAATTGGTACCTCCAAAAACCTGCTCTCATATACCGAAACACCTGGTTTAGGATTACAGCTCTGCACTAGGGGTGTGGCCTTACTCTAGCAGTGTTGATGAAGATTGAGCATGGTTTACCTTGAGGTCAAGTCTGCAAGGAAAAGAAGAAAATCCCATTCTATGCAGACATTTGAGCAGATCATGCTTGTAAAGACAAGAATTTGATATTCTTGTTTAAATGAACTTACAGATATGTATATAAAATCTAGTGGAGCAGTGAGGGAGACTGGCAGTCCAGAGTGGTGGATTTTCCCACACTTCCTCCTCACTGCTGTACTGACAGACTTCACTGTGCAACAGGACATGCATGAGTCCTCTGGGGGCTTCTTAAATAGATATGCTTAGCTTTAACTGCTTAGCAGCTTTATTGGAGTAGCAATGCACATATACACCCATGGAAAGCACCACTGGTTAATCTAAGGAATCTTAGATTAACTAGATTAATTTAGATTGACAAAAACAGTATGTCCATTTCTCTCAATCCTGAAAAAATACCAGTCTTCATAGGATCACACATGGCAGCAAGTTAAAAATATTTTTTGCTATGTCTGCCAGCACAGATCAAAGTCATGAGATGCCTTGGCAACCCCAGGATCTCATTCTGCATTAGCTAAATCTGTGTTTTGAATACACATGGTTTCTTAGGGGAGGACTCATCTTGAGTGTATTGAGTGTATTCTGGCTGGGCTCAGGTATGCCTATTACCCCTTTTTTAGCTTTCCAACCTCATTTAAATGAGTGGGTGGATTATCTATATTGGCTACAGCTGTTAATTCCTGTGCACATGCAGAGATAATGGTACCTTACACTGCTGCACTTTGTGGTTTCCGTTAATAGCAGGCTGCTCGACTTTGTGTGTTGGGCTTTTCAGGGAGTGGCAGGAAACTGTTTGTGAGGAGATTTTACCTCTCTTGGATTGACAAGTGAAAAAATGCATTAGCAGCCACGGAAACAATAAAATAAATAAATTGAAAGGTACTACTACTATTGTTTAATAGATGCTGTATTAAATTTTGTTATTCTTTACTGTTCATGTTTTCACTCTTTCTGGTAAGTTTAATGACATTTTTGTGTCTTTACACAAATCATTGTATAAACTCCCATTTGCATCTATCAGCAATGTATAATGCTAATAACTACAAAGAAGGATAAAGGGCTACCATTTCATCTGAAAACTGAGTTTCTGTGAGGGCCTGGCAGACTGACACAGCCATGAACTCAGTTCCACTAAAAGAAAATCAAGTGTTTCTATGCAAGCATAAGTCTTAGGAGACAATGAAAACAAGAAATACACCTTTACTCATAAATCGTGTCCAAATCCTTGCACACAAATTGCTGATAATTCAATGCAATCAGAGTGGACAAAAAAGAAATACAAAAAAAGATGCTCCAGAGCAAAATCCACGTTAAACTATAAACTCCTGAGGGAAAGTTCCTTCATACAGGAAACCAAGAATTGGAAATGAAAATTTTTAGGAGAATACAAAAAATTGTGAGGTTTGCAGGCAGTTTCTCAACAAGAGCCAGAGTGATTTCAGGGAGCTGTTTTCAAAGAATACATCCCAAGTGCCATCCCATGGGAACAGGCAGTCTGACAGTGCTCACCCCTTACCTGGCTGCAGGGCAAGAGGGCGCTAATTAACAGGTGAGGTATCCTGATCAAAGAAACAAACTCATAATGAGGGCACTTCTTTCACTTGAAGCACTTAAGCCCTTCCACTTTGCATCAGAAACACAAGAACTTCAGCTACATTAAGCAACAATCATATCCTTCTCCCAAAAAGATAATGAGAGCCAATATATCAATATAATTCTTACTAACAGTATCAACTACTGTGATAATTATTAATAATAAAAGCAGATAATGATTGGTGACTTGAGTGTCTGTTTTTTATAAAAAGTTACCATTTGAAAAATAGTCATTAAAAGCAAGGTTGCACTTTCCAATTTAGTTCCCACAGAAATATAAGTTTTTGTGGTACAGATGCAATCATATATTATTTATAGCAGGACTTTGGTTTTATCAGGACCTTGCTTCATGACTGTTTATGGCATCCCTACAGGTGGTCCACTAAAGGAGCTTATTCTTTTACTTATCATTAAGCAAAAAATTCCACAGATACAGCACATCTTGGTATCTGTTCTCAGGTTTCCCCTTCTAAGTCACTGAAGACTTGAAAGAAAAAGACTCCCTCTCAGTCACAAAGTTGGCATTCCACTGTTGTGTCTAAAATATATTTTAAAAAACCATGCCACAGCATTATCCTAATCTAGGAATTGGATACTGATTTTAAAAATTCCTGATTTTAAACTGAAATTAATTTGTGAGTTATGAACTGAGTGCAGTTTTTCCAGAACACAACTGCTTACAATTCTCTAGACTCAGAGCAAAGAAGAAAAAGGGCTTGTTTTCATCTCCCTGAGAAACTTGGAGAGTAGAAAACAAGAAAGCAACCTTTACTATTTGAAAATTAAAAATGAAGCCCTACCTTTTAGGCTGATAAACTGAAACCCTGTTCTAAAATACTGATGAAAATGTAATGGTTAACAAATTATCATCTTATTATTAAAATGCAGTAAAATAAGATCATATTCCAATGCAGTAAAGTACAAGAAAAGTGTGTTTTTTTACTGCAATTGACATATAACTAGTTATTCAGTGTCTAATATCTTGAGATTCAACAAGAGTTGAAGTTCGAATACCTTGAGGCTCAACAAGAGTTTAGAAGAGTTTGTATGGTCTCTGCAAACTCTGCATGATCTCATATGAAAAGCTATGCCTGGTTTAAGACCCTGCAGTCAATCTTTTTTAAGTCTATGCTGTCTGCAGTTCTTCACACACCTATACTAAAATTTTGTAGAACTGTTTATATGTAGGGCCCTCCCTGCTGCAGCCTCAATCATTTTACCAAGATCAATACATCATTCTGGGAATATATGACACTCTGGCATCCCTTTAATCACATTTTCCTGAGCAATGTAAATGATGTCTGGCTAAGTCATTTTCATACATTAAATCAGGTTCCTTACACACAATTTTACTTTCTTCCTGGCATTGTTCAACCATGCAACATCCTTGCTCTGAATTGTGGTAGTCAATCCACTCCTGGTGCCAGCAGTGTTAGTTTGCCAGGGGCTGGAGTAAAAATTCTACAAAAGTGAGCACCAGCTGTCACATCAGCCACCTCTGTGTGTGTGTGTGTGTGTGTGTGTCCAAACACAAACTAAACACATGCAAACCCACCCATACATAAACTCCCTAGTGAGAATTTCATTGCTTTGAAAACAGTGCCATGATCTGGAAGCAGTGTGCTTCTGCTTGCACTGCTGAGGCTGAGGGAGCAGGGCAGCAGGAACAGCCTCTTTTGGCCTCACAGCTAAAATGAGGAGGAGAGGGGGTTAGAATCCTGAATCTTACACTTTCAGCACAACACAGAGGTTACAAGAGACAAAGCAACTCACAAAAGACTTGGAAAGAAGAATAATTTTCCACACCAGCTTGCACCTTGAAGCACATGCTAATTTGCGAAAGGATGCCATCATGGATGTTTGGGAAGCATCCTGCCTTTCCGACCTCACCTGGATGAGCATGGGGGAGGTCTAGGTTGGATATTATGAAAAATTTCTTTGCAGAAAGGATTACCCAGCACTGGAACAGGCTGCCCAGGGAAGTGATTGATTCACCACACCTGGAGGTATTTAAAAGACGTGTAGTTGTGGCACTTAGGGACAACGTTTAGTGGTCGACCCTGCAGTGCAGGGTTAACAGCTGGACTTGAGGATCTTAAAAGTGTTTCCAATCTAAATGGTTCTATGATTATATAATGTCTCCAAGACTTTCTCTGTGAGCTCTGATCTTCCATGCTCTGCATAGTGTCTGTTGTGACTAGGAAGCCACAATATGAATACAGACACACAGAGACCATGCACAAATACACAAAGCCAGAAAGCTAAATGCAGAAGTCTGTGTACAAGATTTGGTCTTTGCGCAGTCCTTGTAAAGCTTTATAACTCTGCCTGATGTTCTAAGAAGTCAATAATGGCCACTGATGTGCCATTAGATCACATTATAATACATCATACTCCCCTTCAACTACTGTTGATTTAAAATACAAGAGGACACAAGTATAAATGAATCAGTACAGAACATCCCCAACACCCACACTCTGTCCTAGAAGCAGATGGAATGGGTCCAGAATTAATGACATTCAGCATTAAAGCCCTGCTGAAATCCTAGAATCATAATATTGACTTACAATCAGCTGTACTGATGTTTTTCTATAGAAAATACAGGCTAGTATCATAAGGAAAGAAAAATTGTTCCAGGCATCCTAAATTTGGTCAGATAGCTTTAAGACTGAATCAGGCTGCTTGTAATCAGAGGGAAAGAGAGAAGACAGTCCTCAGCTCCTTGCTTCAGGCTTATTATTACTCTGCTGCAGCAAAGATGCAGCTTCAGGATTTAAGAGGGGTAGGATGTGGGAAATGGAACTGGACAAAGGGTCAATATTCTCCTGAGCTTGCATGTTTGCAGTGCTAACAAAATTCTGGGGGATAAATGGATCCCTTAATATCAGTCCCAGGTCTGGACAAACTCCAAACAGGGGAGACTTTTTAGCTTTCTGGTTATCCAACACCTGTCATTTAGAAGAAATGTTTGCTGTCTTCAAGCTGTATGAACAGTTTTTCCAAGTTTGAGATATTACAGTCTGGGGGTTTTGCTTGTTTGTTTGGGTTTTGTTTGTTTTCTTATTGAATTGACAAATTATTTAAATGGAAGTAGTTTGCAAACACTCGCCCTAACATATCGGAACTCATCTTAAGGTGATCAGTTAAAAGCAGACATCATTTGGGACTGGATTTCACAAAAAGCCCTTTTTGAATTTCTGCTGCTCATTAGCTTTATCCCTTACCAGAATATTTGTAGACGCTGCAGCGCAGATTGCCAGGCATATGAGTTATTTCTTATACCAAGAAAACAGAAGTTAAAAAAACCCCAGCAGAACAAAACAAGTGGTTAATTAACATTTCTTAGCTGTTGATGAATCCTGAGGGATTTTTTCCTAAGAGCACTGTATTTTACAAAATTAACAATGTCTTGGTTGGATGAAAGTGGCCTATCTGAGAAAAAGGTAAAGCCTGTCTAACACCCTACTTTTCTTCTTCTTATTTAGGAGACATGAGGAAGATAAAGCTTGCAAGAACACTCCACCTCCCACTCATGATTCACATGATATTGGCAGCATAGCTTAATTAGTTTTGCCCAGCTCTTCTTGAGAATACATTTGGTAAGCTTGAACAGAATTACCTGACTTAAATTCATCTTGTTGATTTTTGCCTGATTCTTTTCTTCATGTGAGTCTTCAGAGACAGCTTTGTTCTTCTTCCACCTTCTTGATCTCTTTTCTAAATCATAATGGACTTCTTCAGTCTCACTGCTGTCTGAATACTCCAAGCTAGTTGCCTGTGGATTGAAATTTACATCTAGTTCTCCATGGAAGTGCTTCTTTTCCAGTCTGGGCATATCATTTTGAGTTCTGCTCTGCAACCAGAGAGGTTTTCTAGGTCCTTTAGCTTCCTGGGAAGAGTTTACTGAAGATGTTTCTGAATCGGAGAACAGTGTCTCAGTGTTGGTGTATAACCCAGAGGAGGGGGAGGTCACTGCCTGGTACTGATTGTTGCCATAAGCCCACTCAGTGCCATACTGGGAGCTGGAGTAATAGAAGTCTTCTGGCAACTGTCGAGGCCTCCGCCGCAGCTTGTTCAAGGCCACGTTCCAGTCATAGTCATCCTCGCTGTCCGAGCCCATCTCGTCGTAGGCAGACACAATGCTGGACTCGTTCTCCAGAGCTTTGAACACCTGACTCTTTGGTTTGGCGAGCATTCGAGGCCGAGGCAGAGCCACATTCTGCAAAGCCACCCAATTTCCATCGGTGCTTTGGAAAACGGAAGGCGGACCTATGAAAAGGAAACAAGAACGACCGTGATCACACTGTGAATGGCTGCTTTTACTTGCCACGGATTTAAAGTTTCAACAAAACTAACAAACAGATGCAAGTGCTGCTGCCACATGAACTCTCCCAGGTTGACAGCCAAGCTGCCCTACTACTCAGAAGCCACCCCTTTGAGTGTAGAGTACTTGGACCAAAGCTTTTTTCTAAAAGAATGATTAGGAAAGACTGATGGAACATAAGCACTCAGGCATGTATAAATCCTGAGTTTTGCAAATGTCTTTGGTTCTGTGTGCAATCCTCATCCCCCACATTGAAAAGGAAAGACGGAAAAAGAATCAGAGAAGAGAAAGGAAGGTTGTACCAGGTTCTAAAATAGTGTCCATTCAAGGAATGATTAAGTAAGCCAGAGCTCTGCCACCTGGAGGACAGAAGACAGAGAATACATGCTGAAAGAGATGGGGAAATCTCTTCCAGCCTAACTACTAGACATGAAGTGAAGCTAGAGAAATCAAGGTTCTAAAAAAACAGAAGAAAGAAGTGGGATGCAATGAATACCAGACCAATGGAGTTTCTTGCCTAAGTTGTTCTGGATGCTTGAAATTATCTGTGATAAAACAGAGATGGCTATGAACATGGTGGAAAAATCCACTAACATTTACTAAATACAGAAAAACACTTCTAGATGAGGTATTCTTTAAATTGAAAGCTCTGGAGGTTCAGAGTCTACTTAGAGGCAGTATGAAAAATACTTGTTTTGTCCTATCTCTCCTAGACTCTTGCCTATAGCTGCTGTTGTTGTACCCCAGACTAAATACCAAATGAGTTTTCTGTCTGACGCAAGCACTGCTACTCTTGTATCCTTCCACATTTTCAGAGTATGTTTTACAACTCCGACAGAAAAACCAAAAGAAGTCATAAATATGGTCAGAAAGCGCTCTTTAACTCTGAGAATTGCATTTCTTCTAAATTTAGATTTAATTTCCAATCAAAATTGAAAATTCTCCTCATGGGAAATATGGATGTGTGATGACTCTGCCTTCTGCAGAAAAATATACAAAGCCATGGATTTACATAATAATCTAGCCTACTGAATGACTATTTTCAGACTTAAGGATTCCTCCCATGGATGCAAATTTGTTATTTTCATAAACTTATAGAAATACTTAATAAAAATTGTCAGTTTTCTCCAAATGTAAGCAGGACATCACTATTTTCAAGTGGACACAGTAATATCTGGATCTGTTGTAGAACATAATTAGGAATTTTGCATTAGACGGTTACAAATACTAGGATGAAAAGAAGATTACGTTTTCCCTGGAACTGTTCATAAAGAACATTAGTATGCAGTAAGCCATGATTAGTTAAAAAAAAAAAAGTCTGAGGTGCACTACCACGACCAAAAGACCCCCACAAAAATACCCCAAAACAACAACAACAACAAAAAAACAACAACAACAAAATTAAATGGCAATTAAACTCAGGAGCTAGAAGAGTTTTATGACAACTTTTGCATTTCTTACTCATTTAAATCCTCTTGGTTTGTTTTCACTTCCTAAGTTTTAAGTCAATTTAGAGAACTTGAAAAAATACAATTCTTACTCCTGCTTAAAAGGAAATCAAAATTATACCAATTCTCTTGTAGCAGTGACCAACCAAGGATACAACTGAAGTCAGGTGTGTAAGGAGAACTAATAATTCTTTATTGTAACTCCTGATTTTGGAGGAAAAATCCCCAAACAAGCTATCAAGCAAAAGAAACTTCTGCTTGTTTAGTTTTCCCAACTATATTAACTAATCTAATTATAGGGTTCTCCTGAGAAAAATAACTTTCCTTAAAATTTTGTTCCTTCAAACAAAGCCAACAGCTCTGCAGGATATAAATCTCCAACAGGAATTGAATTCAGCTGCACTACCTTACACAAATGTAATGGAGAGCCACAAACTTTTTTCTCCCCCAAACCATAACCCCTTATTCTATTTAACAATAACACATGAGAATCAGTCAACCAACCTCAATTAACTGAAGAAAGGACAAGATAGTAGTTGATTACATCTTAGAGGACAAACAGGGTAGAAAGTCACTGAGAACTCTATATTCAGAAGGCTGACTCAGTTTTATCCCAGTTTTATTCTATAATGTCAAGTGCTCCCTTCCTGATTTTTCAAAACTAAGTCATTTATTTGAAAGAATGGTTTTTTACACAATTCTTTGGGCATAAGCTATAATTCATCCGGGTGAAAAGGAAAAAAAAAATTAAGAAGTTTCATTGTAGGACTATTGATAAAGGGAGAGAAAAAGGACAGTATCATAATTTGTCTTGCGTCACCATTTAAACCAATACAAACTGTAACCAGAATGAATTGTGAACTACTTTTTGGCTACATGCCTAAAAGGCCCATTGATGTTACCACACCATACTCTTGGTTGAGACTTCTCTTGTTTTCTGTATCATAAAACAAAACTGCTTGTTACTGCATAGGTGAGAACATATTTACAAATATTAGAAACATCAACTATTTACAATTAGCTCAATAGGCATCACAATTTCACCACAGATGTGGTTTTTAGATGAAAGCAGAACAAATCCTTTGTGTAGAGCACCCAGAAAGAAACTGGGTCAATTTGCCATTTTGCTATGGTTAAGCAATTGTTAAATACTTAATTGCTCAACAGTTGAATGCAATGGGATTCAAGTGGGTTCTTAAATTTAAGCACCAAATTAACTGCTTTGCTGAAAATAGGCCTTCCACTAAAATGCCCAGGAGAAAAACACTTCTGACAGTGGGTTGATTAAGAAATTCATAGAGTAATGCATACTTGGTTAAGTCAGATTTTAGTATTATTTTAATATTCATTTCTTTCACGGGGGAGGAGAAGTATTGAAATTGTCTAAATTTCAGTCTCCCCAGTTATCAACTGGCATTACAGATAAAGAAATTGAACAGACAGGCAGCCCTGGTCCCTGGTCCGCAGCAAACCCAAACACATTTTAAGTGCTTCTGCTTGCCAGCACCTAGTGAGGCAGTTGTGAGAGTTACACCACCTAATACCTCATCCCACAAAAGAGAAGTTTTCTGCTTGTTTTCTTCATGAACCAATGAGCTACAGGGGTCAGATGGGTTCTACAGTTGCTACAAGAGAAGAAGCAAGAACAAGCAGATTTTGCCATGGGATGACAACATGGGGCCAGGGAATGCTGCTGTAATGAGTTCAGCTCTTCCCCTTGTGCAGCTGTAGGGATAAAAAGTAACCAACTCTATGGTGAAGGAGTTGCCTGGTGCTACACTCTTGTGGCCTCAGAAATGCTTCAGCCAGAACAAGAGAGGCAGTGGAAACGGGACCACCCCAAGAGCAGGAGCCACAACTGCAGAAGCATAGAAAGGGTTAGGTTGGAAGGGACCACAGTGGGTCAGCTGGTCCAACCAACCTGCACATGGCACAGGATTGCATCCAGGTTCTTGAATATCTTCAGTGAAGGGGACTCCACAGCATCTCTGGGCAACCTGTTCCAGCGCTTGGTCACCTGTGTAGTGAAGAAGTTCTTTCTCATATCCAGGTGGAACTTCCTGTGCATCAGTTTCTGCCTGTTGTCTCTTGTCCTATTGCTTGGCACCACTCAGTAGAGCCTAGCTCCATCCTCTGACACCCTCCCTTCAGACACTTATATACATTAATACCTTCTTCAGTTACAACCTGTCTTTATGTCATCTAGAAGTAAGCAGGGAATTGCATTCTATCTCAGGGTGCTGATTCAGGAATGGAGCTGACTTGGAAAGCTGCTCAACATCCATCATCCATATTTACACCCATACCTAATGCATGATGACAGAGGTCAGATCCAGGGAAGCTGCTGGTCTGTGAAGTTCCTACTCACACAACTTCCTCAAACTAGTCTGGAAGCACCAGCGAGTAGGGCTGCACAGAACACTGCATTTGTTAATTCATCAGGGTTGAAAATAAAGTTGTAAGGAGGAATTCTAAATGTGAATTATTTTATTGACTGGCTCACCATGTAACCTGGTGAACAGTTACCCTGTGCCATGGAAGGGATACAATGGGCTTCAAACTCCTTCAACTAGAGGACAGATTATCAATAACAAAGAAGGGCCCTTGAGCTCTTGTGTCTTAGAAGCCCTGAAATATATCCAAACTAGTTGTCTAAATTTTGTAACAGCCCAAAATCAACTTCAAAAACACCCAAATTTTGAATAATTTTTTTAAAAGAAAGATAAGCAATGACATAGCCCAATAAAATTGTGACATGACAACATCAAATATACATTTTATATATGGCCTCTGAAAGCACAGAGGTCAGCAGAAATGCCCTTGAGAAGGGTTTAAGTTTTATTTATTGCTTTAAGTTGTATTTATTCCACATGTGAGTGAGAACCAAAAAAATAATCTTATTCGTACTAGAAATATTTACTTGTTTCATTTAGCCTGTCTACACTCTTCCAGCTGGGTAAAGCAGAGAGCTTGTGTTCCTTCTGCTTCCTGGACTGTCCCTTTTGCTGCCTCCGAAGCGCCTCGGTCACAGATGATGCAGGGTCTTGTCCTTTACTGGCCAGATCTTCACTAGCCAGGGAGAACGCAGACTGAGACCTCTGTGGGATTAAAAATCAAAGAGTGCAATTTAAAAATAGAAGTAGTTAATTATCCAACTCTTTACCATAATTAGTATTCAGCTACCCATGGAAGTGTGGGATCTGCTAACATCACAAATGGGATTTAATGTACTCAAAAGAGTTCAGCATTAGATTGCTTATTTATGTGCATTTCTGATGCTATGCAAAGAGACAGGAAATTGTTTATACTGCCACGGACCAGATGGAGAGGAATAATTAAGGTGAAGTTGTTGGGAATGTGCTTGGTGAGGACTGATACTGAACTGCTTTGACTCAAGTTAGCCAGAAACGGATCCCATTGTGGTGAGACATGATGATCTATTGTTGGCTCAACAGGCCATCTGGTGTAACAATTTGCAGAAGTTAAAAATTTTAAAAAAGCAAACAAACAGCCTGTTCCCCAGAAACAGATATGCAACTCAACTGATTTTAATGCAGAATTCTGTTTGCTAGGACATACATACATAACACCCAATATGCTGAGCAGTTTTATGCCATTTTACTAATGAAACTTAGCCTACAATTGCACATCCATTTAGTTCTAGGAGGGTCATATTTCAAGGCATAATAAGGTAAAATACCGTTGTGATTGTTAATCAGCCTGACTGCTACTGAGGGAAATGGACTTGCCTTTGGTTCCACATAAACAGATCAGACATTTTAGTTCTGACCTAGACACAAAGAAGTCAGTTACAGAAGACACATTTAAATTTGGCCTGTTTTAAAAAACTTTGAGTGCTGTCAGTGTCCTGCTGATTTCAGTGAACTCACATTTGCACATCAAATCACATATGTAAGTTCTAGAAGCAAGGCTTTCAGAGCTTGAGTCAAGTTGCCTTCCCAGCAGAGTCAGTAGAAGACTGACTTCTGTGCCAGGTTTTCAAGTGGCTCAGCTGCTTTGCACAGGCCAAGTTGGCACTCTCAAATCGTTGCACATTTTTAGTGATGTTCAAATTACAAATAATTAACTAAATCTGTTACTCTCAAAAGGGCCAGTCTTTGCCTGTATCAGAGGTCTGCTTTGCACTGGTGCAGGTAAGGTAAAGGAGAACTTGACTTTCAGCTATTTTCAAGTCCCTTCAATTCCCAGGACAGCATAAGCATTGCTGGGAGTCCTGCTGGCTCGAAAGCCACACTTATACCACTTTCTGGCTGTACCTCCTCTCTGAAATGCTCCTCTGTGGGACTCACATACCATGCTAGAAGATTTAATTAACTGCAAATCTTCCTGTATCCATGGCTCAGCAGTAAAAGGAGACAAAATAAAGCACAAGGGTTCAGTTTGGCTTCTGAATTCATGAAGAAAAGCCAGAATTATCACATCAGAATAAAATATTTTCTATAACTACAACAACTGCACAACTTTGTTAATCTTGTCCATACAAAGACACAGGTGCTAATATGATGCACTGAAGTGTTTCCTTTTAAATTTAGTGATATAAACTATTCACAATAAGTTTAAGTAATTTCACTATAGGGAATCTTTCAGGTGCATAACTTTTACAAGTCAGCCATATTCAAGTGTGTATTTAGTCTGTCCCAAACTTTGAACTAGATTTTTCACTGATCAAAATCATCTGAATTCTTCTTAATTTTGAAAAAGTAATAGAATAATTTAATGCAAATACATACAGGTACATAAATTTTTCCACTGTAGGAAATTTGCTTATGAACTTTGATTTCATCCTGGCAGGATATGTGGAAAATATAAACAATTCTGCCACAAATTTGCCACCTGAACTGTGCTGAGTTTTAACTGTGCTGTGGTTCACTTCACTTCATTGTCAGCCTAGAACTACCAAACTTGCCATGCTTTCCATAAATTAGGTCTGGTGTCTGCCTCATCTTTTGAAATCTTTGTGTTAAAGTTGTTATATACTGGAAGCAGCAAGTTATTGTGGCTGATTATGAATACTCTCTCAGGGCACATTCCCTTTCCACATACATACAGCAAACATGAGAGATAAGAGAAGCTGAAGACCCAGAAGAAGGAATAGCCTACAGTTATATTGGGAGTATCTATTTTCCCTTATTACTCAAAGAACTGGATCTTTAAGAAGAAGAATACCAGGAAAAACTTGAGTAGTCTGTAAAATAACTGGGACTCCAATAACAAGAGCTATCTGTATGCTGGACATCTTTCCTGTTTTCTTTAAATGGCAGCTTCTTGTGTACCTACTCACTGTTTCATAAACATCACAGTAAAGTGATGCCATCAGAGTGATGGCAGCATCTGCTCTTTGCTCTCAACTCAGCTAAGACCTGCCAGCAGCTTAACCCTGAGAAGGCAGAACTTGGCTGCAAAACCTCCTGAAGAAGTGGGGCACTCCTGCCCTGAGGCTGATGCTTTGGTAGCAAAGCTGCGGCCAGTGGTGCCCAAGCAATTTGAAGCCAGCTCAGGTGCATCCACATTATAAGGCAGATAAAGCTTTCAGAAGGACTAGGAGAGACACAGCAGAGCTTGAAGGATTTAAAAAGGAGAAGATGAGCAGCCTGAAGGATGAAAGGAACTGAAAAACAAGGAAGCACAGAAAAGAAAATGGACACAGTCCCATGTGGTGTAGTAGCCTAGGATATGAAATAAGCTCAACCAAACAAGCTTATATAGCAAAAAGCTGGGTTTTTAAAAATTGTGTGCTAGAACTTCTGGGTCAGATCAGAGGGAAACTGCTCTCCACAGTTTCTGCAAGGTCTCTGTGGAGCAAGAAATTGGTATTAGGCAGGAACTACTGCTAAGAAATTTTCCCAGGAAATCCAGTTTAAATACAGCAAGGGGTAAAGCTTTTGGTGCCTTCAAAGCTTGGCTTGAGGCCATCCTCATTATTTTTCTACACTTTATGTGAATTTTTGATAAAATCTGTCTTGGACTGCTCTTCTAGAAGTACCGCGTTTTCTCACTGAGGATGGTTCAATGTCACAGAAGGCTCAGGGAGGGAAAAGTAATGGCATGATAAAATAACTTGGCTGCACCCCTGCATTTAGATCCTGAAAATGGAAGATGCTGTTGAACTTGTGCTCTTCACTACTGCATTTGCAATTCTCTGTAGCTCCTGTATCTGGAGAGATTAAAATGATCAAGAAGTATCAATGTTCTAATAAGCTCCAATTCAGAAGAACATATAAAAGTAGAGGATTAGGTTATTTCTTGTTCTGAAAGTTAGTTTTAGGTAGGGATGGAGGGAGAGATAGTAGAATTGCATTTTACTCAGACAAGCAGGGATGGAAAGAAAACATAAACATTCATCCCTGAGCAGTTCAACTCACTGGTAGCACTGATAATGACACAAAAAAAGGAGTCTCAATAGTCAAGCTTGGTGTAGGGGCAGGACAGAAGCACATCCTGGCATGAGAACAAACCAGTCTAAATCGACTGTATTTTTCAGTGCACAAAAGCAAATGTTTGTCTACAAGTTTATCTCCAATCAATTAGCAGTCATTAGATCATGACTCCATCTGAAATGCAAATGAGCTCAAGACCTCCTTTTGTTGTTTTTGCAAATAAAGAGCAAACTAGAAAGTTAGTTATTTGGTGTGAGGCAACACAGCAAAAGCCCTAATCTTGGCTGGCACATTTGCATCAACTTAAATTCAGCCAGCACCACTAAATCCACAGCCCTACAGCTACAGCATGAGCTACATCTTACTTCCCTGTGGGCGGATTTCACTGCTGCACTGACCTGTGCAGGCAGCAGAAGCACATATTACTGTGCTCCATCAGCGCCCCTCTTCTTCACAGAGCTAACAGCCCATCTGTAGATCCATAGGGGATGTCTTGCCCTTGGGGACATTTGTATGGGAAGGAAAACACTGAAAAAAAGGGAACGGGCTTGAGAACCTTGCCTGGGGGCTGATGTTCCATCTGGTTTCCCTGTGAATGGATGCACGGAAGTACTAGAGGTAAGGCTGGCGACCCTGGTAGGCTTTTGGATTGGTCTGCTTTGGAACAAGGGATTTTTACTGGCCAAGGGAAGGAAACATGTCCCTCAAGATTTATCAATTGCCTACATGCTTGGACTGCAACAAGATCTCAGGAAAGAAGAACCAAAAGTATAAAAAAAAAGATACAGGAGCCTAGATACAATTTTCAAAAGAAGGCAGGAATGTAGGAAGTTTGGTTTTGATTTTATAAAGACGTGAGATGTCAAGAAAGGAGCTAAAGATACTTTGCGTATTTCCTAGCCAGAAGTTCTCCACCCTCAGCACACAAAATCCCAAGTGCCATTTTAGGTGTATTTATGTGTTATAGATGACAAGGCTGCCCCGTCAGTTTGCAGCCGGACACTGCTGGTTTCTGCAGCAAACTGGTGCATCAGCAGATGGCACTGCAGCCCCGCGGATCATTTGCTGTGCTCTGCACACACCCTACAGAGGCAGGCGCTGCATGCCGGAGTGCGGGGCAGTGCAGCACAGCTCACAAAAGACAGCTGGGGTATCGACACGCATTTCCAGACACCTGAGTTAGATGAGTTCCCCACCAAATCCTGCCTAGTGGCACCTCCTTTGACATGTTTGTTTCAATTACAGACACATTATAATCCTTTTTTAAAAAATTCCTCTTCAGGGATTTCTGTTGCATAGTTTATCATGTCTGAATGGAGAGAACTCAGACTTCATTTTTCACTGAACTAGAACTAAAAAGAAATCATCTAATTCATTGATAACCTTGTATAAAAAAATTTAAAAAGAAGACAAAGTAGTTTCTGAAGATTAAAGGAAAGAGTGAATAAAAAGTAATCTCATATTCTATTATTTAATAAATATAAATATTCCATTTTCTAGCAGTAGCAATTTACAAGCTCACTCTTCTGAACACCAAATAAATAAAAGCAAAACAAGCAGCCAAAAGCAAGAACAACTTTATAAAGCACTATAAAGAATATTGAGTCAAATGTTGATAATCTATAGATTCTTTACCTTGAACAACTGCCTTATATGTATGCATATTGTTTAAAGAGACAACATGAAGATTTTGCAATAAAAGATGAAAAAGTATGGGTTTTCACCAAAAGATGAAAAAGAATTCCTCTTTCTCCTAAAGAAAAGCCAAAATGGTAATTCTACTTCCCTCCTGTTTCACCCTGTTTCCACCCTTATGCTTCAGTCTGGTATAACTAGTGAAACAGCAACTTATTCTGCAATTATTTAGAATAGATCAAGCACCCTCCCAGGTTCCGGAGGGATTGGGAACCCTGGGTGCCACAAGGCAGCTGCAGGGTCACCACAGCAGAAACCCTTGCAGGCATAGGGACCTCAACACCCATGCTGAGGGCAGGTACCTCTGGATTTGGGCAGCAGAATCCTGTGCTGAGCAAGCGCTGACCTGAGTGGCAGCTGCCAAGTTGGGCTTTGAGGACTACTTTGTTTATTCAGGGAATCAACCTAGAACTGACACATTAAACTCAGATGACTTAAATGCAACCTTATTGATCTCCTCTCCTCCCTTGCAAATTCTGCAGCTATGCCTGCCAGTGGTGCAGCAAATCCCCTTCTCAGCTGTGCTCTGTGAATATAATCAATGCACAGAAAGAACCAGCAGGTCTGGTAGAAAGTACAGTGGCAATCCCTAGGCATTAACAGCTTATGCATCCTCTGGTAAGAAAACTCCCACACCAGGAAGGAGACAGTATGAGCTTGCAAATGGTGCCACTCTGCCACAGCCTATTTATCCTGGAAGTGATTTTTGCTCTGCTCAAATGTATGCAGTCCAGACATCTAGCAGTGGGAGTGAAATACCAAGGGTTTCGAGCATCTGTTCCTTAGTTAATCTTGTATGTGGCAAAGGATTTGTTAACAACCTTCTGAAAAAGGGCAAGAACAGGCAGATGAATAGATTTTCACACTCAATTGAAAGAAAATTCCCTCCTAACCACCCCTTGTGGATATCTCAGCCATCAGGGCAAACTCTTGAACAGCAGGCTAGGAGAAAGCAAAGATGACTGGTCCTTCTCCTGCAAAAGCCTTAGAACATATGTCTTCCTAGGGTCTGCCCAAGCCAGTTTTTTGCTCACTGGTGACAGACAGATCCGGGCTGCAATTAATTGTTTCCATCCTTCTACTGGCCTCTTAGACATCTGATTCCCTTAAAAGCACCCTTCCTTTAAAAAGGCTACAAAAATAATGATTAGCTAATCAGGAATGGGTCTGTCAGCAGGATGAATGCGTAGAGCTACATTTGAGTGCGCATTTATTTTGGTTCAGTTCAGATTACCTGACCCTTATTACCAGATGGATAACAGGGTTGTAAGGGAGAGAGACAAGAGGTTATTCCTAAACAAACCCATTGCTGGTGGGCATCCCAGTAGCTCTACATCACCTATAGTGTAAAAAGAAGGAAAAAAAAAGCTGGCCCCACATGTGAAAGCGCTACTGCTTTGTTTGCAAGGAATTTATGAATAATAATGGATATTTCGTATTGATCCCAGAATATGAGTATAAACATCCTTTTGTTGTACTTATGGGGTTAACAATTTAGGCAAGTGCTAGGAGCATAAAATATCATAGTTTGATCAATGTAATGGATTTATGTGAACAAGTCTATTGAATTTTGTTGAAGAGAGGCTAGATATACCAATGCAACTGTAATCCACGCCTTTATAAGGCACTCTTATGCATTTAGCCATTACTGCTCCTCACATGCTCACCCAAGCCCATTCTTTTTCCCCTCTCCCACTTTGAATGTTGTATGACATGTCCTGAAAAAGCCTAAACAAATGAAACTAAGAACAAACAGGGAAGATACTTTGAGGACACTGAGAGCTCAATTAGTATCCTGTGGTGACAGTATTGCCATTTTACTTGCAGAAGAGAAAGAGGAACAGCAAAAGGCAGATCCCTGGTTCTGGTCTAGGAGAAGAGGATTTTGCTTTGCTACTAGCACACCTCTCTGGAAGAGTGCTTGTGTATAAGAGAGTAGGGGAGGAGGTGAGTTGGCACCCATGTCTCAGGTCTAACTGCAGCCTTAGACATAAACACACCATTTTTTTCAAGTGAATACTCTTCACTAAACACAACTATGCTTTTTTATCCATCTCTAGGTCTCAGTTCCCTGCACAACCTTTCATGTCCTTTTCTGACCCTCATCTACAAAGCTGTGCTCAGCACAGCACTCATCCATCAGAGATAATCACTGTATCTCCTACTCAAACACCAGAGGAAGCCTTAAGTGTTCTGTGTTTATTCACTTCTTCCTCTGGCAAGGTACACCCTGATTTAATCTAAAAATAAAGTAAGGTTTGTCAGGCAGCCTAGCTTTGAGCATCACAGGTTTAAGTTAGACCCAAAAATTCTGTGAAACCCAGGAATGTATTACAATAGCATCTTTAAAACAAAATAAAGCTGAAAGAATAACATACGAGGTTAATTATTTGGAAAATAACATTATACAATGACCACGTTTCTCCATCCTTTCTCCCACTCCCTTTCGTGCCTTAAAACCTATCTTGGTTTGGTTTGCTGACTGTAAGCGCAATGCAGATGAACGTAGGCCTGCATGGGCTCGATCATGTACCTAGCATCCAAAACCATCTTGGAAGTTTTGCCAAGTGCATGAATAGCACTGTGAAACCAAAAATCAGTAATCTTATGGTAGAGAGACATCTCAAGAAGAGTTACAAGCTCAAGCTACACAAACAACTTTAAAAGGACAATGCTGTCATGTTTAGCCTTGTACTGATTATTTAGCAAACTGAGCCTTAAAATCTAGCACTAGTTGCTGAGTCAGAATCACAGACTAGTTGTATCCTATCCTTCAGCAGCAGTACAAGGAGGGAAATCAACCAGTATACCATGGATAGAGCCGTCTTAATCTGAAATCTAGATTGTTTTTGCAGTGAGATTACAATGTTATAGTGTCACCTATGGAGTCAGCAGATGCTAGTATTATCTGTAACCTGGAAAGTATTTAGAGAAAGATGGCTCTTCAAATAATAAATATTAATGAAAAAGACATATTATTTTTAGAGCACCAAGTACTTTTCCATCTCAAAATGTACTGTTCTTTCCCATTCTGTGCAAAGAAGATGGTGCTGCACTTGGCTTCTTTCAAAAGAAACAACAGAGCAAATAACTCGTTGAAATCCAGCTGATGGGCTTCTAGATGAATGCACACCTGCCTCACTGGAAGTAGGTCCCAGCAACACATGCCACACAACCTTCTGATGCCATCTCTTACATAAAAGCTCCATTTTCCCTCTGACATGATACATTTAATTATTAGACATAAATATGATGTTTCTGATGCAGTCATTGACAGGTAGGAACTGATATCAGCTGGTACCTACAGTGCTTTGCCTCTCTCATCTGAAATTACTCTCCCACTGTGCTGCATGACTGCTAAAGAGGATTCCTCCCCAAAAAGGTCTTCTTCAAGCACTTTTGTTTGAGACAAACATAAAAAGGTACAGACCACCTGCAAAACCTCAAGGGATTTCCAAAGCAGTGCTAGACCTCAAGCTTGTGGAACCTTCCTTCCCTTTAAAACAAATAAAATGGAAAAAAAAAAAAGGAAGAAAAAAAAATAAACAGCTGTCAGTACACTGTGGACCTTATAATTAGCTTAACCAGTATATTTCTGCTTCCCCTGAGGTGCATCATAATGTGTATTTAATGAAATCCTCCTTTTCCCTATATCCCTAGCTGTTTTATATACTATAAATTATGGATGAACTTCTGTTTATATATGCAATCTTTATGCTGTAAAATAAAGACCACTAATACAGCACTTAAAACACACCAGGGTGCCTTCACTCCATCAATGTTTAAATGGGATACAATTTCCCAACTGGTTGTTTGCTCTCTGGCTGGCAGTGATGTATGGTGGACAAACTGGACTGAGAGAGCAGAGAAGCATCCACCCAGTGCTCTGCACTCCTCCTATCCCAACACTCCACAGCCTTTGCTTATTGGCAATGAGAAACAGATGGTGCCATCCATCTCTTTTTATGAGTTGAGGAAATAAAATATTCAGCCCTGTTTCGCTATTTTTAGCCTGGGCAAGGGATCTCAAAAAAATCTAAGGGGAAAAAAAGAAGAAGACAGTGTCTGTAGCTACTAACACACTGTAGTACTGCAGCTAAACAATCAATACTATAGTTTGGAGGGAGGAAGTGAGGAACTTATTATTTAATTACTTTTTCAAACCAAGTGGTTTTGAATGAGCAGGGAGGTGATGCAGGGCTTCCAGAGACCACTGGAAGTTTCTGGCTGATATGGATGAGCTGCACAAAATAGCTGTGATAAAAAGAAAAATTGCTTGGCAGGTGAAACCACAAGGTGATATCTGGGATTATTACAGCATTACCTGACTCCATAAGAAGTGACTTTGGCAATAAAAAGCAATGCAACAATAAACATGGGTTTCTAAAGGCCAGTGTTACAGCATGCAATTGTCTTGTGTTATGTATTATTAGTTTCATTGTGCTAGCAAAAGCATGTGTATTATCTTCTGCACAGAAGACAAAAAAATTTCCTCTAAGTTAAAAGGTGAGTTTCAAATTATGAAATTATGACTGGGTTGAGATTTTCTATCTTAACCTCCTTTTCCCCTGCATGTCAGTCTTCCTGTTAATCATGTTTCTTCTTTCCTTTTATTTAATCCATTCTGCCTCTGCTAATTTGTTAGCCTGGTACCAAAGAAATACTTGAATGGGGGAAGTTCTAGTTAAATAACTTTTATTGGGAAACAGGTTTACATTTGCAACTCTGACACAGTAATAGTATCCTTGGATAGCTTTGATAGAAAAAAAAATGAAAACTTGTTTTTCTTCTTCCTTCTCTTGGGATTGTTGTGGCCACTGTGTCTGTCTAAAAAAACCTTTGGTTATACTAGGAACACCTGTGCTAATAAATCTGTTGCAGCAGATCCCTTGTTAGCTGTGGTGTGTGCTAATATTAAAATGTTTTTTATCATTACAGGCAGATCTCTGCCTAAACTAAGCCATCACACAGATCAAAGTATATACACAAATCAAGAGTTTCTGGGTTTTTTTGCCAACAGAATGTCACCAGTTAAAAACTAAGAAAACTTCACTTGTTGTAGTGGAATCCAAGAAGATTTCCTGTTACAGACTTGGACTCAAGAGTTCCTGGGAGGCAGTAAGGAGCTTTGCCTGGAATGGGCATAGGACCTCTCTGACAGCTTCTGTAGAAGCTAGGTTTTGTTTTGGAAAGAAAAAAAATGCAATTCTTTTGGCAGAAAAGATAACTTTCTCACACAATATACATAAGAGAAAGTGATGTGGTTTAGTTCTGCAAATCTACTGATAGATGCATGCTTCCCCTTTATTGCTGAATAAAAACAAAATGGAATGGAAAACAATCTCAGAAAAAGGAATTTGAGTTGTTTCAGCACTGTTGATGAGAATAAAGCACAGTGAGAATAAATGTGTCCTACATTTGCTCTGCACAAATTGCCTTTCAGTAGACTTTCCAGCAGGCCCAGGCTCTGTGACTTTAATTGGGCTGCCTAACAGCCTAACAGGAGTGCAACTATCATAGCTATGGGAATGACTGGAGCTATACTTCCTTTACAAGGATGTCCGGTCATACCTCTACTCAGAACAAAGCAAAAATAAACATATACACACTTCAAAGGAGAAAAGAATAAGATAGCACAACCCTAGCCAAGCAAAAGGCAGAAACTAAATTTATAGGAGAGATGAAACAAGCCACAGCAGATGGCCAAATTATTTTGAGTTCCTTAAAGCACTGTGGGAAGACAATTGGAACGAATGGTGAAAAATGTGGCAAAAGACCCTGTACAGACGTAGAGTGTTCTTATAAAACACTGTACACATCTGGATCTCTAGTACTGACTGATGGCTAGAGAGATTTTGAAGTTGTTTGCACCTTAGTGTGACATTTCTGCTTCTCCAGTGTTTTTCACAAAGTCTTCTATTACTCAAACCAATGAGCCTCCCTCTGGCAAAAAAAAAAAAAAAAAAATCAGGACTAAATTGTTACTTCAGAAGAGAACTTCAAAATGCATTGAGTTCAAAGTTAACTCTCCAAATGCTGAACAGGCTTCTTATATAATGACTGAGGATTTGAACAGCATATTTCTCTGAGTCCTGTCCTTAAACTTAAGAAAGAAAACTTGTTTGAGTCAGACACAAAATTAACTCTCTCTCTCCTGGCTTTTATATTCCACAAACAACTTGCCTAGGAGCAACAGAACAAAGCACTTAAATCATGCTCACTCTAACTTCTGATCACCTATTAAGAGTGGCACATTACAGGCAATACCCATTCATTTTGCAAATAGGTAGAAGACTAGGATATGAGTCTGTATCTCAGCAACTCTGGCCCACAGTCAATATTCTGGCATAAATCTGTTCTCACTGAGAGTGTAAGTGAGTAAACTTAGCTGGGAACTGGGACATAGCCCATGTTCAGTTCTAGTGGTTCTGCTTAGCCAGGGAGAGGTGGTTACTGGAAGAGCAGCAGGACACTCGGGAGAGCAGCAGCTTAAACCACAGTGTCAAAATGCACGGGAACTAAACTCATCTGTCACTGTCTTCCCTCTCTGATTGTCAAAATGCTTGTCCAAGCCTACAGCTTATTTTCACTTCTTTTTACTTGCTGCTCTTTTAAAACCATTAATAATGCAGCTTGTCAGATTTTCTTCAGCTTTATAGCAGGAGATAAAAACGTGCTGAGAAATAAGCAGGAGGAAACACTCTTTAGTATAAGACATACATGGTGCTCTGCAGCTGAATTTACTTTTTTGTTCCTGGTGGTCTGTTTTCTGTAAGATGGCTAAGGAGAGAAAGAAACATTACAGAAATCTAACTTTATACAAAAGAAAATGTAACACTCAGCAAAGACCTACATAAAAGTTAAGGGAGCAGAAACATTGTTCTGAGGAATATACTGAGGCATTGAGTCCTGTTAGCATTCAAATCAAGCAGTGAAACTGCTCATATCACAAACTTAGTCCTCCCCAACACAGTCACCAAAACAACACAATGTCTGTGATGTACCTCCATGGTCCATGGGATGTTAGGAAAGCATGCAACTGAGTGACAGTTTGTCCAGACATGGAATTAATGCTTGTTCTCTGCAAGTCTCTATGTACCATTCCAGGCAGCAAATATACTTATCCCTGACTGCAATCTTCCATTTTTGTGCATCAGAAACCATGGCTAGTTGTGCTGTGCCACTCACCCACAAGGTGTAGGACCCACGGCGGCTCCCTGGGAATGTAAGCATGCTCTGGTCCGAGACGGCGCCGGACGCCAGGCCGCTGCTCCGTGACGGCGGCCATTCCAAGTCAGCCTCAGCCTGCTCGGGCTTGCTTTTCTGCTTCTTTATAATCTGCAGGGTAGGGGAGAAACGGGGTGGGAGGGGACAGAAAAATGCTGCTTGGGAAATACTATCTGAGCCATATGGAGAAGATCTAGATGAACCCTGTCTCAAGGCAAGCTCCCCAGGAAAAACATCTGACTTTCTCTTTGCTCTGGCTCCAGTTCATGCAATTACTTCTCATCTGAAGTTCTACCGCTTGCAAGCACATAAGCATCGAGGCAATATATAACAGTGCCTGTAGGAATACCAGAGGTGAATTACATAAACATAGAAACCTGTTGCTACAGTAACACTTTAGCAGCATCTAAGTGTCAAGTATTTTCTCAGACAAGACTTTTTGCGAAGAAACATAAAATACTAGATAGCAGGGGAATTTCGAAGGCTCTCATGACACATTCTAGTGAGAACAATGAGGTCTAAGGTCTCTAGACACTATTTTTATTTCTGAAAATCTACACCATCTTGAGAGAGGGACAGCACTTATGTCTCCTTACACTGACAGATTACATCTTGCTACACTTCCTTTCCACAACTCAAATATAAAATATCTACAGAACATTATTCTGTGGCGTAAAAGATCTTGTTAGGCAGCTCTTGACAAAAACAGTAGCAATTCAACCTTGGCTGAGAGAGGTTCTGGACTATGAAAGACCCAATAAACAGACTTACTTGATAGTCTAACATCACCATTAAAAAAGAAAGCAGATTATTTTCCAGTGAGCTGCTGCTCTCCTGGTTTTTCTTGATAGCCATATAAACAACATGTTTCTCTTCTGGTGTGTGATCCACACATTGTAAAATGCCACAGACTATACAAAGATGTGGCATCTAGCTTATTTCACATGGAAGGAGACTAACTTAGCAGAGTGGTTACTTTACTGTCCACGAGACCTTAACAGTGCTCTGTTCATGCTCATCTGGGCTTACTCCAAACTGTCTAGACAAACTCAAGAGGTATTTTTTCCCACTAACTCTCCACTTTCATTCTGCCAGCCATGAGCTTTGCAGGGAGATGAATGAGCTTTACATAAAAAGTTACAGAATCTAGACACACAAAGGGTTCTGTGATTTTTCAAGTGTCTCTCTCACAGCCTCATTAACAGAATTCTGTGTTAACAATTGACATTGTTTTCTTTGAACAAGTTCAAGATGCAGGGTTCAGTAGAGGGTATAGTCAGAAGTCACACTTCTTTACATTGGAAAACTATCTTTTGGAAAGTGATGTATATGGTCGAGGGCCATACCTTTTGACATTAAAAAACTTTGTGCCTGTGGGGAAGTGAAATACTGATGTAAAATTCCATCAAGCAAGGACCTTCCCTTACAAGAAAGGACATCACAAACCTCAGGGAGCGGTACCTCTCAGCTCTGAACATGTAGGACATCAGATTAGGCATGGGATTGATCTTATAAACTGATCTCTGTCAGACATAGCTGATGAAGTCTACACTGTCGTAGTTCATTTAGTTTACTTTCTACGTTGGTGTCATCCTTTTTGTTGTTAGCAGTGTTTGAGCTCTAAAATATTGTGTTTTGGTTCTTAAACATAGGGAGAGAAAAACATGCCATACCTTCTGCACAATGGTTGTAGCCAGCTCTTCTATGAGGTCCTCCTTGTGCTCCTGCAAGTAACAAGCTTCATTCTGCTTGTCCTGCATGAAAACGGATAACTGTATTTGCTAAAATCACATTAAAACAGCCTTCCCACAGAAAAGGTATATATTAGGAAATGGGTAATATGCCCTATTGGCACTGTGGGAAGAAATTATAGGCACTTAAAGTGTGTGCCTCTTTCTGAAATGCAATGTGCATCTTGGATACCAATTCATAAAACCCATGCCAAACTTTAGGTATATCATGAGACAGTCACTACTTCATCATGTTTTCATTTATATCTACTTGGTTTGTACCACTACCCAAATTAAAAGAAACATGATTGTCCTATTTAAATTGATTTTTTTTTAAAGTATTACCAGGCTGTCACTGTAGGTCTCTGCTTTAGAAATAGCTTCTTCCACTGCTTCCTCTGCAACACGTAAGGCCACAGCAAGGGTATCCATCATGCTGTGTCCTAGATGAAGAATAAGATAAAACCACCATGTTCTTTATATATGCATATTTTGCATAATGAGCTCCAAAATTCAGACTCAAATTCTGGACTCATATTCAAATCTTAAACTGTTTACAAAAAAGTTATTTCCTCAATCCATAAATATGCACAGTAAAATAAAAAAACCTTAAGACAGAGAAATTTGTTGCAATCTCTAAGTTTCTGCTTCAATGTAAATCTTAGATACAATAAAACATGGTATTTTATGTTGCTGATTTTAGACTGTAGCAAAATAGCTTGGAGGAAATAATTGAAAGAAAATTTGTGAAGTTCCTATAAGCAGGAACAACAAAATTTAAGAAAGAGAATTAAAAAATATATGAGCATAGGGAAGGAAATGGGAGGGAAGTAACAAAAACTGAACATTAAGAAAATCACACTAATAATAGGCATGTAGAAGGTATAATGCTGAAGAAGATGTCCCAGCATGGTACATTTGAGTGTCTTGCTGAATGGTTCAGCCAAAATATTGTTGGATCTGTGGACAAGACTTACCAGCACTCTAAGATACTTGTCCAGTAATTCAAAGTGTAAGGAGCGCTTTTGAATCAAATGAGATTTTAGGAGCATACCTTCTGTCTGTTGGTAGAAGGTAGAGTCACTGCCACAAATGCTTCCTTCATTCTCAAAGCTTCCTTCATACAAGCTTCCCTCTGCTAAAGAGAAAGACAGAATGATGCGTTACTGTAAGAAGTACTCATTAACAACAGAAGCATTATTAGATTAGAATATTCACTCAAGACATGGTGCCACTGCACACAATGAGGGATAACTGGAAAATTCCTCCTAGCTGTTGCTGTTGGATAAATCATGACTGCAGGAGCTTTTCTACAAAACATGACTGCTTTTATATTATAGACTTCTCATTCATTTTGGAAGGAGAAACCTATTACTACTACAGTAAAAAAGAGATGAAGAAGCTACTAGGCATAAAACTTACATGGCAGAAGTTAAGTACAGGGAATTTGACTTTACTATGACATTTGGGGTAGAAATAGATTCTACATTTTAAAGGGCAACGCTGTATAAATAAAGCAAACCCCAGACACCTATACTAGAATTTATCTTCAAATGGAACAAAAGGTTTACCTAGCAGTCACAGGGACAGCAGAAGGAAGTTAGCAATGACATTTAGACTCAAAAGCCTTCCTTAGAAAGGTCTCACCGAGAGTGCACACATCATTGCATCATTCACACTGACATTCCAGTACTCATTCACTGAGACTATACAAAAGTTTGGAAGCATCCCTGGCCACAGTTTTTACTTCCCGTGTCCCACTTCTGCCCTAACTGAAACAAGATTTGCTTGACTGCATACATATTTGTTCTCAGTTGTTAAGGAATCTTCTCATGAAATATGACTTTGATACCCCAAAAGGAAAAACACTAATAATCACAATTTAGTAAATAGGTCGCTTCTCCCTTGAAGCTCTTATGTCAATTTTCATAATAAATTAAAATAATAAATATTAAATTTCATTTAAAATTTCCACTCAGGACTAGAGAGTCTCATTACCATCCTATATATTTTCAGAAAAAATAAGGATTATAGAAAAAGTACTGTCTCTGTACATATTTTGAAAGAATTACAAGAGTAAACTATCTGGTCCAATAAATCCAGTGAAATGTCAAATATTCAGCTAGTTGTGTCCAAAGTAATTTGCTGAAGTTATCAGTATGACACCAAGCTCCACTTCTTCAAACCCATTTTCTGACTCCAAACACTCTTCTTATGGAGTGGGGCATTAGAACAGCACAGATAGGCATGAATTGTGTCTTCGCTTAAAAGGCTGATGCCAATACTTTATCAGTATCTTTTACCTATTTACAAACATTGATACAAAAATAAAATGTGGCCAGTTTCAGATCCTTAAGCATGCAAAACTCTAAGTAAGGAAATGTCAGTTCTGGTCAATTGAATGTATCTCATGTTAATCAAATTTTCTTCAAACGCTGCAGAAACATGCTTATGATCAAATGTTGAATGCAAAATTATTTTCTCATTCTTTGACTACTCAAATGTGATAAATTTGGGGACAAGCTAGAATACAAACTGCAATTTACCTTATAGACAGTTCTTCTGTATCAGTGACATAATTAAGATTAAGCACTGTTTGAATTCTTAAACAGCTCTCTAGACACTTCATCCTTTTCTCTTTCCACTGAGGTATTTCTTTCACAAACAAGAAAACTGCGTGGAAAAAAATCTCTTGAAATAATCTCAGAATTTCCATTGTCTCAGCTTCTGTGTTAAAGCAGATAAGGATAAATCTTTTAAGAAATGAAAACAGCTATTCTTACCTATTGCATCAGGACAAAGTCCACTCTCCAGTCTATGCTTCTTGTACAAGTTCTTCAGGACCTTGGCACTTCCAAAACACTTAAAGCGGCTTTTGACATTATTATAGTACCAATCCAGAGACTGTGTCCTTAGAAGCCTAAAACAGAAAAATAAACCACACATTTGAAAGGATTCTACAACAAACAAATGTAGTATACCAAGGGAAGAAAAAAATCCAGGAGGTTAAGTCATAAGTAAGTTCTTCACATTACTCAAGGGTTTATTTGGTTTTGGTACTATCTGATGAGATGGTCTCCCCTTTTACATTATAATGCTCATGCTACAACCTCTTAAGAAATACAAACAAGCCTTGGAACAGCACAGGGCTTAAAAATCCCTTTCATTTACACAGATTTACAGATAATGTAAGAACAGGAGCCCATCAACGTGCCACAAACCCCCTCCATTTACATAAAACAACATCGCTGCTTTTATCTGGGGAAAACAAGAGTAGACAAACCCTAACAGAGGACCTTAAAGCAGAATGAACTGCAGTTTGCTTTCTCACTTTCCACAGGAAACATCACTGACAACAGTAATTCATCTTAACAGACTTGTCCCCACAGCTCAGACACTTTATAAAGTCATGAGATACTGGCAAGCTCTGTAATCTTTCCAGTGTGGCACGTGGCAACTTGCTTCACCTGTTCCTTCAGCAGTGCATGGAGAGAACCTGTGCCGTATTTCCAAGCAAAAACAACCTCAGGTGACTGAAAAGGTAACCCACCTCGGATCTGAACGTTTCCTACCAAGGGTGTCACTGGGGGGATCCTAGGGTTCCACCTATAAATTAAAGCTGATGTATTCTTAACAGCAGATTGAGGAGGACAAAAGGCTAATGCGAGTGTCCAGTGTCAATATATGAACCCCTAAAGAAATGATGTCACCACCAGGAGGACCCAACTCTCCACATTTCCAGACTTCAACATATTTAGACAATTTAACTCCATCTTTTAAACCCAGGGCCACGTGTAAAAAACAAAATAAAATGACAGTCCCACTGTCACCTTTAAATTTTCCTTCAGGTACTCTGGACTTTTCTTTGTAAAGTGCAAGGCAAGTGACAATGCACAATTTTTGTTGTGCCACCTACTGACAGACTGGAACTGTAGTTCTTACTCAGCACCAAACCTCAGGAGATAGTAACAAACAAACAAACAAACAAACAAACAAACATGTTGAGCCTGGGGGTTCAACTATGTGTTTCCAGTCTGCATCCAGACTTTTAAAGTTTCAGTATACTGATAAAAAGGAACATCCACTTCATGAAAAGCAGAACATCATGATAGAGTCCACTTGTCTGTCATTACCAGAAAGCGCTTAGTAGCAAACACCAGCAGTGGGAAATTAAAAATAAAAATCAATGAAGCCTATCTTATTCAAACTGTGAACCCTTAAAGTTACATTAGCTGCTCTACAGAAGGCAACTGAAGAAAAAACTCATAATGGAACAGAAGTCTATTTTTTCTGCATTCTGTCTCAGCAGGTAGATGCAGGAGAGATGTTTACAAATAATGTAAGAATATTAGCCCTTTAATAAATATTTGCACAGTAATATCCCCAGCCTAACTATGGTTCCCAGGAGGCTGATTAATTCCAATATTCACCATTCTACAAATATCACTAACACATGACAAGGGCAAAAGTCCTTTTTTTTTTTAAACTTCTTTACATGTGGTGCACAGATGACTCTGATGAAACACGAGTGTCCAGAGCACAAGCAATGGGAAGGATGCCTTGGTTTGTCTGTGAAATTGCCATAATGTTGCCACCAAGAGATCTGCTATGATGCCTGTCCAAGACCTAACCCACTGACCAGAGCTTCACTGCTGGCAGTGTTGAATTGGAATGGAGGAAAATTTGTCTCCTAAACTTCTAATTCCTTGGCATTTTGAGAACCTCCATTCTTTGTGGGCAGGAAACATTTGCTGTCATGTAAACTGCATCAGAATACTATGTCTTCTGCTTGCTGAATTTCATTCACTTTTGTCCCCTGAGTTTCTACAGAATCTGACCAGGTATGATTTCAGTCAATAGCACAGAGTCACAATCATTATGAAGGATAAAACTACATGACTAGGTTGGAACTGGCTTAGCAGGAGATATTGACCATAAAGGATGCTGTTCTGCCCAGTAAATTCAGCATTCTCCAAGCTGTCCACAAAAAAGAATTGCAGCACCATCACCACCTGGGGACTCACAACACTGGGAGTCCACAAATACATTGTTTTAGGGCTTTGAAGATCTTTACTAACTCCCTCAGCATGTTTACCAAGTAACCTCAGCTGCACTAGCTAAAAATGCTAAACTCGTCATCTTGGAAGCCAAGCAGACCCAGTTCTTAATATTCAGACAAAATGACAAGGTAAAAAACAGAGTCACCTATCTTTGAATGCTCTGTGTGAGTTAAAATAGCCAGTTATGAATGCTGACCTAGCAGCTTGGGAAAACAAAAGATGTGATTCATTGCAAGCTTGCTTCCTCATCTTTTTCCCTGTGTCACCATGTTTTTCTGGGTTTGATCAATAACTTCTGTATAAAAAGCAGAAAGCTAACAGCACTGGTTTCCTGATGAAGTGAGAATGCTTTGCAACTAAAACAGGTTTTTTATTTGTAATGATAACGTTTTCCATATGCGAAGTTCGGAAGAGTCAAAAGGCTAGAGAATCATACATCTCAAAGCGACTGTGAAAGGAGACGCTTGCCTCTTTGTACTGGTTAATCTGGTGTAAACACAAGGATTTTTTTTTCTTTTTTTTTTTTTCTGGTTTCCTCCTTGCTGCAGGATTAACACTTTGTGAGTAATCTAATCATCTCATGCTTCCCTTCTATGAGCTGGAGAGCTACCAACACTCCAAATCTATGCCTAGGTCCTGAACATGTTTTATAACAGATTACAATGCTTCCTCTAAAGCTTTTCAGCCTCTTAACTTTCAAATAAGTCACAATGTCCCTGCTGATTCTTCCTACGGAGAAAGGATTTGGAGAAGAGAGAACTTCTCTTATAGATTCTAAAATAAAGGACTCGCTCAAAAGAGAAATAAGAGCATTTTCACTTCATTTCAAAATCCTTTAATGCTGACCTATATTTTAAAGCTGTTTTCTGCAAAAGCAGTCCATGAGTCCAGCATAATGAAAGACTATGACAGTGCTAGCCTTAAATTGTTGGAATGAAACACTTCCCTTATGAGCTTTAACAGAAAGCATGCAAGTTCTCTCTGTGAAATAATAGTTCACACTTAAAGGATATTATTTGTCTATGCTTTAAAGAAGCAGGACTGGTTGAAGCCATTTCTTGCTCTTTCTGTGCAACAAAGACTGTTATGTCTTTATTGATAAATAGCTTTAAACACTAAGGACATTATTTAAGTTATATAATATTGCCATGGATTTGAGTTGCATTTTGATATGCTTTTGGCAGAGGACAATACTGTGATTTTAAAATTCTGTCTTACTAGAAAGTGTGAAAGCCAGGAAGATGCTTTTGATTTAACATTAAAATTTGAACAAGTATTACAAAGCCCCTGTCCTTTTTTTTAGTGACACAATGTGTTTGTCTTTAACGAGCAGTACCATGAGTAGGGATTAAAATTTTTAGAATTTGTTTTCAGTACACTTCTCACCCAAAGCACCCAAATCGTGAAGTTCTAGAACTTCCTTCAGGAAAAAAAGTGTATCAGCTGTCTTGGGAAGTGGTGACATGAACCACTGCCCTCACTATTAGTGATGACCAGAAGACAGTCACATGAAAGACATCATTCACACAGTCCTCAAAACATAGGAGATTCTTTAGTGATTGATTTGCCACTTTCATCCTTTCTTCTTCTAAAAAGTTGAGAGGTTTTACTTGGTCTAAAGGCAATATGGAGCTTCTGCAAGAACTTTTCTCTACAAGGTAGTACCAATTTAATATGTATGACTTTAATCTCTATTCATAATACAAGCTGGACTACAAAGAAGTGTTTTATAACAATATTTTTTCCATTTTTTCTATGAACTTTGTGAGAAGTTTCCCCCTACAAGATGACCTAATCTCTTACTGAGCTGCAGTCTAGTTTCTCTAAGCCAGGAGGTGCTTCCTGAAATCTTACAAACATATCATTTGTCAGGGTGAACACGTAATCACTTGGATTTTCCTTGCTATTGACTTTCACAGGATAATGAAGCCTCTTTTTAAGCTTTTCATACCCATGTTAAGATATCTTCCACAGTTTTGTGCTGACACTCAGGCTAGTAAACTATTCTAGTCCCTCAAATGCCATGCTGTGCTTCTCCTGCTGTGCCCATGACCTACTACAACACCCAGCCTCAGGTCACTTGAGATCTGCATTTAGCAAGTAATTAGTTTCACTTAGGAATGGACCTGCTTTACAATTCTTGGACCTTTTTTACTTTTGTGGATGTGACAATTTTTTAAAATTAAGAAAATTTTAAGGGCCAATCAAACCCATCTCTGAAATACAGGACTATGCACAGGTAGAACTGCTGCTCTGTGGGGAGGCTCCAAAGCACAACACAACCACATCAAACTTAAGAAATAACAGAAATGCAAATTTTCAGTGGAAAAGCAACATCAATGTTTAGTTTTCACTCTTTGAAAGCATTCCCTGGGCTCATTGAACTGCCTGGAGGTTCAGCCAGGAGTGAAGTGATGGAGGGGGTGGGAGCCAGGAGAAGATGGACTACTGAGCTCTGTCAGAGCTGGGACACCAGTGGACATGACTCCTCCACAGCAGACCTGCTTAGCCAGAAGCTGGGCTGGAGATAGAGCCACACTGCAGTTAAACATTGCTGCCTTTACCTCTGATGTTCCCCCACTGATAGGTGACTGCTGCTGCAGGACTGACATCCTTGAAGCCTTGGCTCCTCCTGGGGAGCTGCACATCCATCCCCCTCTGGCTGCATTAGTGCCATGCTATGCATCAGTGGTTGGAAAACTCCGGCTAACACAGACTAAGCCGTGACAGGCACGGTGCCTGTTACAGCCCCCCCTGCCACGGGCTCTCTCCCCGTACTGACTCACACAGAATATGAAGCTCAAGGCCTTTGTTTCCATTTCCCAGCACAAAGTGGCCTCAACCTGGTGCCCAAAGAAACAATTAAGATTTAACCTGTCACTTCTTATTTGCTAGTTTTGGAGTAAAATTGCTTCTAACTCAACATCCTGAACTATTGTTTCTCTGCCAATAGCAATATTTGCTTTTTCCTTTGGCCCGATGCTTCAGAGCTTGTAATGTAGTGCTCTTTATAAATTGTTGAATTAAAGGTTTTCAGTTCCTTTCAGTTTCAGTGAAATCAAACCTACTTCCAGGTTCACCTTCATTCCAATCAGGATGAATCATTATAACACAAAATCACTACACACAAGAATATCCTACCAAAGCTCAGTTCTCAAAAAATCAGACTTAAAAAACCACATATATTGAGAAAGTTCAGCACCCCAAAGTTCTGAACAGGAACTTTGGCCAAGCTCATGTTATTTCAAGAGGGCACTGCTCCGATTGTTTTGCATCTATCCCCTGCTTATGAAAGGCAGTTACTCACACAGGAAAAACAGCTCCTAATCATTTATCCCAGCAGACCATTGTTAACTCTTTGTGACACTTCCTCCCCAAGCCTCAAACTGAAATCCAATTTATTTTCTTCTTGATGTCATTCTGCAGGTCACCTATCTCTCAAGAAGTGCTGTTCCAGAAAATTTCTTCCTCCAACCATCCACAGCAGAGGGCTGCGCACAGATTACACTGTGACAGGTCAAAGCACAGCACACTGAGCCATGCAGGTGTGTCACAGGAAAGGCCACAGCAGGGCACAACAAATTTACTGCTCTGCAGTCAGCAAAATCCAAGTAGCAGAGAACAGACTCTCTCGAGTCAAAGCATCTACCCCAGAATGAAAATTGTCTATCCCACTGAAAACATCATTTGTCTTTCTCACAAGTGGAACAAAACAACTCTCTATGTCCCTCACAGTGAAATCATGACTTTCCTGTGCAGCAGACATGAACCTGGCCCAGTAACTGCACTGCAGGCTACAGTAGGTGAATTATTCAGAGAGCTCAACCAACAGGACAGTACCACATAGGGCATTTCCTAAAAAAGCCACAGGTGCATGACCATTGACTGGGAAGTTTGCTGCTCCAGTTTGGGTTTTTAAATTTCAACATGGAGCAACACAGAAGAAATAACAAATTAAGGTTAGCAGAGAGGAAACAAAGATTTATTTGTTTACAAAAGATGGCAGTATGTGCAACCCTCAAATTTGGATACTGTCTCCTTCACCTTTGAAATCAGCAGTGAAGAAGTTGGATGAGGGAAACAGAGGAGGTTTTACACAGAAAACCTACATATACTTTGTGAATGGAAGAAAGACAAAAACTTGTTAGTAACAAGTTCACCTAATGCTGGTTATTGAGGGAAGAATTAAAACCTCTACCACCCTGGCCCTTTAAACCAAGTCTCAGTGCCTTTCCAATAGGACATGACAAGGATTCTTCACAGCAGCATGTGCCAAAGTGCAGGAATCACTTCTTGTGTTATGAAGCAGGCCCCAGTAAGTGATTGCTGGTTCATAAAAATAAGATAAAGAGTCACACTAGCTCAAATAAAAGGCTCACCTAGCCTTGTACTCTGTGTCTAGCCACTGGAAGTTACATGGTAAAGATGACAGAAAAGGTCCAAGTAAGCAGAGACTGCCTTCAGTACACTCAGCACTGGTCAGCTCAGAATTCTGTGCTTGACATTATAACAAACAAAGGGTCAAAAGACACAAATGGATGGACTTATATTCCATAAATTTGGCTATACTTCACCTTAATCTAGGCATACTTCTGGCCCACTCAAAGCTCTCTGACAAGCAGAGTCTGCAGCTACTTGACGTACAGGGATGCTTTTCTTTTCTTCACTTTAGCATCTACCTCCTAATTCTCTGGATGCCCCAGACATTCCTGACAGGAGATGCTGCAGCAAAGCTGTCTAACACCAGCATGCAAAACGGGGGAAAAAGGTTTAGTGAAAATACAGGCATTGTAGAACAGCTGAGGAAAAACAGCAAGTAATGTGCTGGTTTCAAAATGAATTAGAGTTCATGTAGAATCACATTTCCCTCTCCTGAGTAACACTGCAAAAATCACTAAAAAAGGAGAAATAGCTTAAATATGTGGTGTGCAAGATCCACTAAAAAACCCTTTTCCCATTCACATTCTCTGTACCATAGGTTTTTGACACATATGCCCAGTAGAAGACTGATATAATCTAATCTATGTTAACATAAACCATGAGACTGCTGATCCTTAAACACATCATTCAATTATTGGACAGTAATCAGCATGTAAAAATCAGGAGTCAAGCATGTACCTCTAACAGCCTTTTTGAAAACCAGAATGGAGAAGATATAGCGCTCCTCTTTTTAATCTTTGTGCTAGTCCTTCCTCCAGCAGGAAAACAGACAAGAGTAGAACCCTTCAGCACTTAACTGAGCTATTTTGCCCTGTATTTTCCCTATGAGGCTATAGGTCAGGACTCCCTGGCTCACAAATAAATGTGTATTTGACATATTAACATGACTTGCTGGTCACAGAAAATGTGCTTTGTTTCAGGGTAATCCAAGTGAAACGCAGATTTTGCAGCAGTTATTAAAGTCAATTTTTAAAAAGAAGAGGGTTTCTAAACCCAGTGCTTCACTGTAATTTAGCTGACTATAAACTCCGGGGGTGACAAGAAGATTGTGGAGAGTTAACAGCAGTTAAAGCAGTGACCTAAGAAGGGGCAGGACCTCTCTTCAGGCATCTACCAGCAGTAAAAGACGTAAGAGGCCACATCCAATACAACTCCTGACATTATCTCAGCACGAGCTAATAAAATTTTGCCATAACAACATGTTTGTAAGAATGTTTGTCATATCTTACAGTCATTAGTGAATGTTCTTTCCCCATTTTTGCTTTGTAAAGTGAGCCTCATTTAACTGATATTTATTTATTCAGAGTCGACTTACGAATTGTAAAGTTCAAAAGGCTGCATTGCAGGGGAGCTTGCAGAGAGCTTGCAGTACAAGCTACTGCTGCTTTCCAGCCACACTGGTAGAGCCCTAGGCCATAAAAGAAATGGGATCACATTGGTGTCCCTCCTGCCCCCAAACATTATGAGCTATACCTCTATCACTCCCAGCAGATATACAGGCAGCCTGTTCTTAATGACTGCTGATGCTGCAGAGCTCCCCAGCCATCCACCAATGTTTTCCTATCCTAATGTTGAAAGGTTTTCTTAACATTTAAGCTGAACCTTCCTTGTTTCTATTTAAACAAGACAGCTTAATATGTTTGCTCTTTTTTTTTCTCCCATAAGGCTAACAAATCCTGTTTCATCCCAGATCATGTTTTCTAGTCATCTAATCATTCCCACTGTTTCTTCCCCTGGGATGAGTAAGCAAATACCCAAGTGGTCTGTATAGTTCTTTAAACACAGACCCAGAATGGATCATCTGAGGCCATAGCAGCACTCTTTCATGAAAGCCAAATATAACTGTGGGGATGTGATTCTGCACAGCAGAGCCCCAGTGGATTACATCCCACACTGAGAACACCAGATATGCCACACTGATCCTGAATCTGGGCTACACAATGCCCTGAGTCACACATCCCTCAAAGTCTTGCTGAGACTTGCACCATAGGAACTGCCAACTCTTTAGAAAGAAAGAGGTGGTCAAACTAAGTGAAGGCTATTTTCAAATCTACCTTTTCTTTGAACTGATAATTACGTGGAAGACACTTTCTTAAATGAGGTTTAAAGTCTCTCTATCTGGCATTTAGCTGTTACACTTTGTTACTAATCAGCAAATAACTCTGTCACATAAGAGAACCATTAAGCCTGTCCTTCAGAAGAAGCCTTATGGTCATGTTGATAACACTACCAACTCCACCTGCACAAAAAGCCCAGTTCTCTTCATTTGACTCCTGCTTTCACTTGGGTTGGTGTGTAATAATCCCCAGATGTTACTGCAGCCACTGTAGATCAATCTGGTAGACAAAACTGGTCTGTAGTCCTCATCACCACACATGTAAATGGAAAGAGAGAGTTTGCCCCCTTCTTTTCTCAGCCCTTCTACATGTTTCATTCAATGCCTGGATTTTTTTTCCTTACCACACTGCCAAGTATTTCCCTTTTAAGCCTTTCATTAAGACTTGGATCTTTACATAGCCCATTAATACTACCTGTCAACCCAAATGAAAATTAAGTAACCACCAGATATTTGAAACTGAATGGAAAGAAGTCCAAATCCCTCTGCAAAAGCTGTAGCACTCAGACACTGCACAAATGAAACATTCCACATATTCACTTCAAAGTGCTTTTTTCAGGATACATTCCTGACATTTGTATAAGATCCAGAGAATTTATTTCATGATGCAAAAATCATAAAAATAAAAATACTGCCTCTGAAACAAATCTTCCCCCTCAAGTAATTTCACCCAGAAATTTCATTTAATGTAAATTTTTTGTTTCTTTTTTTCCCATCGTAATTTGCAATAAAATACATTTTCAATATCACAGTATTTTTCAAAGGAAAGGAAATTTATATTTTATATAGAAATTTTATATCCTGGTCATCTGGTACCAGATACTTTTCTAGGCAAATCGTAAGAATTCATCAATACCGCATCATTGGTAAATTTATGACGCTCGCAGGCACACACCATGCTAAAACAAAATGCAAATAAACATGAATCAAAACAAGTTATTACAGCTATACTGAACACACACATATTGGCTGTCCCCATCATATTTATTTCTACTTGCTACAATGCATCAGTTTAGTTTTTGTTTCAGATTTCTGGAAGAAGACACACGAAAAGAACAAAAATCCACACTGACAGTACCTCAAAATGAATGCATCCTGCTGCTTTTCTTAAGAAACAACAACAGCAAGAGATACTTGTAAATTCTCAATTAGAGAGACGTTCGTTTCCTGCTGTGCTATTACTACAAATTTGTCCTTTGCACCTACCCACTGAAGTGAAGGAAAATTCATACGGAAACCTTATGTAAATAAACTTCTGAATGCAGAGAGCAACATCAAAGCACCCTCAGGAGCATTTGCTCATTGAACTTTGCATTCATGTTACTGAAACAGAAGTTATTTATAGTCAAAATACAACTGAATATAAATGGCTACGAATAAATGCACCGTTCACCCACATGAGAAATGTTTTCCACAAACACAGCAGATATCAAATGAAACTACAGAGCATAAAGGCACTTTGATTAGTTACTCAAATTACCTAAGTGAAGGCTTTTCTTTCTGTAAACTTCATTTTTAATCCACAGATTCTTGAAAAACAGCTGAAGAACAACAGAAGTAAGGTTGATGAAGCATAAAAATTTTCACAAAAGAGATACAAACTCTGCTCCATCAGAAAAAAATACCGGAGGATAAACCATGCAAATTAATTCTGTAATCCTGATTAGAAAAATACGTAGGGCTTTTAATATAGAGCTCAAGAACACCAAAAAGACAACAATCCTCTGCTTGAAGGTCTGTTTCTGTTCTTGTATTTTGAGAAAGCTGTGAACAAACAGCTGTGAAATGCCAGCAAAGATGAAAAAATCCATCACTATGCAAAATCAATGAGAAAGCTGGGCTCATTGCAAGATTATTTAGGAAAGAAAAAAAACCCCTGAAAAATAATTAAAGAAATACTTGCTGGGGATCGAAGAGATGCAATTTCAGTTTCTATCTTTTGTACTGGTTACCTCACCACACAAGCCCAACTTCTGCTGGAGTAGGCTGCACTGCTTTTTTCCAGGAGCTGTGCACACAGTGACACCACCACCCCTTTGTGAGATGGCATACTTGTCGCTTTGCAGCTCCACAAGCCACAGAACAGCTTAAGGAACACACTGGAGGCACTGCTATGTTATCCAGCAGGAGCATGACACCTCCAAATCCTCCCATGCAGGTCCCCAGCTGGGAGGTGTAAGAAAAGTATTTCCTCGTTACCCACCCACCTGTTGTGGTAAGAGGAGGATTGAGATGGAGTGATGTTGAACTCCTTGGAGAGCAAACTACCCAGACAAGATTCAGCTGGTTATCCAGCAGCTGAAGCAAGGAGATTTCCTTGAATTACAGTGAAAAACGGGCTAGAAGTAGAATAGCTGGCCAGCCCCAGGAGGTGGGCTCAGTCAGTCCCTGCACCTCAGCAGCTCTTCCCAAATGGATGAAGGGCAACCCATCAGGGAGCATCTGATGCTGTACAAGGATGCTCTACTGCTGTGTGCACAGGAGCATCCCAAGCATCGTGTATGTGCCTCCTAAGTTACTTACCACTCCATTTCTGCTTTTCTATCTGTTGTGCTACTGACACATGGAGGTCACTGATTAAGCCTTTAAAACACACACAGGGCATGACTGTTGGGTATTTTTTTGTTTTCTAATAATTTGTTTTTTCAAACTAACTCCACAGTCACTGCATTTAAAATGGTGAGGTTTTCCTGGTTGCACAGAAAATATTTTTAGTTAGAAGCTTTACTGTGCAAGCTGTCTAGCAGTCTCACAAAAGCTAAATTCCAGCTTACCGCTGAAAACTGTAGGAAAAATTCCAAAGCCTTTATAAATTATACAAATGAGACTTTAATCCCAGCTGGCCTCACTAACAGGGGCTCTACATCTGGGCACACATACAAATGTACTTTCATATGGATTTTCGGTTATTTGAATAATGAAAAAATAATAAAAAGAAATCCCCAAACCAAACCCAAATCTCTGTTTTTATAAATGTTTGTATCAGAGTAATAAAACACCAAGCACAGATTAGCCAGACTGCCAGAGAAATACAGCTGTTTCTCAAAACTGTTTCTGCTTCTGGGTAAAATTGATCAGCTGTCCAGAGGATTCACTTCTCTAACAGCAGAAATCTTCAAAGCCATACAATCCTCCTGCCTTCTCCAAGGCAAGCTTATTCTCATCTGCACAAGGCAGGGGGTATCCTCATAGGGCCACCCAGTTGTGAGAAGATGCACACGTGAGTGGTATCAGCAAGTTTGATCAACGAAGAAAAATGGGAGGAATTGAAAGAATCAGTGTATGAACAGGAGGGATGGAAACAAGAGGAGCTGCAAAGCTACCTTGGTCATGCACGTGCTGATGCCTTTGAGTCCCTTGGTGCTGGCCTTCAGCTGCTGGCAGTGCACAGAGCACAAACATCAAAGCCCTCCTGAGCTACATCCACAAGGCTCAGCTGAGAAGAGCCCCTGCTTCACTCAGAGAAGAAATGCACACCGAGAATTTCTGAGTTTCCATCAAACTCCAATTAGTACCTGCTAGATAAAGGATTTACTTGGCCTAGACACCTCTACCTGCTTTAACTGCAAAAGGTATCACTACCACAGCTTTTCATGTTTGATTGAGGTAAACCCACAGAGGTAGTTTTGAAGAATAAGGAAATCAATCTCTTTTTAACATTTTTCCAACCATGTTGCTTAAGCCCATAGTGAATAAAGAGATTTAATGCAGAAGTGCTGCATAGAGACACTCATGTTGTTTCACCTGGCAGTGGCAGAGGAGGTCCCACTGGAATAACAGGAGGTATCTTGGGCATCCCTCCTGTGTGTGGTGACCACATGGAAAGATGGGGCCAAAAGAAGCCATTTCTCATTTCTGAGACATCGTTTACTCTCACCTCTCTTAAAAGGAGACAGAATTTAAGCCAATTCTTGAGCAGAACTCTTCTCACAGGGAAGAGAAACTTGACAGCACCTTTTTGGGAAAGCAATCCTAACTACTAGAATCACCCACTGAGCAGGCTGATTGTAGTCTGAACTACCAGCTGCTAACATGGCTCATGATACAGGCTGCCAAATGGCTGCTGAGCCCCAGTGGGTTGGAGAGAGAGAGAGAGGTGCATGTCTGTCTATCCTCCACAGCTGAGGTAGATGCCTTAAAAACATGAAAATCTTCCTTCTCTCTGCACATATGCAGTACTTTTGTGAGTTACCATGCGCAATTCATGCTGCTTCTGCCCCTTCTTCTTGTCATTCTTTTTTCTCCATTCTTCTTCCCTTCTTTAGGACAATGTGAAGGCAGGATAAATGATTTGCTTGCACAACTGAAGACAAATTTGCAGAGTACTAGGGCAGGCAGGCAGAAGGCAATACATTAAGTATGTTCCCAGTGTTGGTTCATTAACACACTGACCTTCTTTTAGGAGGTAACACTACAAGAAGTCACCAGGCCAGCAGAACCAGGGGTATGAAATGTCCAGTATACATAATGCTTAAATTTTATCCCACAGAGGGTGCAATTCTGCATTTGTCCTGTGACAAAGACAGTGGAGGTGCTAAAGTAATTTCCATCACACAAATACGCATGAGAAAATAATTAAATTATCACTTTTAAAGGATGTTTTTTATGGACTGGGCACACATATTTTCAACCAAAAAAGTTAAAAATTATTTTGGACACAGAAAAGCATTAAGAATCATATAAATGAGACATAGAACAGATTAGTCTTAAAGATAACAGATGAATCTATATGGAGTCAGATAGGTACATTAAATCTGGTAGTTGTGTAAAGAAAAATGAAAAAAAAATTATGAAACAAACAAATAAATACTGACTACTTGAGGGTGTTTACCCTTCACTTTTCCTTTAGTTATGATGAACTTTCATTTAAAAAATAGTCTTTCTCATTTCCTTCATAAGTTCATTTTTGAAAAGGAGAACAGACCTCAAAAGTAGAAACACCAGGGAAGGAGGGAAAATACAAAAATGAGAAAAAACTCCACCTGACTCTGAGTTTCAAGATGGCCAAAAATAGTCATTCTTCCCCACCAGTCCCCAAAAATAAGAGGCTGTGTTAATATAAAGTATCAAGAGTATCTATTTACTTTCATATTAAGGAAAATAATAAAAAGATCTACATGGACATTTGACTCCTAGAATGAATCATACCTTGAATAATGACAGGTTAGTAGTGCTGCTTTAAAATATTTGGGTATTAGACATCTAATCCATCTCAATACTATTAAATACACAATCTGAGATAGTAATAACAAATACTCTGCAAGCTGCAACAATGGGATTATGTATTAAGTATAGCAAAAACAAAAACACAGGTAATGAAAAGAGATTTTCCAGAAAATGTCTAGAAACAGAGTTAAAAACAAGAACTTCTTTAATAAATAGTAACCAAAGTATTTTTGTAGGTCAGAGCCAGCTACTAATCCAGTGATATAATCCATGATCCGGCTCCTAATATTTTTAGAGATTAACTCTGTAAGGGAAAAGGTGCAACAGTAGGTGAAGCAGCTAGTAAAACTATTTTACATATATCCTATTTTTATGAGACATTTTATATGGTTTTTTTTCCTACTCTTTACAATCAAAAAGGATATACAGTATACCACAGTTATTTGAAACTTACTACCTCACTGATAATAATGCCACTACTTTAAAGCAATTAAGATCTTCAAAAGGCATCCAACTAAAATCTCAATTACTAAATAAAAGAAAGGGCCAAATATCCTTTAAACTCACTGAGGCACAAAAAGACTTGCTTCCAGTTACTTTGGAAATCAATGCTGAGAAAGGAATTCAGACAACTTTACTCTAGGGCTTGTGTTTTCCCCTCAAGTTGACTGCTCTCCAATTCTGAGCCAATAAACATTTGTCTTAAAGTTCCATTTTCATATCTGCAATTTGTTCAAATTAGATATTTTAGATTAGACGCTTGTATTGAAGAGACAAGGACACCAAAACTCTCAAAATCTTTACACATGAACAACTGCTAGTGAGATCAAAGGGTCGTATAAGGCAGTGTGACAATGCATGCAATCCTCTTCCAAATCCATTACACAAGCAGCATATCTGAACTGGGAAACAGCCTGGAGCCAAGGATTTTGCAGATTGTTTTGTTAAGATATACGGCAAGAATTATTAATGGCTGAACATATGATGGCAGATGCAAATCTTGAAAAGTGATCATCTGCTTTAAGCCTACTTAGCACTGCTCCTGTTCCAACAGCTTCACTGCAGTGCTCCAAAACGTATCAGAGCAATAAGACGTTCCTATTTTACAGCCAAGGAGCCACAAACAAATACCATGTGTCCCAGCAAACTCCTGCCATACAAATCCCTCCATGCAAGCCTGCCTGCCCTGTGGCCCAAACACTGCCTTTATTCTCAGAGGATGTGCAATGACACAGAAAAAGTTTCATGCCCATACCTACAGGCTTCTGTAAAAGGTTTCTCATGCTGCCTCATTCAGAAAAGACCATCACTTCTCAGGACAACAATTATCAATGGAGAAATGTAGTCTAGAAATATTTTTGGTTAGTACGATCAAAAAGGCTCCATTTCCTAAGACACCACAGTAGCAGGAGTCAGGTCAGCCTAGCTGAATGCTTTTAGTAATATCCCCTTTTTATAAACAAGACCATCACTCCAAGTTTGGGCTTATTGAAAATTACTGAATCCTAGGCTAAATGAAAGCTCCCTAAAGTAGGAGATTTCAGACGAAAGGGAATTGTCTTCCCTCCTGATACAACCCTTGGCATCCAATGTCACCTCTCAATCCTCCTGTAGCATATTACTTTGATGAAAAGCTTTCATAAAAGTCTTTGATCCTGTTGGAAAATAATACTTGCAGAAATTTCTGCGTATCATTGATATCCAAATGTGTCTGCCACTGTGCCAGTAAAAATATGTTGCAGCAGCCCTCTTATTAGAGGGCAAAATGAGCTGAGGCACAGACCTGTTGTTAAACACAGCATAAAGAGGGTCCTGGTTTGTTCCTCTTCATGGCTTAGTTATCTTTACTCCAAGTATTTGCTGACTCTGGCTGCAGCAAGCTCCTACTGTAGGTTTCCCTCGCAGCTTCTGAGTGCTGGCTATTTCCTGCTAAACAATGACTGCAGGTATCAGTTTGCAGACTTTGAATGCAGGCTTTCACCCAGCCAGACTGTGACTGCAGGTTACAATCTCAGGCTCTACCTGAAGACCCAGACTGATATCTTGCAGTGGTCATTCACTCTCCCCAGGATCCTGCTTCATGTTTCTCTCCTTCATACTCCACAGAGTTCCTGCTCCATGATGATCCTTATCCCCTTATCAGCTCACTCCCCCCCTCTTTTGTCTCACTCATCCTTATTGGATATAGCTGTTACTCATCAGCAGCGAAGCTGTTACTGGTTAATTAAAACAGCTGTTACTTATCAGGGTAACAGGGGTGAGGTCACCTGTATTCTCTTCTCCTACAAAATATACTTGGAAAATTAACATCAGGACTTTGCTTTAACCTTTGTATTACCATGTGAATTCAGAACACATCAGCCACTGTAAATCACTGGCCAATACATGGGGATGTGAGGATAGCAAATCACCATGAAAAGCCAAGCGATGGTACTGACACTGCCATTTCAGACCATTCAGTACAGAAAAGAACTGGAATATCCAGCTCCACTTTAAACAGTCTTTTCCAGAGACCCATGTGTGAGTTGTGAGGCGCAGGGAGGGAGCACACGGACACACAACACAACACACGTGTATATGTCGTGCAGCACCACAGGTCTGCAGCAGCTACTGCTATGTAGCTATGCTACAGCACACGCTACTCTGCAGCATCAGAAAACATATTCAAGACTTGCCAAGCCAAAGTACTGCAGCCATTATCACAGCCATTGCTTCTGCTGGGTTATGTTCAAGTTGCCCATCACTCAGGGCCTGAACTTAGCGATTATTTAGCACAATGATGAAACTTAATTGGTAGAGGACCGAGGTTTTTCACGGGGGATTTAATTTCTGTTAACCAAACCTCTGACAACAAAGGAGTAACATGTTGCTGCCTTTGAAATTGAGTCACTTCAGTAGGAGGACAAGGAAGATGAAGAGAATATGGAAAGATTTTTCCAACATTAAGTCTTCAAACACATCATCACCCAATTTGTACGATTGCCAGCCACTGTTTTTGGCAGACTAAATGATGTCTTGTATTCTACAACCAATTTGTTGACTCTAATTAGCTATTTGGAAATAGAGTAACAAGAAAAGAGAAATAAAAAATTAGAGTGCCCAGTGCCAATTACTATAGTGAGACACACACTTTTTCATTTTTTTTAATGTAGTCATACATAGGTTGTATCCAGCTTTTTCTTTAAAACCAGACATAAGTAGTTCCACTGAACAGGATATCATTGTTTACATTGGAAAAGACCTCTATGACCACTGAGTCAAACTGTTAAACTAACACTGTCAAGTTCATCACTAAACCATATCCTTAAATGCCCCATCTTACACATCTTCAGGGATGGTGATTCACCCACCTCCCTGGGTAACCTCTTTTCAGGGAGTCCTAGAGAGTGATAAAGTTTCCTCTCAGCCTCCTTTTCTCCAAGGTAAGCAACTCCAGCTCCCTCAGTCTCTCTTCATAAGACCTGTGCTCCAGACCCTTCTCTACCTCTGTTGTCCTTCTTTGGACACACTCCAAAACCTCAAAGACTTGAGACTGATGATTAAGCAAGGAAAAGACAACAGGCACATCTGCCTAGATTTTTTTTTTCCCCTCTGTTGTACCCAAGCTTCTTTCAGGGATATTTAGATGCAAAGTTCCAGCAGATGGAATCTTTTCTGGGGTTTGCTATACACTGTTCATAATCTTTTCCTCCACAAACAGGTCTTTTGTGGCCTTATGCCAAATTTTTCCTATTTGTGAGAAAATAATTTTTGTCACAGCCAGAAAACTAATAGCTCATCACCTCTCTTCATCCATATAGCTGGATGTAGGGACTGATGCTGTCTGCAAATGGGCCATTTTGGCTGAAGGGAAAAAGCAGTTGACCGCATATAATATCCACAGCTGGCTATTGCTTCAATGAAGGAACTTTCAGCTGGCAGCTATGACTCTCCTGAGGCTTTCCCAAAGCCCTGCCTGCCTGAGCTCAGGCAGCATTTGACTCAGCAGGAGCAGCAGCCAGCTCCATGATCTCTCATGGCTCCATGGAGCCTTCTGTTTCTCTCAGAATTTCAGGTGCAAGAGCTGGGTAGCACTTCTCTTTGTGAGCTGTGGCTAGAGAGCCACTGAAGAAAAGCAGGCTCCACCCCCTTTACCTATCACAGGAAGCAGATGCCTCATACAGGAGAACACAAAAGCAAGTCATAGTCTCAGCCTTTCTTCAGGTGTTTCTTGAAGAGCATTTTGAAACCTTTGTTCCCTTTACAGATTAAGGGGGTATGGGATGACAATCACAGAAGTATGAATCAATGCACCTAAAAAAGATGGATGAAGCACTTTGGTATGAACATCCAGCCCAAAAGTTTAAGATCAACTTAACCACAGTCAATGCTGACATTTAGACCTTCCCCAATGTCTTGCAACATCTCCTCTTCACTGTCTTCATTGTCTAACACCAAAATACCCTGACAGATGCAAAAATATAAAAGGAACAACCCTCCCTGCTTCCACCACTGCCTCTCCTGTACTCTTAAAACTCACAGTTTTTGGTTTTTTTGGAAGGACAGCTGCTATTACAGCTTTTATTGCTGTCTGAGTGCAGAGAACTTGAAGTGGCACAGGTGGCTGTAAGATACCCATTGGTGCTGAATCAATTTTGCATAATTTATTTCCCAACAAGAGCAAATATATCCTAAACAGCTGTCTTTTACAGAAAAGGAGAGTGAGCCAAAAACTTGCAATGGCTTTGGTAAGAACTGCCATTAAAATGTCATAGATAGAGGCTAGAGTGCTTACAAGGCATTGATGAGCACATTAAAAACTACAAAGAATGCACAAGTAATAAGAAGTTCAATCATACATTTTATAGGAATATTTCAAATTTGTATTTTGAAAATATTGTATCTTCCCACTGAAAGATTATGTTTGATTTTGAAACTAACCCAGGATAGTTAGCCCTGAATATTGTCTGCTAAGATATTCGTATCTTCTTCAGGAAGAGTGTTTCCAAGGGGCATATTTCACAGAATCATAGAATTGTGGAGGTTGGAAAAGTCCTCTAAGATCATTGAGTCCAACCATTACATCCAAAACATTAAAATCTGCATAATCACAGCAGATTAGATACAGAACACTCACAAACCTTGAGCAATTAAAGAGGCCATATAATTACTGCGTGCAGAGCTCTTCTCTTGTCTTATAAACTTTCCCTTCATCCTCTCCTCATAACTCTGTTAGCACAGCAGCCTCGCTGGCAAGCAACAGCACTTCAGCCAGGGGCCAGTGAGCACATCCACTTGTAGCTGAACCCCTCGGGTGAGCTCACAGATTTTTGGCATGCCTGGCAGGTTGTCCAGCAGGTGACTAGCAGTGGCTGGTGCACAGCAAGTAGGCAGTGATCTGAACAGGTAGTCTAGTCTGCCTATTTTGGCTGTCAAACCTACACTCCAGTCCAACATGTGCAACAGCCCTAGCTGAGGCAGGCTGCCAGCCAGCCAGATTACCAACATGGCACGAGCTGTGGTCTTGAGCTGGGTAGAAGAGAGGGGGCACGACGCAGTACTGGAGTATCAACACAGGTAACAGTAACAGATGCAACCCCAACAAACACGTGCTTGTTGTGCATCCCTATTCTAAAAGATTTAGGGCAAACCATAAAAGCCGGAAAATTTCACTATTTGTCAGTGTCACTACAAGTTATTGTCACGTATTAGAGCTATTGCAAAAGATGGGAATATATCAAGCAGCCATTCCCCTAAGGAGTAAACAAAGTGAGTGCCACAAACAATCATCTGAGCCTTGAGAAAATTTTGCATGCCTCTATGTGTCTGTTCTAAAAGGTCTGGTACTATGTAAAAACCTTCGCTTTTTTTTGAGAGATGACAAAGAAAATGGATTCCTTGTGCAAACAAGATCTAGAAGTTTTATTCAAGGGGTGAAGAAACCCGTTTTGAAAGATCTGCATTACCTTCTGCACGTCTTGGGATTCCCTTGAACTCCTGACTCATGTTGATGCTTCTGCCCAGACCTATTTTCAGCCCCCACAGCAGGACTAACATAGTCTAAGTGATGGACAGCCGTCGTGGCATAAGTCTAATACAGATTCTGAAGATGAAGTGTCAGAATTATGAGAAAGCAGCTTGGGTTCACCTGTGCTTGATTTCTTCCTCCATTTCCTCCCTCTCTTTGTTCTAATTCTTTTGCAGTCCTGCTCAGGAAGTGGTGCTCAAAAATCCCTAATCCTCCCTCAAAACCAAATGTCTGTTTGAAGTCTTACTTCTGTGCATTACACTCACTTTGCCAAATTCACATCAACACTTTAGCCAACTAACACCCCAAGCCTAGCAAACTCTACTATAATTAAATGCCGCCTCCTGCCTTGGCTGTAACAGCTGATTATTTTGTGTCTGCCAATTCTTCTGGCTCTTGCTTTGCATTTACTGATACTCTCCTTACCTATCAAAAATCAAAGAAAATTAAAAAATTCTGATTATCTGACTATAAAACTTTTCTTCACTTCAGGATAACTTAAATCTTTTCACTTAACACTTAAGCTCTTGGGCAATCATCGGCAGCTTGCTGGTGACACTTGGTGTGCTGGCGTGAGAGTTAACTGAGGGTGGCCAAGGAAACTGGCCATTGCTCACATCAGACTGCCTAACTCACCTGCTGGAACAGACTGCCCTCCATTGCCAGTATGTTGGTAGTGATCTTGAGAAATGCAGGACAAAAAAATCTACTGCAGGTAGCAAAGAACAAAAGAAATTTTATGTAAGTGTAGGCCAAGCTAAAAGGATAAAATGACACCAAAATTTTCTTCCTCACTCTTTTGAGAGAAAGGTAGATTGACTATGCTTGGCACAGCACTGACTCTGCCAACTAACATGTTCAAAACATTATACAGGTTTATGCATTTCAGAAGGTTACATAGAATTAGTGTCTTTGACAAGCTCATTACACATGCATTCACTGTGAATACTTGCAGGAAGAGAACTATCATGAGAAACAACGTGCACATCTATTTAGTTAAACAAGAGGTCAGAGAAGAGTATCACAGAGACAGATAGGCTAATGACTGCCTCAGTTCATTAAATGTCATTTCCATGCTTTCTGTCAAAGTTCAGCCAGACAGTTCAGAGTAGTATTAGGACCATTACTATTTAATGGTATTTGCTAGGAAGTAATTTGTAGCAACAGCTTCTGAAATTAATTTCTAAATTGTCAGCTGACTCACTTGTATAGTTTGCCAGGCACTTGTGGTTTCAATAGTCATAAATAGATAAACCAAAGGTACAGTGGCTGGACTTTAAAGATAAAAACTAGGGTTCTAGTTTATATATGCAGACCCAAGGAAGGTTAATGAGTCATAAATATACAGTATTTAAAACAAGAAATGTTCTGCGTTATAGACAGCCCTCTGCCCCAGACACCAGAAGACATGAAACAGATAATGTTACAGGGGTTTATTCATAACACGTATCTTTAGGATTAAGAAACATGACCACAAGATTGCACACACCCTTATCTTGGATATTTGAGTTAGCCCTAGAATGCTTTTGCACACTAATTTGATATCAGATAAAGGGAAAACCAAAGGATTAACTAAAATTTTGCAAGAGGAGTATAAAAGATAACATTAAGTAGTCTTTTTTCTCTTCCACTTACTGCATTTTCATTGCAATCAGAATTTAAGACTATGCTAGTTTACAGAACTTATATATAGCTAAAAAGGAAATATTGAATTTGGAGTAAGGATGATAGCTCTACTAAAGAAAAATTTCAAAGCATTTGTTCTGAAAATCCTTCTTTCAACAGGTAAATCTCTGTTATGTAGGAGAAGAAACACTTGGAAATAAACCTACAAGATTTCTGTAAAATAGAAATCTTATCTCTTCAGTCCTACAGATTAAAATATATTTCTAATAGCAAAGTTGTTCATGTCTTGTAATGCCCAAAGCTTGGCTGTCTGAAATAGATGGGTCAGCTTTATTTTTGGATATAGCTGGTTTCTAGAACACTCAGGATTATGCCCAAAATGAACAGATGTATTTCTTCATTAAAAAGTACCTTAAAATCTCAGAATTAAAAAAAAAAATTCCAATAAAAACCTACATATAGGGCTATCCTCTTTATTCTACATCAGCATCTTTGTTAGCATCAACACTGTTTCATATTTATCTTGGTGTCATTATAATCAGAACTTCATTCCTGAAACTGCATATATTCCTCTGCCTCAGTGGCTGTGAGAAGACACTGCCATAGGTGTAAAATCCACTAAAAAGTTTTACTGGAGCCTTGGATAATAATGCACAAAAAGCTCTTGCAGAAAAATGGAAAAGTGACCACCAAATCACAAATTCCAAAAGCTGCCAGTAATGCAAGTCCCAGCGAGGGACATTCTCAAGAAAACATGTTGAAATCTGTGTTAGGTGGCAGAAACTATTTAAAAAGGCACTTAGACCTGCAGTGGAGGTACGAGGCTACTTAGCACTCTGTAGCAGTATCAGTAACCCAGAAATAAGAGTGGTGGCTATCCTTAGCTTTCAGTACAAGAAGATCTAATTAATTCTTTATCACCTATCACCACACATCCATTTACTAATCTTCACTAACAGTAATACTGTTTCTCATCTTAAGAATAAGATAGATAAAACGCACACTGGTGTTTGATGCTGATTTTTCTGTTTCAAACTAAATTGCTTTTGTACCAAAGTAATGTTTTCTTGTCCTCCCTTGGTCTCAGGTGTATCACTTCTTCTCCACTGTCATTTCAGACTTGCTCCCTTTCTTTTTACTGCCATTAGAACCTGAGCTCCTCTGAGAACTACAGTTACCAACTCAGCCCAACATAGACAGAGCTGCTGCCTGCTTTCAGCCTTCAAAACATAGAGTCCGTCAGCAGCATCAACACAAGCAGTCCCAAATAGCCTGGTCATTTAGGACTTACATTTAAATCCTACAGAAATACTAAAGGGACAGAGATATTAAAAGGAAAGAAAATACTTGAGTTTAAATTAACATCCTCAAACAATGATGTGCAAAAAGGGAAATCCCATCTCTGTTTCTTGATGTGTATGTTAACAGGCACAAGTACATTCTCCCTCATGCTGCTGATTTAATAAGTGTGTGGTGAAGAAGCTGAAAGGGGCACAGATCCATTGCTCACATCCATGCATCTGCACCAAACAGAACAACACATCACCAACTGCAGCAGTACTGATGGTCCTTACAACACAGGGAGAAGGAAATCCATGTTCCTTCCATCCATTACTCCTTCCTCCACCTATTACCCAGGTATCTGGCAGATGCCAACAAAGAGATTAGTCAGAGAAGCTTGTATCAGCATGTGACCCTCTAGCTCGTACACTTTTGTGCTGCCTTTACAGAAGACTGGTCAAGTCATTCACCAGCTTTGTATTACTGCTGCTGGAACAGGGGAAGGGATGGGCAGACAAGCAAATCCACTACAAATAAGTTAGGCAGAGTTTTTATCAAGTGACTCAGAGTAACAAGTGAATAACAGGGATTATGAAAGTACAGACACTGTTGCATGCGGCCGTTCATATGACTTGTGCTCCTCAATGATGCAAGACATAAATGATCTGAGGAATATTGACAGTGTACAATTCCTGTTTTGCTGCCTGCAACACAATTTAGAGGTAGATTACAGCGACAGGCTGAGCCAGAGATAAAAAGTGACATAAGGCAGCTGGTAAAGGAAGAGAGACAGACTCAGCTGATTTTTTTTGCACTTCCTCACCCCCAGAGAAATGGAAACAAACTGATTACTAAAGGCTTATCAAATGGGGTTTACTCTTCCAGTGATACTGCTTACTCCCCTGGAGAAGCAGAGTTTTCTGCATGACTAAGGCTGTCTGGAAGCCCAGCTCCTCACAGCCACACATGAATCACCTGACACTAAGGAACATCTTTCTCCACCGGCCAGACACGGGCTGGCATGAACATCAACTGAAACACTGGCAGAACTTTTCAGAGACCCCAAGGTAACTACACAAGCCTGAATTGCTGTTATTCCTCCTAATACTCCAGCAATTAACTGAGATGAAGTCCTAGGCTCCTTCACCAGGATTTAGGGGCTAACATGCAAGAACATCATTCAGTTTGTATACCAAGAGAACAACAATGTTAACAAAACCCAAGGCTTTTGCAGCTCTTTTTGATCTGCAGATCCAGAAGCTTTCTGTGTGAATGTCCAAGTCTTACCTCCATTTCACAGATGGAACAGAAGTGCTAAAGCACAGGGAGGAGTGGTTCAGTAGTAGTTAAAATCTCTTTTGCATAGGGCATGCAAGTGAAATGGCCACTCACTGATCATATCAATGGAGTAAATCACCACAAACCCCCAGGATTTCAATACATGTCTGCTATCAGTCCACTTGACTTGCATTTCTTGTATCTGACAAAACCAAGTTCCTTCAAAATACTTTATACTCAAGTGATAAATATGTTGAGTAACAAGAGACAGTGAACAAATGATAAATAGTTCAGATTGAAAGATGATCTAGTGAGCAAAGAGGCAATGATGCCATCTGCCAGCATGGAATAGATCAAGCCCTGTGAAGCAGCAGCAACGTGTGTCACTGGCATATATGAAACCTGTGGCCCCTACTTTGCCTCTGGATAAAAACCCCTTCAGCAATGGATGGTGCTGTTTCACTGACCTTGATTCTCAATCAGAAGTCAGGAAGGGAGCATTTTAAGTACACACATTCTCCTAGCTTATTTTGCACTAACTTCATGGGACAACCCCAGGAAGAACCATGCCTTGAATGCAAGAATTCCACAGAACTGTATGTTTACTGATAAAATACTGGTAAATTTAGTATTTTCTACTATGAGCCAACACTAAATGAATGCCTTAATCTTTTCCCAAAAAGGTAACTTCTTTGATCAAGTTCATGAGCACTTTCAGCCACTGGGGATCTCTTGGTCATTGCTAAAAGCCCACTTTAACTCTGTTTTGTCTAGCCAAACACCTCCTGTAACTTAGATGTTCTTAGTCTCTTCACTGTACTCCAAGTAACAGAAAAGAAACCTAAGATCCCAACGGACTATTTACCAAATTCTTGTTCTCATCTGGCATCATGGTTTTTGATAAGAGATTGATTTTCATAAAATGTATGTAATTAATTTATTTAACAAGTCTAAAGAGAGGACATATCAGTTTTCTAAGCAACTCTTCCCCAAAAGAGGTGTTACTTCTCCTTTCATCAAGAAATGATGACAGCCGAAGTAGAGCCAAAGCCATAGCAGCAGCTTGAATGATATAGAAAAAGCAACAACTATGCCAAGCGCATTAGAAGCATTAGAGTAAGAAAGTTAAAAATAACTCTTTCTCTGCCTTAATGACAGCATCATGTTTGCTTACAATTCTTGGTGTCCATTCCTGATGTGATATTAAAACCTGCAATACCCCTCCCTACCAAACAAAACACCCACAGGCTTAGAGACTTACTCAGCAGATGAAGTTTCTAGACTATGTTGTCTCTTTTAACTGGGGCTTATTAAAACAACAACACCCCTTTCTTCTTACATTAATTGCATTAAAGGTTAAGAAATACTGTGCTACAGAGGCCACACAAATATCTGAAACAGAATCTTTGTTTGTTCCCACTTCTCTGTAAATCTTCTTACTGGGATTTCCTTTTGTATCTAATATGATTAGTAGCTAGAAAATCTCAGCCTTGGATTTCTCCCTGAACCCACTTGTTTGCTATAGAATTTGCCTCAGCTCTGTCTTACTGCTCCTGTAATGCTTCCAGTCTGGTCAAGTTAGTAAGATACTGAAACTCTGTGGATCAAGTAGTATTGTTATAGAAAAAAGGCAGGAAAACACCAATGCCCAGGCATGTTTTCAAGTCAATGAATGTTTATAGGGTTCCCACACTGGATGTGTTCAGGACTTACAGAAGTCAGAAACAGCACACAGCAGGTCAGAATTTCTCCCGAATTATCTGCACTCTGCATAGCATCACTCCCAAACACCTCAAGGATCTGTTCAAGAGCACTTCAAAACTTCATGTAACTTCAGTGAATTTGAAGCAAGGTTCCTGATGCAAAAGGGCAGGACTAGCTTTAAGCTGTGTTTGCTTCACTTCACATTTCCTTCATTCCTCAATTGTCTTTGTATCTCTTTAGAAAGATTTATTCTTGGGCATATTTAAAGGGTATTAACCTATGCTTCCAAAAAGCAAATGTGCTCATGAATTGTTTCACAGAAGAAAAATCACTTTTGTCAGTTACCAACTCTTCCCTCTCTGATTTATGCTGTAGAGTTTACTGGCCTCTGCAAGGATCCAGCAAAACTGGAAACTTGCTAAAGGAATTTTTAAAATCATTTCCTCTAACAAAGTGTTAAAAAAAAAATCCCTCCAAAACACCAAAGCCCCAACTTTCTGCTCCTGAGCTATCACCAGGGAAGAGCACAGAAATCATATTATGCTGACACAGTACTACAGAAAATCATGAAAGAATACCAACAAATGCAATAGACTATTTCCCTTATCAGAACTGTTTTATTGGTTCCCAAACTTGAGAAAAGACTGTGAATCCATAAATGACATCCTGGAGCCCTTCAGATCACACTCACTCATCTCTCTCCATGTGATGAGCTCATATTCAGAACTGAAATGCCTACAGACATTAGTAATGTGAAAATCTATAGAAAACTATATGCTGATAATGGGGTTGTAGAAACATTCTTCAAATAACTTTTCTTTGATTAAATTCTACTTTCTTTTTGAAATTAAGTTATTTCATTCCCAGACTTCTGAAATGGTCATCCTATATTTCAATTCAACTCGTATAGGTTTTACAGGTAATACTTTTTAAAATTCAGCTCTTGAAAAACAATAATTTGTCATTACTGTCCAGTGCTTTGGTGTTTCTCCATTTGTTCCAGATTTTTCATTCCAAACTTTTCCACTCCTACTGTTTCTTTTGATGCCCTACTTTTACAATGTTATTCCCATGCTGTCAGAAAAGTAAGGAAGGAAAGATATAAAATGAAATTGTTCATGAGGGGCAATGCCTTTCTAAATCTCCTTGTGTTCTGACAGTTCTCTTTGTTGTCCAGTTTTCTGCAGTTACGTTTTAACTTCAAAAACACAACTGTGATTTCTTCTTCATAAAATGTATATAACTGTTCAGTTGTTTTCATAAATGTGTTTTGGAGGTAGATGAAGTAGCAACATCATTTTCTAGTATAGCCTTTCACATTGCTTATAACTTTGGAGTTGAAAAAATACATTTAGCCTTTCAAAAATTTATTTATTTATTTTTACCTTTGAGCAGAAAGTAAATAAACTGTAAGTTATGTTCAAACAGTGCCACAAAAAATTCCTTGTGTTCCTTTCAGGGAAACAACAGCCTTTCCAGTAGTCACTGACTGTTCATACTTGTAGCATATGGCTATCAGAGACAATCCAGCCTGGCTTCATATCAGGCTAGAAGATGTTAATTGTTGTCACTTTCCCTCTGAAATCCAAACCCTACTTTTAAGTTCTATTGAAGACTTCTTATTTTAACTTCTTAAGGACCAAGTAGAATTACATACTTTCTGCTACTTTTTGTAAGAAAGTTTGGCAATTTTGCATTATCCTGTGCAGAAGCTAAAAATACAATTTTAGGAGGACCCAAACACAACTGTTTCATTGTCAACTGGTTTTCTAGTTCATTCTGCTTCCATTACGAGATCAGACCACTTTTCAAATACCCCAACAGCCTGCACAAACGCAATTAGGATCACTTTAAGCAGGTGAGCTTCTTACAAACTAGATGGGACCCTAAAGATGGACAGCAGCAGCAGCACATGGATTAACCATTTAGGAGGCAACTGGAGACTTTTTGTCACCCCGGGGTAACTCAGTGACAGCAGCACTGAGAAACATGAGTCTCTTGTCCTGTCATACAACCTGAGCAGCTCCTTTCAAGTGTTGGTCAGTGCAGACCATATTCTTCAGAGTGACTGACCAGACATGAATTAATGGGGGAGTGTGATGGGGGCTGAGCTTTATGGCTGCCAAAGGAAAAATGACACACTGAAAGAAATAATTTTAAATTGCTCATACAGATCACCAAGCTGTGAATTAAATGTGTCCGTATTATGTTTCCCCCCCCCAAAAAAAATGAAACAAGCAACCAAAAAGAAAAAACAAAAACACCCCAACAAAAATGTAAATGATTGAATAAAGCATGCATAACATGCACACAAGTAATACCTTCATACATAGACTTGATATAAATCAGGAATGTATTTAGAAACCTAAGAGATCTTATCTAGGTGTCTTAAGCAATCTAAATTGTAACAGACCTATAGAAAGGCAGTGAGAAGTGGACCAGCTCTTACCTTGAGATGAGGGATAATGAGACTTACTAAAAAGGAGAGTTATACATGACAGAAGAACAGGGCTGAAAAAAGCTACAGACAAATCCACTAAGATTATCTGTGAAACAGATCTTTAAAAAAAACATGTGTCAGACTGAAGGGGTTTTTTTGACGAAAAACACAATTAGCATATGGAATAATTTTCTGCCACAAAGCATGAGCTGCAGCTACAAGTTCATAAAAGAAGCAGCACAGAAAATGCTTGCATGACAGACCTGGACTTCAACCAGCCCATGGTCTAGAACCCCTGGTGTTTCACAACCAGCTGGTAACGCCAGCAAGGAAGGAGCTAGGTGCCATGTCAAAAGGCAAAAACCACTGGTCAAGACACAGCCTGATGCCTTTTACATCTCCAGCACAGAAAGAAAATGGGAGATTTTTAGATTAGGCTATAAAACATAAAAGTGGTGATCCACCACAGAGGTCAGTTTGTTCCTAGCAGTGTGCACCAGCCCCAGGGCAGGGTATGATCTGAGAACCACAGCCAAGAGTTTAGCTGCTGGATTTAGTCTGCTTTAAAAAAGAGAAATTACAAATTTTTTTTAGTTTTCTGCAGAGTTGGCACACTGATCAAATCTGTGCACTGTAATAACATCAGCTATCTATGTCTCAAGGGGAAACTTTGCATTTAGTCAAGTTGTAGACAATTAACAAATTACAGATTTCAAGGCTGTTTTACCTTTTCTGAGAGACTAACAATTTATCAGGAGCATATTTAATATTTTGTAAGCCAAAGAGGATGTTGGAGAATTCAGTAATTGTAATTAGATATATTTAGCTGTAGTCATTAAAAGGATAAATCTAATAAAACTGAGTTAGGGGTTTTGGCTTTTCTTTGTTCTTATTAAAACAATTCTTGCAGCTTTAAAGGCAAAATTTCTGTGTTAATAAACGGAGGGTTGGGGAAAGGGGGTAAAAAACACAGGTTGCATTTAAAGTAGGATGAAGCAGTAATATTTGACACTCTGGATATTACCCACCAAAACCTCAGTACGAATAAGCTAGGGTCAATATAATGAGTTTGATGAAGCTTCTGTCACGAAAGCAGATTGAATTAGATGTTCCAGCAACTGGCATAAAAAGACAGCACTAAGTCTAATTCTGAACAATGACTTCTGGGGAAGCTCAACTTACATTACAATGGTGGGGAATACTATTACTCACTTTTATAAAAGGGAAAACCAGGACACAGGGAAGCTAAAGGGGATGTAAGTGAGATTTCACAGTCACAAAATTAACAGACTCTGTTTAGCAGCCAATTATGAGCTCAATAAAGTTCCTTCTTAATACTTTTTATGTCTTATTCTAACTGTGATAATAATCTAGCTCAGTTCTTTAATTAAAAAAAAAACTTAAACCAAATGAATATGCACAAATTTTTATAATTTGAAAGACAGATAATTTTTCCTTGGAACAGAACTGCTACTGCTTTACATTCATTACATGGTAAAAGAACATTGGAAAAATTCAAGACTGATTATAATTAATACAGTAGTTTGCCCAGATATTCTTTAACACTGCTTTAGTGAATCAACGCATTTTCCCTTTTTTGCTGTAAGGGATCCTTATTTTTCTTCATACTTGAAAACTGACGACATGCAATTATCTGGTACATGTTTCCTGCTCAGGAGCCTTGTATAGCAACAGCGACTTCTGAGCTATGCTTGTGATAAAAATCATTAATTCTTAGCAGCTTACTGTTATTGCCTGCTCACCTCAAAAATGCCTGGAAAATATGAACAAACAAAATAACTATCCTTCAATTTACCAAAAGAAAGCTCTTGGAGGAATTGGAGTGACCAGAAAAAGTGTCTAAAAATATTCAGCCTAGTTATTCTGTCAAAGTGAGAGAAATCAGCTGGGTCACTGAGACTACAAAATGGTTATCCATTATCATGCAATTATATTACATATTTTTAACTTTTCATCTACCTGTTTCATCCACATGTTGCAGCTGGAATACAGCCCTCAACAGGCACCTTACAGTGCAAACGCAAACACCTGCACTTCTGAATGTGCTGGTGGCTTTGCCATGGACTGTAAAGGGTGTAAAATGAGGCCATTAATGTCTGATACAATGGAGCATTTCAGGCTGTCATCAGCCTCATCCTAAGAGCAACTAACAAAATGACTGAAATGATTTTGACTGTTTGTTTACGATTAGCTCCTCTAAGGGTGACACAGTCTATTGCAACACATCAAGGCATATGGAAATGGGTTTGTGACTAATCAGTAAGTTATAATACACCTCAGCTCTGTGCAGGAGAGACCTTTGTGTTCTGCTTCATTCATAAACCTAACTGGAGCAATGTAACAAATCTAATTGTATTCTTGGCATCATTCTTCAGTGAGTGCTGGGAAAGTGCTTATTCTCTATTTCTTCAAATTTATTATACAGCTCTTATAAAAGAAATCAACTAACATGTTTTTGTCTTGTCAACCACTGGTAAATGGCTATAGTATTTGACATAAGATTTCATATCTATCCAGCTGGATGAGTTTTCTCCCATATTTACACCATCAGAATACCTGCTTTTCAATGTCTTTTTCTCAATCATATTTTATATATATGTGTGTATATATGTTAAGTCATAAAAGTAGGGATGACTTGTATTTCTCTCTAAGACCATACATAAAATACTACTGCCGTTCATATGAATTGACAATAAGCATCTTCTACCATATATACACAAACATTCTTATATCTTTTAACTTATTTGAATATAGTGAAATATATTTTATCAGTTGGAGACACACTGGAGAACTCCACTAAAAGCAGAAAAGAAAATGTACCTGAAGTTTGCAATTGTGTAAACATTATATAGGCAGTTTACAAATGTATATGATGAGACCTGGCCCTCTACAATTGTAGCTGTGGTGAACTTTTGGTTGTTCACTTCTTTCCTGAGTGGGAGAGCATAAGAAAACCCCAAAATATTTCAGGTATTTCTTTCCAGGTTATGTTCAAACACCACTTTCAGATCAATACTTTTTAAAAAGTACCTCTGTCATTTGCTATTTTACCAGTATTCAAAGATTATATATATTGGTAATTTTCTCTGAAATGCAAGTTTAGGACGGGGTAACTTTGTGTCAATTTTATGATTCCTATGCAGATCTTCTTTCTTTAGATTCAAATGATTTTTTCCCTAAATTCATGCATAAGCCACAAAACCACCTTTAGTTTTCCAAAAATTATGATGATCACTGGATAACAGGGGTTGCTACTGGGAAACAAATAACAAGTCACTTGTAAGAGCAACCAGTTACATAATCACAATTTTTACTTTCTTCCTATTGAAGCCAGGGCAGGAGCAGGGCCAGTAGTCCAGTTCCACTGCAGAGGGAAATGTCAGCACTTGGAACTGAGGACCCCACAGTCTTTCTCTCTCCTCACTGGCCTTCTTAAGAATTTATAGCCAAAAGCTTGCCATAACCTTTAAGGCCTCCCAAGAGTGAAAACTCAGCAAGGAAAGCTTTATATGGAAAAGAGAGGCCAGGTCCAACAACCCGTCAAAAGATGGTGGAGAATGGCACAGCAGGAGAAACCTGGCTGACCTGGCTACTGACCATGGGACTGTTACACTTTCTACATGACTGAATGCTAAGGACAGGCTGCATAAAGTCACTCCGTGAGAGGGGAAGAAAGGAGCAGGTGGAAAGAAGTGCTTAGCATGTGTCAGAGCTCAGCTCCAAAGACACCTGTCAGCACCCTGCAACACTGCAGACATTTCCTAGGCATTTCCAGGGTAAATCCATGTTCATAATACACCAGCAACTAAATCTGGCCCCTTTGTTTTCCCTACTACACTGGTTCATCGTCGTTGCTTCCTCCCCATAGCATTGTGCAAGCCCTTTTGTTCTGTTCTGCATCTAACCTTCCCCTAACAACTCAGACATTAAGAAAGTATGTCAATGCATGAAACTAAAATCACCTCAAATCTGGTGCACACGTTACCCTACACCTGCACAACCACTTTTAAAGGTTCAACAAAGACAATAGTTTTAGTGGAACTTGCTGCCACATCCTTGTGTTTAGTTTCTCGCTTGACAGAGACTGAATATCCAACCACATACAGTGTGGAGCCAAGGGAAGTAGAGCAGTACTCTGGTGGGTGTGCTAAGTATTATTTTATTAAAAACTTGGGGAGGAGGGTGAGGCAGGAGTGCCTGGCTGGCAGGTTGTTCCAAACTCCCATACCTTGCCTGTGGCTCCCACCCAGCAGCCAAAAATTCATATGGACAAAGAAGTAGACCTCCCATCCTTTCAAAGAAGTCCCCCTGCTGCTAACTTGAGCATATAAAGGTACAGTTGGTTTCTTGGTCTCTCTCCTTCAGCCTTGCCCTCCTACTGCACACTCTAGCAGCTCATGTATATTTTTCCATTACAAGGGACTTTCCTTTTAATTGCAGAAGCATTGTCAGGGATGGCAGAAATTTCTCATAAGCCTCCTGGCAAAGGACAGAGTCGGAACAGAGTTGTTTTTCCAGACTGGATGTCAAGGGAAGAAACTCCATGGAAGTTTTTATTATTATAAAAATTGGGATCTCCAGGCTAGAGTCTGTTTAATATCTTTGCAGCTACTTTTCCTACTGACAGCCAGAGCTACGGTGTCTGTTGCTTTCAGAATTATGAATAACTATCTGTTTTCTACAATTAGTACAAAGATCATCTCCATAGCACAGGCAGCAGAGATGGGAACAACTCAGCAGTAACAAGCCCAAGGTACATTCTCTAGTGGCATGCCCTGTCTCTGTTTAAATTGATTATAATTGCAAGAAAGACATTACATCCTTTAAAGTTGTGTTTATAGAAGAACAGGAATATGTTTCACAATGAACCAAAACAATTAGTTACTTGAATACCCCTAACTTCTTTTTTTTTTTTTNTCCATCCTACAATAAAAATAAACATCCAAGATTCTGAAGCTGCTGCAGCTGGTAAGATAGAACAGAGAAGAATTATTCTCCCTTTACCTATGCTTAAGTATATGCAGTGTAATAATGTTTCAGCTTCTGCTCACTTCAGAAGCGGTGCTTCCCCCTACATTAGTGGGATAACACCACTTCTCCAGCATCACAACACAGATGCTGTGATGCATCTGGCAAGACTTCATGTTGATGCTTGTAAAACCTGTGTTATGATTGCAGCAGGAGACAACAGTGTTTAATGTTAATGCTCCTTCCTAGAATACAGTTAAAATGCATTAAGAGAGAACATATGCAGGAACACTACAGAATGTTTGTCAGAACACTTTCAATACAAAAAAATAGATGCAATGCTGAAGGAAACATGTCCTACCTCAGTCACAGAGAACACTGTGGATCATCAAAACATCATTAAATCAATAAGTAGTTTACTTTGCATCAGTGAGCTCTCAGCACATCTGTATGTCCAAGGAAACGCCTGCCATGGTTGTGTCCACTTCCTTAGGCAGCCACACAGCACTGCATTGCTTGGGATTTTAGCAGTGCCAATAAACACTGACTAAACATTTATACTTACTCACAAATTTAAGAAGTAAAATTATTTTGTCCATGTTGCCAGATTTGATTTTTAAAGTCTGCATTTGGAAAATAAGCTATAGCAAAATGTTATTTAAGGTCATTATAAATGTAAAGATAAATGAAAGCAATTTCAAGAAAATCAACACTCCCCCTACATAATCCAGATAAATATTGTGCAGAGATACATTTGTCACAAGTTCAGAAAACAAAACTTAATATTTTTGCCATGTTCACTGCATCTCAGCATTGAATATTGCAAGGTACTCCCCATCCTATGATTAAATCACACACTAATGTTATGAACTGAAAGAACTGCATTACAAGGACAGTGATGCACAACACAAGGAATGAAGTCATCTCACTGTACTGTCATGCACGACAAAGATATGGGTATCATCACTAGAAATGGTAAAAAATAAAGCAATAAGCAGATTTACCTGAAGTAGTAACTGTTCTATTCCTGCTTTGTTTCATATTCCTTTCCGGATAAACACCCCTAAAGTATATTCCCCACTTTGCACTAATATTTTATGCACAGCATATGTACTCCTCATTATTAAGTGAAGAACCGCAAGGTTTTCAGAAGGAAGGCAGAGGGTGGGGGGAAGAGAAAGGCCCCCATTCCCAGCTCTCCCAGCTGAACTCTTATGCTGCAGGTGGACAGAAGGATTCTGCTGGAGGGAAGTCGCAGTGTGTGCAGCTCCTCTCAGCAGTGCTGCTCTCCCCAGCACAGGCAGCTCGAGCGCAGCGGAACAGCCTGCAGTGGAATAACAAGAGAATTTCTCAAGAGCCAGTATAAGCGAAGGAGGGGGTGTCAGGGAAAGCAAGTGAAGAAAAGGCTCAGGAAGCTGCTTCTCTCTTAAGCTCAGGTGGGCTGCATGTTCCCCCTTTCACAGGAGTCCCACACAAGGATAGGCACACTGAAGATTTTAAGGCTCTGAGATACTATGCAAGATCTAACACAGCAAGTTGGCTAAAATAACCAACGTTAGGGAATGCAAGATATTACATTTCCCATAGCAATATCAACACCTCCCTGTTACAGCTCCTGTAATGTAATGTAGAGACAAACAGCAATATGGTGTGAGATAACATCTTCAGCCTGAAATCTAATTGCAAAATCAGTCTTGCTACTATCAATCCTCAAGATTCAACTGACACTTTTTAAATTTTGCTAGAATTTACAGATACCATTTTCCCCAATGTATTCTTCAGTATTTTCTCCCCTCTGATGAAGAACAACTAAGACATTAAGCAGGTGCTTAAACAGTCCTGTCTACAGTCCATTACTGAACTGTAATTTAAGTGACCACAGAGATGAAAAATTACTCTGCATGCACAAATAGCCAGCAAACCTACACAGCACATGTGCCAGACAGACTTTTATTAGATATGTGCAAGGCTCATCCAGCCATCGTGTAAGTGGAGTGTAAAAGACCTGCTGAGCCTCAGGCTGAGCATGAGGGTTATTCATCTGGCATCCCCTGCCACAGCTCCCGGGCAGCTCCAGGGGCTGAGCTGACGTACAGTGTATGGCTCTGGCACTTTCCTCCAGCCCTGGGGCTGGATCCTAGGCATTCCCCATGTGTGATCTCACAGGCAGCCACAGCACCTGACTACAAATGCACCTTTTGCATTAAACAGCAGGAGTAGAAATGTTTCCTTTCATACATATTATTGTTAACAGCAGACTTTTAAAGGGAACTCTAACTATTAAATTACTACAGTCTCTTGTCCATTCTGACTTTAATAACCAACCTTAAGACATATGACCCCAATTTTCCCTCACACATAGCTTTAAAACAATGTTACTTACAACTAGTTGTTTTTAAAAAGCAATGGTAATGGTTATTGTATTAATAGTATTCACAATGATAGAGTAATGACTATATTTTGTAATCCACCAATAATAACTCAGAGAAGTTTCAGGGAGAATCTTCATCCCCATGTGGTTTATATATGCTAATTCCTATGCAAATTAAAAACACACTGACACATCTTATTATAATACTTGTCCATTTTGAACATGTATTTGGTGAAATCATCACAGTCATATTATGCTTTGGAAGATGAACATATCCCAGCCTGTACTGTTGCCACGACACGAGATGAGCCATGGATCCATCATGGGAGTATCCTCCACTTTGGGAGGTGGGTGTTCAGTACCACTAAAATGGCATGGACAGTGGGTGGCAGCAGGTTATAATTTCTTCCCTACATTATGTAATTAGTTCTGTCAATCCTGACCTTTTAAAAACTCAGACTATAAGAAATAGAACAAACTGATGTATTTTTACTTATTGCTTCAATATTCTAGCATTTTAGAATCATATTTTCTGCTCTAAAGAGCTGAGCATCACAACTATTTTTAAGAAAGAAACCCTAGTTTCCATTACTGTAGAAACTGAAGCTTTAAGGGGAATCATGACAAGATCCGTAATAAAATCATGACTGCCAGCAACATCACGTACCATGTGAAGGAGAAACCCCCTAACGACATCATGCTGTCTAAACACAAACTACTGACAACTTATGAGGAAGAAACAGCAAGTAATGTGAGACTGTGAGTGTCACCGTTGTGTACAACAGCCCAGTTGGGACATTTCTGGATGGGGAAGGGGCTTGTGAGGGGATGGACACACAAGTGTCAGCCCATCAGGCAGTGCTTCTCTGGTGACAGCTGTGAGAAAAAGCAAACACAATTGCTGAAAAATCTTTCAAAAGAAGAGCACTGCCTTAAGGCTGAATGGCTCTAACAAGTCAGGATTAGGGAAATCATGAGCTCAAGGCACTTGTATGCTGCTTACCATTACAGCAGCCAGTTAACAGTGGGTATCCTGGTCTGCTTCTACATGCAAGCACAGTAGTGATGGCTCCAACCAGCCCTGAGTGAGGACAGTACTGACTATTCTCTCTCTCAGCTCCTGTAGATCTGGATCTCTAACTACGTGTAAGATCTCTGGCTACTTCGGACTCCAAACCGCAACACAGACACATCACACAGGGAATCAACTATTCCAAATCTTGCTACATGGCTCAAGGCCTGATCATGAGCATACCTTGGAGATATGCAGGGCCAGGTGATTGACAGACCATACGCTGACTGAGCACATCTCACTCTTGGGCCACCTACACAAGCACAGGACACGCCATACTCCTGTGTGAGCGACACCAGCATCAGCAGGAACAACACTTGCAGGAGTCCTGATCTAAGCCCTGGAGATGTGATAGCCCTGACACATCAAGAAGAAAAGATTCTTGTCATTATAGCACCCTGTTGTACACTATTAACACAAGGGCCAGGAACATCCATCCCTTTGTGGAAAGGAACAGGCTCCTTGGAACTGTATATGAGAGATAAGTGGTAATACTGATGAGAATCCTATTGTTACACAGTTGGAGACCCCCAGGCCTCCAACAAAACACAGAGAACTGTACAAACAAGAGGCATTCCTTGCCTAGGGGAGCTAATCATGTAAATGAAAAAGACAGGCAGGGAGTTGGAGGGAAAGCTGAAGCACAGAGAGGTGAAAGCAACTTGCCCAAGGCCATGCAGCCAGTCAGCAAGCAAACCAAAAATAGAGGCTGACCCCTTGATTGTCAGGCCATTGTTCTCTCCACTAGACTGAATCTCCCATGGTGAATGTGACACTGAATTGGTATTTCTGTTTTGCTGCTGTCATTTTTAAAAATAAAGCATGACGACAATGTCACTGTACTGAACCGCTGTAATCGAGGCCACACAAGCACTTTTAGAAACAATACCGTGGAGAACTTTTGCTAAGAGAAGAAAGCAAGGCCCCCAGACACAGGGACTGGAAAGCATACCTTGATTACCAGTTACTCCTCTGCCAGGAGAGACAAGGGATACTGCAGTTTTGAAGGCTCTATAAACATCAGTGCCTTTACCAGAGCAAGCCCTGGACAAGAATTGCAGCTCAAGAATGCAGCTGAGGGCACTACCAGCAACTGAGAAAGGATCTGGCCCTGCAGAAGACTGTATGGGCATCTGCAGCAGCTCTCAAACTGGCAGGGCAAATTCTGTGCAGAACGTGGCACCGCACATGAAGTACTGCTGACAACTGATCAAGGTCCTGGCTGCTCTGGACACTACTCCAACCTGCAAGTGCTTGTCATTTTAAAACACAGGTCTTCATCCCCCACAAACACCACTTTAAATGGGCTATAGTCTTCCAAAAGACCAACATCTACATTTTTAATGGGCTGCACCAGTGTCACTTCAGACATCACAAACACAAACCAAGACTTCCACCAATGTGTACCTGAAGCAGTTTTTCAGATAACCCTAATGAGCATACGGTACAGTACTTGGAGGACTCAGCAGGAGGAACAGCCACACATGCTGTCCTCCTGGAATACGAATTCAATTACCTGCATTGCAACAACTTTTCTCAAGTGCATCAAGATTTTATTACACTAATTCCAGAACAAAATCACACAGAATTCTTTCAGTTTTTAAACACACCTTCTTGGTACTACATACTCAGCCTTCAAACCCCAAACTGGAAGGCAGAAAATGTTTTTCTGATCTTGAAGAAGGACAAGAAGGAGGATTCAGGGAACCACAAGCTGGTCAGCCTCACCTTAATCCCTGGAAAGGTGATGGAGAAAATTTTCCTGGAAAGCATTTTCTAACACATGAAAGACAAAAAGGGAGTAGTCAGCATGGAGTTACAAAGAGGAAGTCATACCTGACCAACCTCATTGCCTTCCTCAATGAGATGACTGGCTTGATGAAAAGCAGAAATTGCCAGCAGAGTCTGAGAGTAGACTGGCTGGAAAGCAGGTTTGCCTAGAAGGACCCTGGGGTTCCTGCTGGAAAAGAAGCTGACTATGAGCATGCTGGACTGCATTAGGATAAGCATCCTCATCAGATTGAAGAAAGTGATCCTTCCTCTCCACTCTACTCAGCACTGATGAGGATGCATCTGGAGTGCTGTGTCCAGTTCTGGGTTCCTCAGTACAAGAAAGACAAGGACTTACTGGAGAAGTCCAGGGCAAGACCACAAAGATGATTAAGGGGCTGGACCATCTATGGGAGATGAAGAGAGACTGGAAGACTGGAGACTCTTTGTAAGGGAGAAAAGAAGACTAGTGGAGGGATGTTATCAATATGTTTAAACACTTCATAGGAGGAAATTAAAAAGACAGAACCAGGCTCTTCTCAGTAATGCCCAATGATAGGACAGGAGACAATATAGGCAAATGAAAACACAAAATATTATATCTAATCAAAGGAAAACACTTCTTTTCTATTTGAGGGTGGTGGAACAGTAGAACAGACAGCCCAGAGAGACCATGGATTCTCCATGAAGATATTAAAAGCTTAGCTGGACATGTCCAGGGAAAACCTGCTCTAGCTTGAACAGTGGGGCTAGACAAGATGATCCTAAGAGCATAGCTTCCAACCTCAATGACTCTGTGATTTGCTGGTGCTCCAATACATAAACAGCACAGTTTGCTTGCAACGACCCAACTACAGCTGATGCAAGCATATGCAACTATCTCCCCATGGTTTCTCTGTGTGCTTTCTCTCCTTCTGCCAACAACAGATTGCATCAAATTGAAGAATTTAATTCCAGTCTTAAAACTTAAATGTGACAAGTAATTAATTCCTTAATAAGCTGTTGTAATTCACCTTTATATCTCATGTCCTTGTGACAGCTGTGCATGCTGTGCATATTCCACTCCTTTCCACCTTTTGGCATGTGAACTGTACTCATTTACCTCATTGCCATGAAAAATGAAAATGCAGAAATTACATTGAAGGGAAGTATGTAACTGACTTTATCATAGAAAGTAGAGGAACTACTTTACAGAAGTAATCACGTCTGGCACAAAAGTCAGAGAAATTGGCAAAATGCGAGTGAAACAATGCAATTTATGAAGATATTTCAATCTACTATTAATAGAGAAAAGGGACAGACTCACAATCAGACACTGACAGATCAGAATTGTTTAAGTGAAGGAAGAAAAGTATCTTAAATACTTAATTTACCAATGTTATAACATTCTAACTTTCTTAAAATATAAGCTGACAGATTTCAGCATATTATTAAATGTATATTATATTTAGTGCTTGCTCCTCCTTTGGCGAAAAAGAGTAAGAAAACTATATTTCTGAATAGTAAAAATTCCACTATTCCTAGGCAAACTTGATCAAGAAATCAGTAATTTTAGATTTATGCTACATCTTACAAGCTAAAATATTGACTTTTGTACTATGATGACAGTGTTGGTATTGCAACTGCTCTGAAGGTTCAGTAAGTCAGACACCAAAACCTCTGGCTATGGCAATTCTGGCTTCCTCTTGTAATCTGCACAGCATAGCAACACTTCAAAACAACATTGTCAAACTAGAATTTAAAAAAAGCAAGCTTGGGACATTTATGTTGTGTAATTTCCTAGAGGAAAAAAACCCCTAAAACATTAAAAATCCTAGTAAGATGGCAAAGGTAAAAAAATGAGGTTTTCCAAAACAGAAGAATTTCATAACAATAGTAAGTAAGAAAACTGAAGTTGTGGTTTTGCTTCTGTATGCTCTAAGTCTGCCATATTCTTAAGTTACACATGGATTTTACTTCATATAGTTAAAATTTACACTTTCAGGTCAATACTGTTGTGTAACCCAAGAAAGAAAGAGTCATACCACAAAAAACAGATCCAAACTAAATTTTGTGTTTCTCACACTACAAAGCAGACTATTCTGGCTACTTTATTAGAAGAATTAGTACAGGAATGGGCATACAAGGTTATGGCAAAATAAAGTTTCTCAGGACTTCTGGATGTGCAGCACTCTGTTGGAACACTAGTTTCTAGCAAAAGAAAAGCTCAGTTACCCTAGGCAAAAGCCCAATCTGCCAGCAAGACAGGAGAAATACGGATTAAGTTTTCACAGTAAAACTTCAATATGGTCTACTGTTTCCAATGTCACCTTTAAATTCAGAAAAGGTAAATTTCTCCCACTACTAAATTTTCCCTGTCATGGTTAACACTTAGAAGCAGTAAAAGGATCTTGAGTTCAGCCCAGCTTGCAAAGACAAGAGAAGTCACACTCACATGATCAAATAATCCATGATGGAACAACTCCCAGCTCTGTGTTAATTAAGGTTATAACTCGATTTTCAGGCTTCAAAGGAAATCTCCACAGTAGGCTGTGAGGAAGAAAGCAAATCATCTTCCAGAAGGAAAACTACTAGAATTTGCTATTCAATATCACACAGGACTTCTGCAGCAAGTCCATCCATATTAAGGCCCTACCATGCCTGACAACAGAGAAAACAAGTAGGAAGAGATAATTCCTGCCCAGAAAAGCCTGAAATCTGGCAATATGCAGAACAATCCCTGAACAATATGCAAAACAATCTGATCTACCAAATCCTTGATGGATGTTCTTAACCACAGCACATGGATGGCTACACTACAGCAAGGTACTCCAAGATTTTAATTAGGCAGCAGCCAAATGAGTGGACTAGGTTTCATTGCCTCACAGAGCACATCTCAGAACACCAAATAAATCCCTGGTTCCTACTATGAGAATAGAAATTAAGAAAAGAAAATGTGCTTGAAATGGAAACAAGACTCTTGCTTTCTGCTGTATGCCAACACCTGCTTTTGTCTTAATGCTTTTCCAGTAAATGAAAATGCATTGGAAAAACAGGCAGAATTAGAAGAGAAAGCAATACGGTTCCAAAGTAGTGTGACACCCTTATATGGTGGCTCCTTTGCTGAAACCATCTACTTAAGTGTAGAGAAAGATAAATATACCCTGTAATGCAATTAGTTTCTAAGCACAAAAGAGATACAATGATCAGAAAAAGATTTATTAGCATCACCAATGAAAATACACAGTAAGAAAGGAAAATACTCATCAGTGGTGGGAAGTGTGTCCCTATCAAGTTACTTAATTACAGGTTGTCAAGAGGTGGGCAGGTAAGGTCTGAAGTATATTGTAAACTGGCTTATAATTAACTGTTACTCTCTTAAGATTACCTGACATCGCCATCTGTTCTTCATTACTTGAATAAACTTCAACTCTTTGAATTGTATTGTGCTGAGAATTTGCCTTACATTAAATATTTAGAAAAAATATCAATGTTGTTCTGCAATTTCTAAGGATGAGGCTAAACCCACACTTTTCACATATATGGAAACATTAATCTTCTGATTTTTTCCTTGAGATGCTTTGCTTTTGCATGTGTTGGAGGATGACTTCTGAAAGACACCAGAAAGTTTGTGCATTTTCACTCCATGAAAACAAAAAAAGAAACCTTGGCAGAATGATGTGATTTTGAGAAACCACAGCGAAGTTTACAGAGACTTTGCAGCATGGTGTGACTTTGCCAACACACTCTATATAAAAATAAATGCTCACTAAAGCACACACCCTTGCAAAGGCAGGAGCAGAGCCTGAGTCATCTGCTGTTGACAGATCTCTAAGAAACAACTTGACAAAGCCTCGCGTTTTACTCTCAGGCTGCCGCCCAAAGGCTAACAACCACCTGCTGCTTCTCTTGCCTCCACTGCCAAAGACCTGCAAGGTTTGCAGAGACAGGCAGACATTGCTAAAGATGCACATAGGTCAGTCTAATAGCACATGAGGAAGACTTCTTTTGGTTTGTTCTTTTCTTTGCAAGAGGACTACAGAAGCTGTGAAGATTCCTGCAAAGAAATGTAAGCTGTGCCTCCAGGGCAATTTTTGGCTTATTGACTACATTACTCTCAGCTTCTGAAACAAATTAAACAAATAATGGCTTTAACCTCTAGATAGTACTTCTTTCTCTTCTGCAGTGGGATCACAGTAAGTCAGATGTCCTGTGGACAAACCAGTGAAAGAATTTATAATGCATATGTTTGAGTTACCCCTTCACTGTCTTCTTTCTTAATCATTGCAAACATATTTCTCATGTGCTCACCACAGCAGCTTAAAACGATCTTTAAATACCTTTATGTCACTAAGATACCTAGAGCATTAGATTGTGTTTAACCGATCCCAGTGATTTTCTTTTTGCAGCCCTCAAGATTCTACAGAATGTTAAAAATGTTTTTAAGAAACATAGAGAGCAAAGAAAGACAACTAGATCACTACCGATGCAAAGAGTAAATCTCCTGTATTAGCTGATAAAATATAATATTGATAAAAGTAATAATCAGAAGCACTAAGATAGACCTGAACTGTATCTTTTCTCAATAATAACCATCTTTTGTATTTCAAGGTAAAGACAGATAATGGGAAATAGAAAAGTGAAATGTTACCAAGGAAATATAATCAAAGACCAATGACAAATAGAAGATCTCTGGGAAAATGGCTCAAGTTTTAAATAGCAGGAATCCGGTGTAAGCACAGAATCATAAAGAAAAGAATTTCTCTAGAGAGTACGTTACATTTTTCTTTCACTTGCATTCATTCACTTGTCTATTTGTTTGCTCTGACTTTCCTCAGTATCTGACCTATTATTTATAAGATGAAATTCCTAGTATTTTTACTGGGAAATGAACTGCCAAAATTGTCCCAAAAAATCTAGGCGTTTTTTTACCCTTTGTATAATTTCAACATCTAGGTTTAAAGTTTAAGCCTATTTCAATCTAGCATTGCAGTCAAGAGTCTGTAGAAGTAAACTTAAGTTAAAAAACAATAAAAATCTGCAAATTTGTGTCTGTTATCCCAAACCCACCAAACTAAAAGATCAACTTACATGTCAAATAGATCCAGCTACATTAAGGTATGTACCTGCAAGAAAGATTTTCACAAACAGCTAAAAGCAGGTAAAAGTACCAATCACAGCCTGCAGTACTCTAAGGCTCACAGTCCCAGGTTTAAGATTTTTAAAGAATATTTTTCATTCCCACCCATACTGTGCTGTGGCACAATGAAAGTTGTGGTGCATTTGGGAATGCAAGACAAATATGTCTATATTGAACAGAGCAGGGATAGCTCAAAGTTGCTGTCTGCCCCAGAAAGCATTGAGATCTAACCCCTTTAAGAAATCGGTGAGTAATGTGCATTTTAAAAGACTGTCCTGCTGAACAGAAGAGTATAGGGGAAGTAATTTTGAGACAGCAAAGGGATTTTAAGAGTTTCTGTCAGTGAAATATTATGTCTTAATTCTCTGCTGAAAAAAATCCTTTCATTATAGAGAACAGCAGAAGAACCATGTAGTAAGAGGAAATTCCCCAACCATAACAAAAGGTTTCAGTGATTAAGTGAAATGGGAAGACTGAACAGCTTGTTATGTCATTATGCTACATTATGGAGAGAAATTATTTTTAAATTAGATTAAATTCAAATTATTCAAGATACTTATACAATTTTCAGAATATTTACTTCAACACCCTAGATGTATTTGTTAATCTTAGCAGCAATATCAACGATACCTCTTGTGAAGCTCTGCTTCAAATATTTAATTCATTTTCACTTCAATTATAGAAGCACAAACAGTATTGACATAATAACATCAAATCAATTTCACAGACGGTGTTAGTGAATATTTATTTATAGTTCATATTTATTTATATAAGCTAAACCAGAACCACATGATCCCACTAGATATATGCACACTGACTCTGAAAGGCAAGTTTGGTTTCAGGGTGGTTTTTCCACTCTCTGACAACACCACTGTGGATTTTTAAATATCCTAAATTAACATTTTTCATGTCCTTCTTGTAATGAGGCCAAAGAGCTTGTAAATACACAGAAAAGCCATTTAGACACGGTACTTTTACACACAACTAAATCCTTGGCATCAAAGGATACACAGAACCTCAAATGACATCTTGCAGAGGCTTTGTGCAAACCAGTTAAAAGACCCTAAGTATTTTGTGATCTTTCAGTAAACTTACGAAAACAGGAGTAACTGGTAGAAAAAATCCCCCAAATTTAGATTCTTTTGGAAAAGTAGAAAGCTAGGCAGGGAAGGAGCTTATTATCTCTTGGAAAAAATATTTTTCTATTACAAACCCAGATTAATTTAACAATTTGTTAAAAAAAAAAAAAAAAAGGTGAGGTACAGCTCCCTGTCATAAGAAAAAGCAAAGCTCATTTAAATCTTGATGTCAGCTTGAATTAATTTATTTCAGACCTGTGGCAATATCCCCTGATGCTGCAGGTTTTTTAATTATTAGGCATAAAAGCAGCTGTCTAATAAATCCCAACAGTAAGGACAACGGTAGAAACATTTTACTTTCTGCAGACTCTCTGAGGCCATAAATGCTGCATTTATTCTGAGTGTTCAGATCGAAATGAATCTATAGAAGCATCTGGAGACAATTATTCAGCTAGAATTAAAAGCAGAACAGACCTGTGAGATCTGTGCTTGAAAGCAGCGAGCCTTTGTGCTCGGGCCTCTGTGACCGTGCAGGGGCTCTGAAGATTTGTTCTGTGGGTTTTGGTACCAAGGAACATTTTATCTCCTCTAGGAAGATGTTGCCCTAGTGAGAGCAAGTCATTTTAAATGAGGAAAAAAGAAGATTTTCTGCTTGTCTTACATATATGTCAAATAGGGAAAAGAGCCAAACAACCAATATGTTGCTGTTCTGAAAGGATTAGAAGTCACATCACAGAGAAGCAATAAAGATTCTTAGCACCTGGTTCCCCACCCCAGACCTCTTTATATTTGCCAGAATCTTTGCTACCAAAGGCAAAAGACATTTTTAGCACAAGAAAGCCATCACAAAAGCATGGTAAGGGAGTTATGCTTTCTGGCTTGCCTTAACAGAAACTGCCCACTGCTAAGGAAATTCTGGCTAATACACAGTTCCAGTTAAAAGCATTCTCTAATTAAGCTAATTCTTTCCCACCACATATTGTCTGAGGGTTTTTTTTCTTGCAAAATGTAAATAACAGAATTTGGGAGGTTCCATCAATAATGCTTAAATAACAACTCCTTGATACACAAAGCCTATCTGCTTTGTGTAGAACGATCCAGATCTTACTAATGAAGGGCAAGAACCATGTTTATTACATGATGTTTTCTCTTATACGTGTTGTAACAATGGAAGTTAGTTGAAACACACAGGATGAAACATGTAGGATATCAATAGGCTCACTCTATATCTACAAGCCCTGCTAAAAGGAGAGTACTTACAGAATCCAAATTCTCACCTATATTAAGCTCTCAATCCTGGTCTGGCTCCCCAGGTGCATCTTTGTAAACTTCATCTGCTGGTCTTCCCAGAAAGGACAGGAGGAGATGCCTTTTGTATAAGTACACCCATATCTGATTTCATGAACAGGATTTGCTATGATTTAAGAAATCTCATCACAAGGGAGCAGGCTACTAGTGAAAAATCTCAGTATAGGACAATTTTTAGAGTTTGTTTTATCAGCTGTCCAATTTCAACCAAATCAGCCAGCCCCGGACACAAGTCTGTTAATTGGAATGTATGATAATGTCTATGTGATAACCAGAAGAAGCACAGTTTTTAGATTTTCACTTCACTATTAAAATAATTATTAAACCCATGAAATCTAACAGCTAAAGACAGCTACTACGGAGGAGGTGTTTCCCTTCGCTAAATGCAAGGCTTTATTTTTATGTTTTGGTGTTTTTTTCTGATCAAGATTTCCCATCTGCTATGTTCTCCACTAAGGAATTTTCCAGTGAGCTCTCTTCAGATTTCACTTGACAATCATTTGGACACAAAAGGCTGCTTTTCCCTCAGGTGTCTCTCAGATTCAACTGCATTGCCTTGACCACTGAAAAAACACACCACTGCAGTGTGAACCAACTTCTGAGTCTATAGTGTGGGGTTTTTTTCAATCTGAAGGCAGAAATCCCAGCTCTGTCCCCACCCTTCCACTGTTTTCCCATGTTACAGCAAAATCTGAACCATCTTGATGCCTTTCTGAACATTGTGGATATAACAAAATAACACATTCTTCTGCCTTGGAAACCACTTCTTCAAACTCTGGCCAAAATAAGGCATAGAGCACATAGACACACACGAAAAGATAATTAAAATATCCTTATTGTAGACTGGAAAGGTTGAGAAAAGTAGACTGGAGATACTGTCCTTCTGACAGATGAGATGAGGCTCTGGACTGATCCTTACAGAGGATGTAGAAGGAGAAAAGTTTTAAAATGTCTGACCTAGTTAAGCGGATGGTGTATCTGTTGTTCATCATTCAAGACACAGTAAGTTTATCAGAGCCTGGAGCCTTCCAAAACCCATATGGAGCCTGTCACAGACATGGTTTTTATTTAAACTTCAGGCCTGTATGACAGCAAGTAAAAAATTTTATATATATATACACACACATACATATAAAGTTCACATGAGTTTATCAAGGTAGGGATTTCATTTCCTTCATAATGGAGCAAAAAAGGAAAAGCCAGAGTGATCTACTCAACACCAGATGGAGAGCACCTTCTGAGCAGGAAGCAGAATCCAGGTCCGCCTTCTACTTCCTCACCTGAATTCTGTCACCTACAGAGTAATAAAAATACTTCCTCTCTTCATGTACTATAAAAAAAATCTATGAGTCCTCATATATATCTGAGATATAAGATATGTCGAGACATGGAGGAAACACTCTTTTCCTCCATGTCAGAACCTGTTCCTACCTTTAAATATACATCAAAGTTATGTTTTGATTTGAAGTTCTTCTGCCCTTCATAAAGCATTCAAAGACATTTGAAATGCACAGAATCAGTATCAGCAACTATCCGGGAAAAGGGAAGTGTCCAAATAATTTTGAAGCCACAATGATGCCTTCATAGCCTAAATGAAAACTGTGCAAATATCAGACAGCTCATGAGATTCAACACAATTCAGAAGCCATTGCCTAGTTTCAACAATGAAAAGGCATATATTCACTTTTTATTTTATAAAGTAATTCTGACAGCATTTTTCAGCTTAAGCAATGCTGCAGCGGCAACTTTTCAATGTGCCCTTTAATAACTGGAGTGGTACATGTCAACTGAGTGAAGCAGAATCTTTGTGTGACAGGAGCTAACAAAGCCCATGAAAAGGCTAAACCACATACTGTTTTATAAAACAAGAGAGTTCAGAAGTGGTGCTGATCTGTATTTACATTCTGGTAGCACCCATCAGCTGTTCTGTGCCTGAGATTTGAGCTGAATTTAGAGGAGGTGCTTTCCTGAGAAGCTCTACACTTAAAGGAATTGCCATCATCTATTATGTTTCACCAAAAAGGACCTGGGGCATGCCCAGTTTAACACAGCTGACAGAGATCATCTGAAGGAAAACTGACCTTCAGAATTTCAAGGCAGTGATTTCCTCACATGATACTCTAATATCAGTAACTGGTGCATCTGAGCAATGGTAGCTGTAGGAAAGGACACCGCCAAACTCGGAGCAAACCTTCCAGAGGTGACATATATGCTCATTTTGCACAATGCTCCATATCCCTCTGAAAGTCAATAGATTTAAATAAGGCCTGCAAGGCTGAAGTCCTAGCTGTCTGAGATCAAAGCAGGTTTCTGTCCTGAAACTCCCTCCTCAATGATTTTCACATCCAGATTACTCTAGACACTGTTACTTGTAGCTAGTCCATGCTGATCACCTGAGAAGCTTATTTGGCATCCATTCACCCTATCAAAAGCGAGCTGTCACTAAAAAAAAAAGGTATCACAAAAGTGGTATTGCTACAGAGAGCTCAACGTGCATTGTTTAGAATTTACCTCTGCGTTTTACTCAGGCTCTTGCTGCCTTTGCAAGCCCTGCAGAACCTGCTGTGAATAACTTGCTCTGTTTCACCTTGGACCTCTCATCAGTGGAGAGGAGCTTGCTGGAGCCTCAGCCCGGGCAGCTGGCATAGAACCCTGATACCTAAGGAGGAATAAACAGTGTCATTTTTCTGGCTGGCTGTCCCGTTTATTTATTTATTTTTTTTTCCTTTCCCCTTACATCTATTAATGCAACATATTGTAAAGGCATAACCAGCTACCAATAAAGCTGGGAGTCTGTGTTTGCTAATTATACTAAGCACTGGAATGGGGTAGCTTATGGAGTGTGCGAGGCAGGTATCCATCAAACCATTTGCAAATTATATACTGGAAGTGCTGTTCAGCATCCTGAACATTATCCTCCAGTGTTACTAATCTTTATGCAGATATGTGCTGTTTAATTGCCAGTTGGGAATTACAATGACACGTTACATGACTAATTTTTCAAACTACAATTGTACTATTTCCCCTACCCTCCTCCTTATACTTTTCCTGTCAATCTCCTTTTACTCTGTTGCTGTTTCTCTTGCCAGAACCACCTTCTTTGGTAGCAACTGCAACACTTTAAAAGTAGAAAATACAGTATTTAAATGTACCCCACGGAATGGACGCAGTAAAGCATGGTTTCACAAGTCTCAAAACCAACCTTCTCTACCCAAACCCTATGTGAGATTGCTTTGAAAGCTGGTCTCACAAGAATATTCAATCTCTAATTATAATTTCCACAATGAGAAAAATATAGAGAAAAAATGAGAACAACAACTGTTGCCACACTATGCTCAGGACTACAGAGACACCAAATTAAGTATGTTTTCTGTGTGAGTGGTCTATACTCAGTGGAGTTTCAGGGAGCAATGTTGGTATAGACATGTCCCAAAATATTAGCCTTAAATTCCCTCACGTCCAAATAGCCCTTGGATCCTAGATGCAAAACACAAGAAGGCATTTTGTGATAGGTCACAATGCCAAAGACTGAAAGGCACCAGTTGTAATGTGGGGTTTTTTAGAACTTGTAAGAGAACTACCCCCCCTCCCCCGACCAAAATTAATGCCTCAGAATTTCTGAAGCACAGCAGGCAGGGTCATTCAAAATGTAGCTCACAGTGGAGCTACATTCACAATTCTCTGTACAGCACTCAACACTCTTTTCCCCCCAGAACAATTTCCAAAAGCTTGTTTGATCGAAGGTATGCCCTGCCACCACAGATAGTCCTGGCTATGGGTGAATTTGCAGGATTGGGACAAGTCATCATAATTTTTTTCCTTGCTGCTAACAGATATTAATTCACTTTTTATCTTGCCAGAGTTTGAAAGTGCTTTTGACAGTTACATCTACCTGAGATACAGAGAGCTCAAGAAATCCCCTAGGTTACAAAGTCCTGCAAACACATCAGAGACAAGATTACAACTGTGACTCCTGATGCAATTTCTGCCATTCTTTACATGGGTTTCCTCTCTCTCATAAGCATTTATTCAGGTTTCCATACTACAGGCACTATTCTAGAAGCCCCTACATTGCCAGCCAGGAAAAAAACATGAACACAAAGCAAATCTCTAATCAGCAAATTGAGAACAATGTGAACCATGATGTCTCCATCACACTATAAATCTCACATACAACCTCAGAGCATGACAGATGATGGGAAACAGTATTTCCTAATTAGATGAACAAACTTTCATTCAATACTAATTGTCTCTTGGGACCTTAATGAAAAGAGAAGGAAGGCTCTTTCAGCCTGCAGCCTGCAGAAGCACCATACAAATCTTCACATCGATGGACAGAAACAGAGATGAAACAAAAATGAACCAGTATGGGCATCTGACTCCCACATATTGTCCAGAGACATAACTTGTCAAATTACAAGCTTTACAGCATATTAAATTTCAAATCAAGAAGATCAGGACAGGCAGTATTACAGATCCAGCAGCTGCATCCACCTATTACCTTACAAAGACTCCTTCCCAAAGCAAAAGTGTTCATTCAGGAAGGCATTGGCCACTCCATCACAGAACAGCCCTCAAAAAAAGGTACTAACTCCTCCAAAAGAGTGTTAGCAACTCCCTGTTGGCTTCTAATATCTACAGACAAAAGTCAAACTGTAAAGCCACACCATGCTGATCAGAAATGTACATAAGTTTCAAGTATTTTGGTGGGAGATGGGGGTATGAGGAGAATGGAAGACATAATTAGTATGATTATTTTTATGTTGGCCCTCATTATTTTCAGGTTATTGTGAAGAATTTTCATTTTTACTACAGCACCTTTCTGATGAAAACAATTTATCAAAGTAAATCCCAAGCACACTATAAATCCAATACTAATCTGAAAACAAAAGCTTTCTCTTGCTATGATCAAACAGCACTTCCAAAGAGTTCACAGCTTCTGCAAGCAAAAGGGTTGTGGTTTTAGGCAATTTTTATTTAGGCACTATGTCAAAATTCAATTTTCATTTTTTGAAGCTGCTTCTGCAAAAATAAATTTTAAACAAGGATAAACCAACTTGAAATGAATGGGAGTGGAAACTCAAAGACGGCTTTAGGTCAGATATGGCTTTTCCACTATGTTAACATGATCCTGTTTGTGAAAACAAGATAAATGAAAGAGCTGTGTGTTAGCTCCCAGGCTAAAGTTGACAAGATGTTGCCTGGATCTCTCTAGCAAAAGATGCAGGTGGAATGTGAGAAAGGAAAGTGCATGAAACACAATTCCAGAACAGGTAACAGGTAACCATTACCATTTATTTCCTGATCTACAAATCTAGGGTCATATTTTGAAAGCTGAGAGAGTAGAAGACATAAGAAGAGTCATTAACTCTCTAACCAGATTCATGCAGTGCTTATCTGAAAGAAGATTTCACAAAAACCTAGATGCAGAAAAGATACGTTACTACAAAAAAAGTACAAGAAACCTAAATACCCAGCACACAGGTTTGGAAAACCTCATCTTTGTCAGACACAAGGAAATTGCTTTCTCCACCTTCCTTTTCCCTTAAGTTGCAAAAGCAGGAGGGAACACGTGAATGTAGGATCTCATAGATTCTTATCGCAGACACTTCAGCAGTGAGTGCTTTAGCATCTATTCCATGCAAAAGCTGGGCCTGAACAATAAGAATTTAAAGTGACCTATTTATTGATGTGGTCAATCTTTTTTAAAATGACAAAATAAATTCTCACTTTAATTTCTTTAGTAACACAAGAACATTTTAAGAGTGTAATACCGCAAACTGCACTAGCTAGAGGGAAGACATTTGTTACTGCCATTCACTGCCAGTGGCTACAAGTGCAAAGGATTTCCAATTTTCTCACCAAGAAAAAAACCCCTTTGCCAACCACAGTAAACGACACTTTGTTAAATCTTGGTGGTTGCACAAATACAACAAAAGAAAGCATGAATAGTCACCAAATGCTGAAACAAACATACATCAAACCAGGTAGCAATCTTTCATCAGTGATAATAAAAAAACGTTCAGTGATACGGCTGTGTGAAAGGGCACTCTGCTTAGAGCTACATCTAGTACTAACCACAGCATGGCTTCTTGTTTTATTACATACGTTTTATGATGAACAGCACATGAAGTTCCAGTTGCAGAACTGATGCAAGGGAAGTTCTTTCACAAATTGTGCTTGATACTTAATATTTTCCATCTCAGCTACTGTAAGGCATGATGTTCCCATGTGACATTAAGTGCCCATACTTAAAGAATCTCGTGCAACTTTAATTAGCTTTTCATTTGTCACCCTCACTGAGTCCCCCAGCTTTTGCAAAACTGAAAGGCTAAGTAAGTCCAACCTATAATTTGTATGTTGCTTATTATGTGGAAAAATCCTTTCACATCCAGCTCCTCCCAAGTTAGCAGTTCCAATATTTCTGCACACTATTTACATAATATTTATTACTACTAGGGAAAATGTTTAACAGCCTTTCTTACCTTGAATTGCTGCAGGTAGGTGAAGCCAAACATTGAACATAAAGCTGAGATATTCTACCTTCATTCATTGCCTAGAAGAATCCAAGCATTTACCTTTCTGTGCAACTGAAAACCACAAAGGTTTAGGCATGCTGACTGTAGCAAAACTCCTCTAATAACAGTACATTAATAATACTTAGCACTTTACAACCAGAGCATTTAACTTTCTAACCACTAACCTCCAAGAGCTCAGGGCCATCAAATCCATGCTGCACAGGGGGAAACTTGATACATGGGTGTTTCCCCAAGGTCACTTGACAGCTATAACTGGGATCCAAAGTTTCTAAAATATTGGTTAGTCCTCCAGGCACTCAGGTACACATTCACTTCCAAGGCTACCTGAAGCTAGAAAAGATCGCCTAATCAGCACTTGTATTTAGCTGTTTTAATAGATCTCTCTTTCCTACTCTCCTCTTCAATTCCATTTTTAGATACTTTTCTTAAAGCTAAGTGCAGCACTGCAGTCTGCTGTATGTTATGCAAGTTCAGCTTTATTCTGTCTAGCAGAAATGAAATTCTTCACAGTGCATACTTCAAAATAATTAAGACAGATCACTATAGCAAAAAACCCAGCAGAGATCAACCTGTCAAAGCAACCAGTCTGCACATTTCTCTCTCCTCCTCCAGTTAGGGAACAAATGAATAAACCAAAGACTGTTCTTGGCTCCAGTGCAAAATCAAAGCTCTTGTCCTTGCTCTTTGTGGGTACAGTGAGCAAAAGGATATGGTGTCTGTGATCCACTGTGATGCTAAAGCATGGTAAGGACAAGGAGGTCAAGCAAAAAGATACAAAACAGGGAGAGAGTAGCAGGATAAGGAGGAAGAAAAAAAGTGAATAGAGTAGCATGCATTTTTTGAAGAAATTGCATCAATTTCTACAAGTATATTCAGCTGAGAAAAAAAAATTTCATTGCAATTTACTTAAAGTTAGTAAATCCCTTAAGGACAATACAAATGGGATCACTCAGAGAACTTTCAAAAAAGCAGAACAAGACCCATATGGGTCAGATAAAGACAACAGGCACATGGTAGAACCAAGACTTTATCTTCTGTGCTGTGCCACAGAGCAAGAGAACATTCCCATACAATTCTATGATCTTGGAGGCAAAAACACATTTCCTGGCATTTACTTGACAATGTCACAGCTTCCAAGTTCTGTAGAAGTTCTCACTAATGTCAGACAGGGACCTCAAACATCAGAAATAGCAACTGTCACAAAACTATACACAAAGCTCCAAGCTATGGCTGAGGCAGACTACCTAAAATACATTTCGGCTTCCATTTACCAGATGGTTGAGCCTGCTTGAAAGCAAAACAGAATTGCTAAGCAGCGTTATATCTTCATTAGTTCTCCACAACTAAGTCCTAAAACTGACTGTTTTTGTTACAGACAAACAAATACAAAGTTCAGTTATTAACCAAAAGTATTACCTTTCCTCAAGTACCATACCAATGTTTTGCCAGATTTTGGTGGGTTTTTTCTCTTTTTCCCTGTAGAGACTGTAAAGAGTTTTACACTCAAACTTGCATCAGCTAAGCAGAAGGGATGTATCCTTTTGGCAAGCGAACTTCAACTTTATCATGTTTCCACAAATACATGCTTTGTTCTGCTGACATTAAAACACATCACATTGTTTTACAGAGCCTTCCAGACAAAACCATATGAAATACAAAGATTTTATTTAGGACTGTTCCTGAGGCTGGCACAGCTCCTTTCTATTTGAAGAGTGTTCTGCCTGCCAAGCGAGTCCAGACTTTTATTTTCTGTTGCAATTTTCATTTTATCAGAAGCATTGCTCCATTTTTACATTAATGTTAATTCCAATATGTGCCAGTTGCAGAAAAATGTACCGGCTACTGCAGGTAGACTAGACCTTAATGCATTTTCTCAAATTGCACTCCAGAAACTCCTAATGTATATCTAATTAGGCTAACTAATTTTCAAGTTCCAGTAAGACAATTACATTTGCTACAGATGCAAATTGTTACAGTCTAGTTATATTAAGCAAGGCACCCCCAAAAAACCAAAAGAAAATGTAAGGAACACTCAACAGTAACTCTGGATTCAAGAGTTGATGAAGGTAATTGATACACAATTGATATTGGTTTTTAAAAACAGCAGTTAAATTGGGTGTTTGAAAACCAAAGCTAGGGAAAAAGAAAAAAAAAAAAAAGAGCAGTTCTCTTAAACATTCAAATAAATCTGTGCTACATGCAACCAGTGGGACAATTTTCAAGACACAGTTTGAGCCACCCAAAACACTAGTTTGACTGCAGGAAGCCTGAGTACATGCAGCATGACTGTGCTTTTCACTAGCTAATGACATAATGGAGAAAAGGACCAGTGACTGGGTCTCCGTCTCTTAATAACTGTTACTAGCAAACAACCACCACCAACCAGAATGATAAGAAAGCAGAATAATGACTTCCTGCAGACCCTCTCACCCATGGCCTGGCTCAAGAAAGCAAAGCAGGAGTCCATTAAGTGATAAACTTTCACTACCTGAGCAAGAGTTTTGAGAACAAGTGAGAAAATCACACACCAGATGGATGTGAAGGCATAAAAGGATTAGGTGCCCATGCTCTCACTCAGAGACAGAAATTTTTTAACATACAGATGGTGAGACCAGAAGAAGTGAACCAAGAATGCAGGGGAATTCAGTCATGAAAAGCTAAGGTGGACAGCCAGATGTTTGTACACCTTATTTTGGATTAGACTCTATATCCTCATACTACAGTCCAGAAGCGAAATGTGATTATTTTAGAAAACCTGCAAAAATATGCAATTTAATGGATTATGCTCTTCCCCCCCACACTTTTATATTTTATTATTTTTATTAGTACAAATGTTAAACTGAAAAGCAGAGTATCACGAGCAGGGTGTTCTGGGTTATGGCTCCTTGGAGAGTGGTTAAAGAAAAGTAGTCTCAGACACATGGAAAGCATGCCTTATTTCTGCTAAATGAGCAAAGAACCTCTGTGTCTGGCATGAAAAGCATTAATCTGAAGGGCAAAAAACCTGTGCCTGGAATCTACTTAGCCAAGAGGACTTAAAAAGGACATACTTCAGCAAGCTGCCTAAATACATTGTCTGACAGGTGTCTAACAAGGAGACACTGTATAAAGCTTTGGAAGAATTGGAACTGCACTATAGAGAAATCAAAAATTTGAAATTAGTATTATATAATTTTATCAAAGAGTACTTATGGACTAAGAAGATACACATGAGAGGTGAAACCTCCAAGAACATAAACAATAGTACTCAGAGACAAATCCAAATCAAAAAGCATTTGCAGAGTGTGCTAAATCAGGGAAATTGGGAAACTGAAGGAAGGTTCTACTGTTCTTCATAAGATTATTTCAGACATTACTGTAAAGACATTTTTGAGCCTGAGATTCCATACCAAGCCCAATTTCTAACTTTTAAAAAATGCATGGCAACAGGAGATGCCCTCTAAAGGAATTCAAACACAGAAGTTTTCATTGGCTTATTGATGAGTTTTCTGCTTCTGGAAGAAGCAGAGACTAACTTTTTTGACCATTTTTCTACAAATGTTCTATATTTCAAATGCTGACCTGAATTTTTGCTCTCTGCTAAATGCTAATGTAGATGTCTGCCTTGGAAGATGAAAATCAGCAGAATAGGTATCTCCACTGGGGTCAAGCCTTAAAAGACTAACCCAACATGTCTGCTTTTCTTGAGTGTAGAACACTGCCATGAGATATTTCTAGCCCACTAGAGCTCACTTTCTATTGTGCTGTAAGATGTGCAGGCAAATAATAGCTAAACCAAGAACCACCTCCACTACTTGTACTGCCTTATCAAACCTAAAATAAAAGACACAAGCAGAGGAACTGGGGATAGGCTGGACAATATAGTCCACATGAGAAATAACTCACTCTGAAGATGACAGGAACTCATAACAGACTGCTGTGCTTTCACCTGGAAGATATACTGACTAAGAGTTTAACTCCCCAAAAATTTATGACCCACCTCTCCCCAAACACAAAAAACGCCCCCACCAAATCGAAATACATCAGTAGTGTCTGAGGAACACTAGCCCCTGATCTACCTACAGGGATTTTTAAGTAGCACAGAGTAATAAACCAGAACATAAAATGATTAGCAACAGTGTTAGTTAATTTATTCACTGAAAAATAACTCAAGCTGTGTCTCAGGACTCATAAATAAAGAAAATGTTTATAACTGAGTTACAGTGGGTGACTCTGTGGGCTGCACAGGATTGTGGGCAAAGCCCTGACTTCAAGGGTCAGAAACAGAATTTTTATAATGTAGCTACAGATTTTTCTTCTGAAATTAAATTCTTCTGAGACATTTTCTGTGGAGTCAGCAAAAGGTATTTTAAGCGCAGTTCATTAGCATCCACAAACCTGGCTGCTGTGCTGCTGCCCGTATGGGTGAACACAGGATGAATGGAAGAAAGAAGTGTAATATGAAATGGTTGAATGACTAAGGCAGAAACAAGCACTGGCTCCACAGCTCTCTGTGTTGCTGGAAAAGATACTCCTGTCATTCATCTGGCTCCTCACCAGGGAAAAGGGGGGTTCTGTATGTTTCCCAGGATAAAATGCAGAGAAGGATCAGGTGCCCCAAAGAACACAACCATCTTTGCCTTCAGAGACTGATGTTTGGAAATTGGCATTGCCCACCTGGGATCCCTATGGTTTTAAGGACCTGTGTCAACCAGCACACACTTAATTCACAGATCCTGGAGGAAAGCTTATGGCATCCTGGCCTGGATCAGGAATGGTGTGGCCAGCAGGAGCAAGGAGGTCATTCTTCCCCTGTATTCGGCACTAGTGAGGCCACACCTCGAGTGCTGTGTCCAGTTCTGGCCCCTCAGTTTAGGAAGGACGTTGAGATGCTCGAGCATGTCCAGAGGAGGCAATGAGGCTGTTGAGGGGCTTGGAACACAAACCCTGTGAGGAACAGCTGAGAGAGCTGGGGTTGTTTAGCCTGGAGAAAAGGAGACTCAGAGGTGACCTCATCATTCTCTACAACTTCCTAAAAGGTGGCTGTAGTCAGGTGGGAGATGGTCTCTTTCTCCAGGCAGCAACTGACAGAACGAGAGGACACAGTCTGAAGCTGCACCAAGGGAAATACTGACTGGATATTAGGAAAAAGTTTCTTATGGAAAGAGTGATAAAGTACTGGAATTGTCTGCCTGGGGAGGTGGTGGAGTCATCATCCTTGGATGTGTTTAAAAAAAGACTGGATGTGGCACTCAGTGCATGGTTTAGTTGAGGTGTTGGGGCATGGGTTGGACTCGATGATCTTAAAGTTTTCTTCCAACCCAGTGGTGATTCTGTGATTTCAAGTGGGTGTTAATGGGAAACAAGAGGGAATAGTACGGCTTTTGTGAGCACAGGAGTATCATAAAACATTGCAAAATCTTGTCTCTTGTCTTCATCCTGTGCTTTCCACTAAAGAGAAAGATGAAGAATAAAAAGCCATCTTTGTCACATATGATCTGCTGGTTTAGTCACTCGTGGTCAAAATTAAACCATAAGGAACTGAGTTACTTCATTCACCCTTCTTGTCTGAGTTAATGGGACTTTGATTTGTCAGTCAGGACTACGTCACCACAATTACGGCTGCTTTTGGAACTTGGAAACAAGGACTATCACAGTCACCATCCAAGGAATGGCCCCTCTGCTACTGTTAAGTGGTTTGCTTTGTTTTTCTGGTGCTATCTTTATATGTTAGGGCTCTGTTACCCTCAGAAGGGTGAAATAGTAAATCTCTGATACCCCCTGCAAATAGAAGCCTGGCAGCATATTCTTAGCAGGTGTTACAAATTATAACAGGTTGCAACACTATTTTCTTTGGGTACTTGCCAAAGTAAGCTCAAGGCAGCCCAACCAATGAGCTGGCATTTAGAAAAGCACTCTAAAACACAGTCACAGCTGGATGATCTATTCACAAATATTCTTCCTTCCATTCCTGACCCATCAGTGAGATTAGCTGCCAAACTATTAACTGCCTTACCACCATCTGTACTCAGGCTCCATTAGTAACCCAGGTGTCTCAGGACATCCCAGTCCTGCACAAGCTATGCCCAGCTACTGCTTGCTGATACATCAGTCCAGCTAAACAGGCCTGGAAAATGCAACAGGTAACCAAACACTCTCAGAATAATTAACCTCACAAAAACTAGGCACGTCAGGAATAAATCAACCTCTACATAAACAGGTACTTCATGTCCTATCCCACCAGAGTTAACTACTGACAAATACAAGGAAAAGCTCAGGTCAGGCCACAACTGTTTTGCACAAGTTGCTAACAGTAGTTCTTTACCTTGCTTGCTGACAGACACTGCAAATCCAAGCCTTCTCCTTCTTCTGGTAAGTGCTGCAGCTCTTGCAGATGTTGTACTTGCAGTCCTGGCACTGTCGCTTGCTATTGATAAGAAATGTGAAAGGGGAACAGCAGCGAATGCAGCAGTGCTCATTGAACTTCTGCTGCTTGGAAAGGATGCTGCACTTGTTACCCTCTTCATCCAACTTCTGCTTCATTTCACTGGAATGAAAAGGAAAAGAGCAAAAACATAAGTAAAATTTCAATGGGAAATCTTTATTCTCTTTCCACATATTCACGTTATACTTTTCAAATAACTTTTGCAGGTGTGAAATGAATATAAGAAATGCATATTCTAAATTTAGAACTAGAAAGCAAAAATTTCCATGCTCCCATAAGCCGCCCATGGCCAACCCACCTAAACTCTCCCTGAGTCATAAACCAGAGCAAAATTTACTCAATTCCAGAGAGAAAACTCTAAGAAAAGCCAGGTTGCTGTTCCAGGCACTCCAGCCTTGCCAAGCCATAGAAGCCATGCAAAAATTCAGGGCTGCTCTCAGAACCCTTTACAAATGAAAATCAGTTTATGGAAGTCAAATAGCTTGGCACACAGTAAAAAAAAAAAAAAATCCTTCTGACCAATAGTTTTGAAAACAAAAAGTTTGTTTTGTTCTGACCCATAGGGTCATATTTTTCATAATAGCTCCAATTTGTCATGAAACAATAATGATATCTGTCATTTCAGAGAGATTTTGGGTGTTCTACTAGTTAGGACCAACATTAAGATGACTGCTAAATGTGAAAGTGTTTGCAGGCACTCTGAATGAAGTTTCCTGTATTCCAGCAGAAAAGCTCATTTATTTAAAAAAACTGAAATAAATTGTGTATGCACGGTATTAAGTAAATTGCTATCTCCCATTTTACAGTGCTTTTGATATTTTCAAATTAGGCAATATATTCCACGATAGCAGGAATAAAAAACCATGCAGAAGGAAGAGTTATGAAAGTAGACAAGTCTGCAAACTCATCACACATTTTGACACGTACAACTAGGACATACACTATGAGAAGAAAAAATAAGAATCAGTGAAAAACAAGTAAAATAAAAGCTTTTAACACAGCCTGCACATACCTACATTCATTTTCTTTATTTCTCAGAATTAGTGGTGAGTACCTTAGTATTTCCAATTGCTGACAAAAACCACTTATAAGACTAGAGTAACACAAAAGTCTAAACAAAATGTAGAGGTACCACAAGAATACTTGCAAGAATACTTATTCATGACATGCTGACTTATTCCTAAATTAATGTTTAAATACCTTGCTACAGGAAAAAAGAATACACTTATTGCATACTTCTTCAGGAATTCAACCAAGATCATCTATTGATGAGATGATCAAGAACATTATTGTGAGCCAAGCCTGGAATTTTAAAAAGAATCACATTACTGGGCTATATATCACCTTATTTGCCACTTCTGCCTCAGATTCATAACTCAAAATAAAACTAGTCTGTTTTATGAAAATCTGACAGGTCAATTCTAAACCTCAAATCTAAAAGACAACTAAAGCAGTGATCTAAACCGTATGATTTCTGAACTTGCATATGCAACATATTTAAGAGTATCCCCAATATATGCCTTTTAATAAATTAAAAATTTGAAAACAATGTATTTTTCTGCTGCTTGCACCCTGTACAAGGGTTTGACTAAATTAGACTAGGTGCTCAAACAGATACTCTGCACTTTCAAGTAAATAATCTTTATGATTTTTTTTCTGTCCAGATGGCAAAATATGCTTGTTCTGCCACATTTTTACAGAGTGTGCAAAATGCAAAAGGTAAGAGATTATCATGCAAGAGAGGAAACATCTGAATCAAGCGTGTCAAATTGGCTTCCTCTGGTAAAGTGATGGAACTGTCCCAGAGATTCAATGGGATGGCTAGACTAGTTTGTCTTGATCTCCATTACTCCCTCCTACTATGGTACTACATGGACAATCTTTCTAGTGGAAGAAGAAAGGAAGTGAACCGTCTCCACATCGTTCCTCCACCCACAGCAGGCATGCTGCTCTGCAGCAATGGGGCCAGACACAGCGCTGTTTCTGCACAGAAGGTCAGACAGGAGCCCCAGGTCCCAGGACAAAAGCTGGTGAAGGTGAAGACTGTATGATTCGAGGAGGATTTCTGGCATGGAAAAGTATTCAGCAGCCCACGATGCTGTAATCTTTGCTTCAGGATGGAGACCCCAGGCAGCAGATGCTGGCCTTCCCATAAAATGAGAACAGCTAAGGAGTCAGGGTCGGGGGAGTGATGAAAGAAGAGATTTTCATCCTTATGGAGTTCTATTATCTTCCAGAATTAGTAATGCTAATGCTTCGTAGTATCAGCCTACACACTCAACACTGTCATGCTCAGTGGCATTTTGAACCCTCATTAGGGCTCTGATGCATGATAGCAAGATAAACCACAGAGGCAAAGCCACCAATTAAAATGCTACAATAATGCTTCCAATATAAAACCAGGCAGTTTCATTCACAACAGAGCTAATAAAGCACAATACCTAGAAAAAGCTGAGCACACACTGAAATCTTTTCATCAGAACAGGCATTAATTACACATCTCTCTTCTATCTGGATGCCACTATTCATTACAGTGGTAGAACTCAATACCATTAAGGCATCTGCCTCAGTGTTAAATAGGACTAAAATTGGCCAATGGATTAAAAAAGTAAATAGGATAGGGTTGGACAGCCTGTCAGAGAGAGATCACGACAGAAAAAGCCTAATTTCCACAGGAAACCAGGCAGAATAGAAAAGAAGGCAATGCACATCTCTCTGACAGCTGTAACAAATTAAGGTTCTCACACACTGCCTGCCAAAGGGTAGTCTATAAGGAGTCAAATGGCAAAAAGGACTGTCAACCGGACTTGGCATTTGAAGCCAAAAGGGTCCTCTCCACACTCTTTCCTTGGAAGCAAAACATGGGTTTCACATGAAAGTGAAGGGTTGCAATTCAACCTGCCTGGTTTGAGGAAAATTACTTCAAGTGAAAAGTCGGCACTGCTTTACACTCAGCAGTATCCAGAAAACCTTACTTGGACCATCCAGCTGGATGATCACCCTGAGTGGATGATTAATGTCGTCCTCAGTGTTGATACACTGAGAAAGTTTGTTGCACTGAAATTCAGGAGGTACAAGCTGAACCTCAAGGCATCCAAAATTTGAAAATATCAGGCCTAACTTTCAAGGATGTTCAAATTGCTTGGTGCAAGAAGATTGTCAGAATGTTCTAAGGAAAGGGCAGTAGCCAACAACAACTGATTGTCTCACCAAGTGAAACACACTTCCAAAAAGACGACAGCCACCAGTGCAGGAGCTATTTCTGAGGAGAAGGTCAGTCCACCCAGTCATTGCAAACATTGCCCCTTCCTCCTCATGGAACACTTGTTTCCCCCAACAAAACACAGCTGAAGGGAATGGGACAGAGAATAGAGGGAGAACATCTGTCCTTTTCTGAATGTGTGCTTGTGTGTGCTTACCCCCCCAAAGAGGGAACGTAATGTATTCAGAGATGTATACATAGACTACGTGTGCAAACAAAACAAGCAACAAAATACAACCTCACAAATAATGGGCCTGTTGGGGTAAGCACAGAACAGTGGGAATGACAAATGACAGAATTTATTCAGAAATCACAACCGATGCAGCTCAGCTATTACGGTTATGTGTAACATAGTAATAAGCACCTGTGGAGAAGAGAACTCCAGCTGTGTGAATGAATTTCAGATTGAGCTTCATTTTCTTTCTGGAGTAGTTGCATTCCACTGATTGCTTACCAAGCACAAAAGAAGCAAAAAGTACTCAACAGATATCCAACAGGTCTATCACCAAAACCAATTCTGTCAAAGAACACTGCATGAGTTTCAAGTTCCAAATAAGTTCAAAAATATGCAGATGCATATTAGATTTTTCTAGAAGCTTTTATCAATGAATTTACACAATTTGTATTAAAAAGATGCAATTAATTTCAGTCAATGTTTTGGGTGATAGACTTCTGCCATGTAATTCTCACAAATAGTTGGATTAGGAACACTTTCTATCACACGTTTTAGATGTAGGTTTTTCTGTTATATTCTGAGGGTGAATAGATGTCTACTCCTCACTACCCACTATGTTTTTGTGACTTTTTAAAACATAAATTAAATAGCTTCCACTGGTATGGTTTATTTCTTCTTAGTGTCTGGCACATTTAAACGTAATTCTTCAGTGTTTGCCTGAACAATGCCTTCTGCTCTAATACATTTCTTCAAAACATTTGGTATATTGCACCTCCTGAACAGAGAAATACAAGCTTTTTTGAGAAAAGCATTTCTAAAAGTTACTTTTTTTTTTTTTTTTTTTTGTATGCTTCCCACCAAGAGGCATTACTGTGATTAAATACTCAAGGGGTGGGCAACGTGGAGCTTTAACCTCAAACTGCAAAGTCAATAGTAATATACACGTTGACAACTTGCCAGAATAAGAGAATAATAAGAAGTTTAAAAAAAATACAACTGGAAAGAAGCCTATGATGAGTTTAAGAAACAGGTTAAAAAAACTCATTACCAAATGTGCAAGTTTAGGGTGATAGAACTCTAAACCTCTGGGTGCAGCAATGGAAAGGAGTCCATAAAACAGGCATTTGTATTACAACACAAAGCTAAAAAACAAATCCCCCATTTTTCATATAACCAAGAGAACAGTTCCTGCTGAAAACCTGATAGCTGGCTTGAGCTCCAATACAGAGTCTGTATAAGCAAGTCTGTCTGTCAGGCTCCCAAAAATGCAGCTCTTTACTCTTCTCTAAGGGATTCTCTGAGCCCAGTTATAGGCTGTACCATCTTACTCTTGTCTCACACCAGTCTCCAGTTCACAACTTTAAACTTGGCAAAGTATAGCTGGACTGCTTCCCATTTGCAGTGTTGCTTTCTTAAGTGATGGATAAATACAATTTTTCCTGCTGTTTAAACACCTTTTATCTTACTGAGCAGAGGCTAAATCTGTTCTAGTTGCCTGCACAGGCAAAGAGGAAAACAGAAGGACACTGTTCCTAGATTCACCTCACTCCCTCCTGATGAATAGAGAAGCAATGCTTTCAAAAGTTATCAAAGACAGGAAGAAACTTTCTCCTTCTGTATTACAGATCACGGTTTCTGTTTCTTCTGTTTCCTGTTCTCTTAATTCAAATTACACCTATTTCATAGAATAAGACATGTTGTATCCATTGGCCTTAGAGCCTTTTTTACTTCAAAGACTAATGACCACACAGCACACACTGCAAAGTGTTTTTCTTAGGAGAACAGTGTTCTGCTCAGTTGAGTAACTAGTTATCTCTCTTCTCTGCACTTGTTTTGCACTGTCTCACTTCCCAGAGTGGATCCAGAGCAGTGCATGAAGATCACTAATTTGTCTTAAAACTGGTTTCTGCTTAAAACTGCTAAAATGCTGTTTCCTTCCACAGAAGAGAATGCCTTCAGACACTTTTCTATTCAGGCATCCTTAATACTCTCACCTATGCATAACAAGCTAAAGAGGGCGTTTGCTTAGCACAAAATCTGAATTTCTGCATATTCTGGGGAACAGATGAACAAGTTCTGATGTATCCATTTCCAGCCTTTCAGAGAGACCACTTTTACCATTGCACCTCATGTTTTTAACTCCCACAGTCAATCCAGGTTTGGTGTACTGGGTGAGGGGTTTCCTTGGGCTACAAAGATCACCTAAACATACAGGTTTTACCAATACCCTCTAAGCTACAATGCTGGAGGACAAAGGGCTTTTCATACTAAGTGACTAGATTGTACACAGTGTTCCTATCTCCACTCTCTTGACACTTGCCAGATGTGCGTCAGATGCCAGAGCTGGGGTAAAGATCTTTTAATCTGTGGAGAACATGACAGTCTCTTACTCCTTGATTACTAGTACAATGAGAAGGAGTCACATGCTGAATGTGACTGAAATTTCTCTCTCACTCACATGTTTTCAATTTGATGTTCAAGGTCCTAGATTGTGATAACTACAAGTAGTTCCCACCTCAGCCCTTACTTCCTCTCTTCTTCACCCAACCTCCCAAACCTTCAGAAATGAAGCAGCCAAGTTAGTAAAACACCACTAAATTTAGGAAAAAAACCCACTGGAAGTTTTATTAGCCTGACTCCTGGGCAGGGATCTGAGAGAACAAGCCAAAATTGCCAAGCAGAGCTGCTCAATGTTTTATCCTTTCTGTGTTTCTGGTGTCTCAAACAGTGGCGTGGTGCAATAGGAGTGAAGAAGCTCTATGCTGACAGGGTCATACACGTTTTCCACCTGCAGTACACACTAAGAACCAAATTCTCCCAGCAGGAATATGCCTCCATCACTATTTACTCTCTAAGGGTTCAGTGCTAATTTCTTTTTGCTGCCTCTTCCTCTGAAGTATTTTATTCTTCTCCACCAAGACAGGCATCTAACACAACTTCCAGACAGTACTACACCACCATCCCTTTTGTTTCCTTTATGTCTTTGCTAAATTTCCCCTGGTGAAACTTGAATTGCTCTCTGGAAAAGTGGACCACAGGATATTACTATAGCAAATGCCAAGTTAATTCATTATCTTATAATCAAGGCTTTTTTTCCTAAGGTCTTATCAACACTACCACAAGTGTGCCTTGTGCTATATTTAACACTTAGCACATGAAATAGCACTCACATTACTGGTACTATCAAAAAGCCATGTTAGGCACTCATGCAAACACACCACTTGCATTTGGGGAACCTTGGAGGAACACACAACACATTAATCCGTTCGGAGGGATATCAGTCCAGCAGCAGTAGCTGACATTTTTTAGAAGGATTAGACAGCAGGGAGCGTATCATAAATGGGAGAGGGGTGGGGGTGGTGGTGACAGCAGTAACATCAAAAACATCCTAAAGCAAAAAATCAAGGCACAAAGTCTTCGAGGGGAGATAGGGGGACTTGAGTACTAAGAAACTCATAAATAGTTATGAGTAAGTCACTTGTACAAAAATCAGGAAGATGAATATTTCACAGTCCAATTACTCCAACTGCGGTTGTGTTCCTTTACTTAAAACCTTACCCACATCTCTTGAGGTTTTTTTTTTCCATTGAGAGGAATGACAGATTTGTCTTTACAAACAAGAAGTGGGTCTGCTGGTAGATAAAACTAGCACTGAGAGATAAAAGAAACAATGGGAAGGATTCCACTGATTGATGAACAGAAAAGATATTTGCCTTTACAAACTGTAGGTTTGCTGATAAATGAAACTGGATATTGAAAGATGAAAGAAACAATGGGAAAAACCCCATAAATTCCATAGGAATTAAAAATTAAAAAGAGGGTTTTACATTAAAGGGGGATTTTAGGCATTAGGCACTCCAAGAAGTCTACACCTCTCAAGTACCTCAGCCAATGGAGAAAGAGAGAGGGAAATGCAGCCAGGAAATTAGGACAAAAAGGAGGATGCGTCCTCTAAAAATCTGAGAGACCCCGGGGGAAATGCCCCATGGCCTCTCCCTTTATTTGAATAAAGTAAAAGGACTCCTCTGTCTCCTTTTTGGACATAAACCTCTGGCATTTGTGGATTAATTTTCCTAACACCATCTTCAGCTTCTAATTTCTATAAAATTTAATTTCTATAATATTCATGTGTAGTCCTGTTAAATCTCACTTTTTGTATTTTTCTCTCCTTCTCTCTTCATAAGTAAGAGCAAACAGTGATGATGCTGCATATATGCCATGCTCTGATCTCAGGACAATCTCTTTCTAAAAATAAAGAAATCCATCACAGTGGAAACACTGTTGATGTGTTTTACTTTTTTCCTTTTTTTAAGATTTGCAAACGATTCTTACACTGAGAAAAAAATTGCATTGACACCTTCATATTTCTTATTAAATACCATAAAATAAATGTTGTGCAGACTAACCTGTGGAAGTTTTGTGCTAATCACAGTTAACTAATTAAATTGCTGATAGAATCAGAAAAATGCCAACATACTCAACACTTGTCAAAACCCACAGATCGGGCACTGAGTTTGCTAGAGAGAAAGCCAGTCAGCACCAAGACAAATTGTGGTGCATGTGCTCCAGACCAGTACCTAGTTTGTCACACCAGGTTCTATCCTAATCTGTTAACAATTTCGTGCTGAGGCGAAGCTGTTTCACAAAATGAGTGACTGCTGCTGTATTACTTTATAGACATTGTGCTAATGGCTATTAGGGGAAGTTTCCCTTTATTTTGCTGGCACAAGCACTGTCTGTCAGAGTCTATCATCAGCTGGAACTGACTGACATGTCAGAGTGTAGATAAATGAAATAAATACTACACTGGTATTATTTTAAATTCCTTCTCACTTCATAAACCCATACATTGTCAAGGGACATTATATGTAACTCCATTTTCTTTTGTCATCTTGGATATCACAGGAGTACAGTCTGTGCACCACATTTAACTGATAGGCTTTGAAATCTTCTGTGGGCAAGTGGAGCAGCAAGGGTGAACCAGGTTTTGAAATACAGAGGAGATATTCTGGGGAGCTTTGGGGACACTGGAAATCTCCACATGAAAGCTGAAATGATCTTTTTCAAGACAGTGCCCTGAGTACAGACTCCTTTGCCCTTCCATTCTTTTACTGCCACATGGGATATATGAAAATAAAGCTGGGTTTTGACATACTTTTCCCTCCTCACTCTTCTTTCTCATATGCTCTCCTATCTCAGTTACAGATTGGTTTGCAGTAAGGTCAGGTAGTCTGAGGTCAAATAATGTGTCAGTATCAGGGACAAGCATTTTTGCTGCAGGTTAAATCCTACAGACCTTCTGGTTAAATCCTGGCTTTGACTCAGAATGATCAAGAGGTGTGTATCCATACTGGACATCAAGTGGAAGCAATGTTGCAAAGTTTCCCCCTTTTTTTCCCTGTTATGTCCATATTGAATCACGAACCACTACAATCTGAATTATTTTTTTATAATTTCACCAGTATATGCTACAGCCCTACAATGTGACTACAAAATGGTATGCTTAAATTATTATTTACAATAGCATTTTGGGGCACTTTCTTCCTAGATTACAAACACGCAATACTCTATGTTGTACTACCCTATCAAACTTCCTAACAACTTAGCAAAACATCATTAGCTTTACCACCTTTCTTATATGGCTTCCTTGGGTTTTTTTCCCTTTCCCACATTTGATAGTGATTTTTAGTTACACAAATATTTGCTACATTTGCCTTTATCTCACTTCCTCTCAGTAAGTGTCATTTAGCTCTCCCTCAAGTGCATTTCTCATTGTCTGTCTGGTACCTCTCCCTGGAGACTTTTTTCCTATCAGGTCCTGACTTTCAGTACAGGTTCATTCCTAGAGAATGATAAATACAGACAAGCATTTCTTAGAATAAAGCATTTTTCAATTCCAAAACCTCAAAAATATTTTAGTGAAAGTATTTTCTAAAATGTACATACTCTTCCATCATAGTTACATATAATACATTCTTTGCATCACTGGTGACATCTGAGTCCACCTTTCTTTGGAATCCAATTTTATGCCCATGTTAACTTGAGAAACTTCCTTTAATAATAGAAACAGTCTTCCTACACTAAACAGTTCTCTCAGTACTCCTTTCACAGTGCCATCTGGCTTGACCTCATAAAGCATAATTCATAGCCTGGCTAATGTACAGCAGGAGAGTAACTGAGACACTGGCTCTGAAAATCCCTGAAGTATTCACCATGAGTCATTCTTCCCTCTTCCTGGCTGGACTTCTAGCAATGCAGGCCTACAAAGACTTGTTCTGGAATCGCTGTTGTTACTTGACCCTTGCCCACAGATCACACAGCAGAATACACAAGAACAGGCAGCAGAGCAAACAGCAGAGCTTGCTAAGGAACTGGGTCTCAGAGTCTGACAAGTCAGTGCCAGACGACTGTGAGTGTGTTGTTAGAAAGAACATCTTTGTTCATCCTGGTGTGTGTACAGACAGGATCAGTGATGCTGCATACTCAAGGGCCTTCTGCCTGATGAAACTGGCTTTCCCATCCCAACCACTGACACTTCAGAACCCAGGTGGGATGGAAACATTGGGAAAGCCCTGCTCTTCACAATCCTCCATGGGGAATGCAACACCGACAAATCAGCACGTATCCACCCACACTAATGTCCACAGAGTATTTTGCCACTTTCTGCAACAACCACCAGAGCCCTAACGTGGCACAAAAAGAGAGCAGAAGGCATTAACAAATGCTCTAGGCCACCCATGGGCTTGTTTCAGGTGAGAGTCCTGTGAAATCCTAGGATCACATCACAATGTTCCCATCAACTTGGTGTTAGAGTGATTTCCTTTCAAACTGTAGCACTCAACAGTATACTTTCAATACGCCTGCATGTATATAGCTCCTAAAATCCACTTCTCTAGTCCAACTCCTCTTCTTATTGCCCATGCTCCCAACACATAATCTAATACTGTTCTTTGATATTCCACATAGACTGCAATTCAAGTACCTTTAAGACTGCAAGCCCTGCAATTCCAAATAGTCAGCATGTGTCAAAAATAGCAGCTTGATATTTTTTCAGACTTAAACATATAAACAATTATTTTCTTAAGTACAGAAATTGTTTGCAATTTCCATGTAGGTCTTGTATGTTTGTTTTAAAGATAAAGACTTAGAAGCTTAAAATTACCACACACCTGTAGTGTACACAAGAGAAGTATTTTGGCAGACAAATGAATCTATTTTCACAGAACGCATTTTATATTTAACATGATGTATTACCCTGGTGTGTTTCATATCAGCAATATTAATACCTTCTGAATGCAGTATCATATTGTTTCTTACAAACCAGACAAATGTCTGCAAAGGCCCAAGAAATAAAGACAGCAAATCCACTTCCTCATTGAAACACACATATTTTGGGTAGTCTTTGAAAAAAATATTGGCAAATACTATTTCTATAGTAACACCTGTACTTAACAAAGACACAATCTTCAGTTAGCATTTTTATAATATTTTGGCTATCTTACAGTTCATGTTCTGAACTTAATCCAGAATATTTCATTACAGGAATGTTTCTACCAATTTAATAACATACTGGTATTTTAACATATAAAAGAATATACAATAATGGACTGAAAGGAAATCAGTAAGCAACCACAAAAAACCAAAGAAACCTCCCTCATAATTCAGAATTTATTTAGGAAATAATCATCTTTATTCTGTAGCTGTGACTAGAAATGCCACTATTTAGTTTTATTCTGCATATGTGTGTGAGCATGCATACACTTACAGCTAAACTGCACTATTCAATATCCCTTGAGTCTAATCCACCTAGTACTCTCCATACCCCATCCCCATGGAAACATAGTGCTATGAATTGTCCTTGACAAGACAACTTAGCTAGAGAAGAGGAAAGCCAGGTTACCAGACAAATAGCCTATTAAGGAACTAGAGATAAATTAAAGTCTTCTTGTGCAGATGCTCCTACAGCTCTATGAATCCCAGTAAATCTTCCCTAGCCCTTGATAGTATGCCTCACTCCAGACATGGAAAGCTAAGGTCAGTGAACTGTCCCAGAGGGAAATGGACGAAGGGGAACTTCATAAAGCTGCCATTTTCATTCCTCTTCTTGGCCTGTTTGTGCTCTTGATCTTACCAATCAGCTATCTCTCAATCTGAAGTACAGCAAATATACTCCAGTGGGATGTTTTTGGTGACTGAAAAAACCCCTGAAATAACACAAAGGCTTTTGAAAAATGGAAATTCACCTAATTCACAATTAGAATTCAGATTATGTGGTGCATATTTGGAAAAGACAGAATGGTTCTTCACCATTTTTAAAATAATGTGTTTTGAAATTTAAGAATGTAATTTTGTTCTGATTTTTTTGTAACAAAAGAATTTCAAATACTATTATTCATCTCTTCTGTGGATAGTACCATTCAGATCTCTGATGCCTCTTCTCTCTCCCTTAAGCATTTCCTCTCTTCAAAAACAGCAGATGGAAGACATCTCCCCTGTGGGGAGTTTATGGCACAGTCAGACCCCAGACTTGGTTTGCATACTTGGTGCAGACCCTGTGGCTATGTCTGAATTTGTGAGATCTGCTCACACCAAGAGCAAACCAGTAGCCTGAACTAGACAATGCTGAAGGCCTACACCTACACAGCATGAAGATCCACAGCTTTACTTTAGAGAAGACAGCATGATTCCATGGACCAAACATTCCTACACTGCACACAGGCTGAACCTGTCTGTGTGATTCATTGGTTCAGAAACATTGACTTAGTTGCTTCCAGAAGGAACCTAGCTTGTGCACACCAAACCAGCCTGTAAACCATGCTGTAACAAGTGAGGAGGAGAGTAGGCTTGCTCCAAAAATGAAGCTTCTGATTAGGAATTCTTTTTCTTTTAAAAGAAATCGCTGGGCCAGAAGACTTGTGCAGGGGGTTTTGAAAATTTCCTTTGAAATAACATTAGAAGTTCAATGTCTCACACACCCACTTCATTTCAAGGCATATTCTGGATTGGTATACTTAAAATTTAGCTTTATAAAGCATTCCCAATAGGACTCTAATTTGCACCAGTTAGTTTGAAATACCTTTGAACATAACTGATTTAGTTTTCCATAGCACTGCCTTGGCTCACAGTGGTATCACTCTAGGAATTTCATCAATACTGTGGCCCAAGAAGATAGACAGGGTAATGGAACAAGGAGACAAAAGCTACACCTTTGTAGCTATGGCCTGAAATACTACCAGATGATGGTCAGACTGTCAAGTTTTATTCAGCAGCAGAAAATGGGTACAGAATAATCTAGGGATTCTTTCAAGAAAACACAAACACATTTTCTCAGACTTCTCTGCTACCTGGCAGATGTCTCTGCTTCAATTAATTCCTCATTCCCTTACCATGCTTTCAAATGAAACCAAAGCCCCACCAAGCTGCTTTCCTCATAGGTACATGTAGCTTGGATTCATGTAGCTTCTGGACTGAGCAGCTGGAATGACAGTCTTTTGGCAGAGAACTGTCAGCAGATACTCCTCTCCTAAAGCCCTCTTCTGCACTCATGCACCATCACCTGAATTACAGACCAAATCTGCTTCTGATGTGTGACTGGAAGTGATTTAAAATTAA